>OY720460.1:6586978-7059478 GCA_963082715.1 Harpalus rubripes | reverse complement strand
TTCTTCGCGGCTTGAGGAGTAATTTACAATCAAGGTAGGCGCTGAAACAACCCCCGAATTCTCCGAAGCATAGCCACCCACGACAGGAACACAACAATAAATAAATTCCCCGCCGGGTAACTATAAATAAACAGCCATCACGTTTCCTTTTTTTACAGAAAAAGACTCCATGCCTAAATATGCTTGTCATAACATTTTTTCTTACATATTCGACACTGCAGGGGGTGTACAATGGGCCATTGTTTAGCATACGAACACAGAATTTTAATAATGAAGGTTTATGTATCCATGCGTCGTTAAATAATAATGAATTTCATTATGTTTCTTTAATTTGCTAACAAATGATATGCAGATTGAAATTATGTGCATGATGACAACGGCACATATATTATCTCATTATAATTTTCATATAGAGAATGTTCCACTAAATAATTATGCTATAAAATTGAATTATTTTATCGGCACTTGTGAAGTTCTGACATTTAATACAACAATATCAAATAAATTTAAATGATGCAAGAAAAATTATTGTTCTATAATGAAAGTATAAAATGAATATTTTAAATTTATAACGGATTTAACCTAATTTCTTAATAATTTGTTAAGAACGTAATCGTAATCTGTAAACTTTTTATAAAAGTCAGTAAAGTTTTTATGTCTTTCAAATGTTCATCAGATAATTTCAACAAGTGCTAATAACTTAAAATGATAAACCTTTTACAGTTTACAGCATATAAACTGATTTTATTAGCCCGACATTACAAAGCAGTACGGAGAAAAGTAAAGTGTTTTTTATTTATGCGCAAAAATGTATTCTAAAGATAATAAATGATACCTATATATAAAGTGTGTTTCTCGGATACGTGAAACCTCAATTGTTTTCATTATTATTGAAAATAGAAGAAAATCATTCAAATAAAAGTTATAGTAGATAACAGGGACTTTCACTTATTATAATATAAATTTTTAACCAGTGGTTCTCAATCTAAAACGTAAAGTTATATTTTTTAAATGGGATGCTATATATTTATTAAGCTCATTCGATATAGTATTTTTCTCTCAATTCAACCATTTAATCATTTTATATCCTTACATAACAAAAATATTAAGAAAAATGCAATTGAAATTTAAATAAATTTTATTTTTATAGTTATTTTTCAGTAGGCTATGCATGAAAAAAAATTAATTTAAATTAAAACGAAACAAATATTTGTTAATAACTTTATAAATAGCAAGAATAGTAATTATGCACTAACTGAACAAAAAAATAAATAGAAATACAAAATTAATTTAAATTTCAATTGCATTTTTCTCTATATTTTTGTTATAACAATAATAATAATAATAACAATAAGAACATTTATTTATCCAACAGTTATCCATTTTCAGGGTAATTTCATAATTAATAAATTGTACACTTGGAATAATAAGAAAAATATAAAATAGTATAAATGTCCAAAAAAATTTATCGGCAACATGGCACATGACGTATAATGGTGACTACCGAAGTACATCAGAGTTGACGGTCGGCAAGTAGAAAGTGCTCCACTGCCTGGATGCACCGCATTTTTCTGGACAGAATTCCGTAAAGAATGCTTTTGTTGCAATTTCGTTGAGGTAAAATCGTAGATTTCATGTACTATTATAGTGATTATTTTTAATACTTACCTATATTATCGTTATCGCCATCAAATTATGTTGCTTTGCATTTGTTAAACGGTTGCTACGCGTTTTTAAAGAGGTTGCTACGTAAAAGTGACATTTTACAGACTGTTAGCTGTCAAGAAAATATTTAATGTCAATCGGCAAAATATGTAATTAATTTTATAAAATTTTTAGGATATGTTCAATCTACTAATAATATTCAAGTGTGAGTATAATTTACTTATATAATTTATGGTAGTCAGAAAATCAGTTACTATTTTCAATTTTAAGTATAATTCCGAATTTAAAATTCTTAGTTTAATTTTAAATTATCACTTACACAGAATGTCATTTTTTTGTTATATGTAATTATCTCAATACATTGCCGATCTGCGTAAAATTTTTGTCAAATTATTTTAAATTAAATCGAAAATGAAAAATTGACAAACTAAACAATTAATAGCTAAAATGAATAATAAGCAAGATATTTGCTAGTTTATTTATATATCGATACCCTGTACCTATAGTAATTAGAATATATATATATATATATATATATATATATATATATATATATATATATATATATATATATATATATATACAGAATGATTAAAAATGGCTGAAGGTCACGTAACAACTTTTGTTCCAAAATAGTTTCAAAATCATATTGCAACTTTCCTTAATTCATCAAAACTATATTCCATATATGACAGATGATGACAGGTGCATGACATTTGAGTAATATCATTGCCGTACGTTAATTCATTTCATATTTATTTCGTATACCTTCGTGAAAAATCTTTTAGTATTTTCTTTTTATTATGGCTTTTAATGAAGAGCGTAACAAATTTCTTCTTGAAACATATTTTTCGTTCGGTTGAAAATTCGAAAGATTCGCCCATGGAAATAGTAATGCGGTCATACTAAGTAAGCGGCAATATAATCTGAAATCTATTCGGCAAAATCTGTTAAGTTGTAAAAGTTGTGAGACCATAAATCCGAAAAATTACGAACCAGCTTTTTAGTAAATTAAAATCTAAAAATCAAGTTGTTCCAAAAAACAATATTTGTTGGTTATCATAAATGTAGTCAAATATACCTAGCTTAGTACTTAGATATTTAGAAATGCCTGTTACTTTCATAAGTCAAGAATACATCGACATGCATTTAGTTTGTGGTTTACAGTCGACAAAGTGTCTTATTTATTTTCCATATCTGATTTTAATCCTTCCAAAATGACAAGTTGCGTTGTTTTCACTCAAACTACTGTGATCTTTAAATAATTCTTTATTCAAATAAATAATTGTTATTGGTCCACCTTGAAGTGCTTTTCCACTGCAACAAGCACATTAGAGAAGAAATTATTACAGATGACGATACATTGCAACCTTGTTTATTAAGTGGTAACGTATAGCACATTACTTACATAACATTCTTTATATATACCTACAGCTTGTAAATGAAATAAGTGCATTAAATTTAACCAGTAATGTAACTCGTCGAGAGCAACAATTTTTCTTAATAATTTTTTTTCTAAACCTTTTAGTTTTTGAATTAAAATTCTTTAATGATTTGTTTAAATGGCAAGATCTCTGCTGTCTGACTCAAAGTTCGATGTACACAGCATGAAAATTGTCGGGTGGTGGTTGTATACTTGCAGACACAGTAATTAATAAACGATCAACGGAAAACATATTTATTATTAATAAATTCGTAATAGTACAATTTTTGAAATATAGAAATTTAAAATTTGGATAACAAAATTATAAAATTATGTATTGAAATAGATTATTAAACTAGTGTGAATAGAGTAAGAGCGTGGGAAGACTGGGAAGAGCATAATAGTTATGAGGTTATGAGATAAATTTTCGTGTTTAAATACGATATTCAAAAAATGTAAGTACATACTTTTGTCCATTTAAACGAAGCGGGATTATATGAGGATCAATGACTCGTCAATTTATTCCCGCCCAAACAATTAATGATATTTTTTGTTGAAAATTGTGTTTCCTTCTTACAGTATGAGGATTTTTGTGACCAGATAAGTGTATTGTGCATTATTAAAGGCACTTTCTCTAATATATCCAGCCCTATCAGTGAACAATACAACCCATTCGCAAAATTGAAATGCTGGAAACAATGAATGTTTTGCACATGGTATGGAAGTAACTGTTGCTCTTTTAAAATATTCTAAATTGTCATATGTGACATATCAAACTGTGATAATCTCGAAGATATTGTATGTGGTACAACATAAACTGACGAATATTACGAAGAGGATGATTTTTGTGTAACTTCGTTGACCTTGAAAACTTCACCATAGGTAATTACAATGTCTGTGTATCCGCTATTCATAAAAATAAGCATTTTGCCAGAATTTTACCTTATAAACAAGTTTATTACTAATGTTAAAATTTAAGTGCAATAACTGACAGGACTGTCAATTACTAAAACAAAATTTTTCATAGGTACTGCTACTGCATTCAATTATTACAAAAATATTTGGAACGATTCGTCAATTTACGGGGTGGTAAAACTGCTAAAAAAATATGCGATTTCGAGAAAAAGTTATTAAAAAATATTGTTGCTCTCGTTATATTACTGGTTAAATTTAATGTACTTATTTCATTTACACCCTGTATATTATTTCTAGAATATTTTTTAGTTCTTGTCGAAATGCAATTTAAAATTCATTGTTTTCTGAATAATTTTTTTGCAGTGACAGTGAGTGTAAATCCAACGAAAATACTCGGTCCACGTGTTTTAAAGACGTGATTTTCTTACTCGCCTTAGTTTCCCTGGAGTATTGTTGTTAATTCTTTGCATACATTTCTTTTATTTTAATTTACGAGACCAGCTTCATTCCTCAGTCTCCCTAAAGAGCTGCGTGCTATTTTCAGCTCCCTGGCGGGATCCTTTTAATTGCAGTTGTAACTTTTTGCTCCCTCCCAGAAAATTAATATTCTGTCATACTAAACCAAGAAAAAAACCGGGTCATGCCCAAAGATTACAAAATAAACGACAGTCAAATTGATTCTCATGCTTAAAATTAATTCTCTTTTGTTGCGAGTCATCGTTGCACTTTTGTTTTACACTATTTTTTGGTTTATTTGAAAACGTCTTTCGGACAAATGAGTTGCAGTTTTATTCCTGCAACGCGTAAGTCATTTGTTTGAGTTTGTTTTTTATTTATTTATTTACACTATGTGAAGATGTATGACTCTCTCGAGTCGACTAGCCTAGATGAAATGTGTAAAAATAGGAACGATGAGATATTGCAACCGTCTTGAAGTTGCTTACAAGTGTGAAATCGTATATGTTTCTTCAAATTACAATCAAATTTACACTTTCTCTTATGTACACAGCACGTGTTAACAACTTTTTCATACTAATGAACAAATATTTACAATCGAAACACTTTACTTAGTAGGTATCTATAAAAATACTGATTAAGCAATTTAGAGAAATTACATTTAATGGCCTGGTACTCGAACAAAAATTTCATAAAGAAAATGTAACATTTAATTAGGAATAATGACAGGGAGCAGCATTCGCGTTAGGACAATTATCTATACGTATCTATTTAGTAATTACATCATGTCGTCATTTCTAATTTTGTGGATGAAATGAGCAGTGGTTAAAACAGACTACATCAGTACATAAGTAATTACAGCCCACGGTTCCCAGGAATGTAATTATGTCAATCAAAGTGTGAATTTCAATTCTCATTTCCCAGAAATTCAACCAAATGTACATGGAAATAGAAATAAAATAAATTTAAAAACCACAAATCGAAACTGGTTTTCGAAAACTCTTTGGAATTGTATACATTTAAAAAATTATACGGCGAAACAAAATTTTCAACAAAATACGACTGAAAAGAAATTTTTACATGTACAGTATAAAAGTTGTTCTAGGATTAAACAACCAAAGTTAAGATTTACCTAGGTATATAGAGAACCTAAAAGTCGTACGTGGACAAGTTCATGAAAACAAAACCTAACAATTTCGCAAATGCTTCATTTCAGTCATTGACTACAGCGCAATTGTTTTAAGAGAAATTAGGAAAAAATATTGAAAGTATATGCTTAATAATGAATATTAATAAAGAAATAAAACGATATAAAAGAAATATAGGGGTTTTTGTTATAGGAGCTCGTCACTCATATGAATTCCATATATTATTTTGATTGGCAACTCAAAGACGGCCTATAAATATATAACGAATAGGAATACCCAGTTAGGGGGAAGAGCCTACTACCAATGGAAGTAGAGAAATTCAAATAGTTTTTATTTGAATATAAATATTTTGCATTAAACTTAATAATTTAAATACACTTCCAATTATAAATCGTGTAGGCTTGTACAGTATAATAAATTTATTTATTTTTTATACATATAATTTAGAAATAGCATATATTTCAAGAACATTTAGCTCCACGAAGAAAACAGTTTGATATAAAAACTTATATTCGTGGGACTATAACTCGCTTATTAATAGGAATTTTTTCACCGGATTTTCACCGACTATCTTAGTTTTACTTATACGATCAGATTAAATTATACTTAAAAAATGGTGGATTATTTAATAGATGTGGTTTCTTTTGATAACATTTCCCTATAGTTAATTTGAAAGGAAACTGACCCTTATGTATTCCGTAACAAAAGATTATAATTGTTCTCAATACCAGGTGGCATTTAAAATGACCTTAGCAACGGGATTCAGGGATGTATTTAAAAAAATTTAATATCGCAAATTCTACCTTATTCGTTTCAGGTGTAAACAAACTTCGATTCGGAATTACTGTTAGAGGAAACTAATAATAATCCTATATTATAGAATCGCCAAACTAAATAGTTTAAAGATCAAAATATTTTGTTATAATCAACATAAATGAAAAATGTTTTAAACGCACCCCTGTTTTGATATTCAACTACCCTAGTCGGCCATCTATTTTCAGCCAGACATAGTAATGTATATCTGTGCTTTCCTAGTCCAGTATTTAAATGGGTTCATGCAAAAATTTCATACCTGAATATTTCGTACAATTCTATTCTTCTTTAGGGTTTCAAAAGAAACCACAACTACTTCCAATCGCTAGTCATACCATACAAAAGCAGTATTCTTTTTGGACAAAATATCAGCTCATCTCAGATCATTTCAGATAAACTCAGGAAATCGTTTTTTTTTCTGACACAACTATGTTCTGAGTAAACTCACTTCTCCCCTTTCCGATGCTACACTACCAGTTTACAAAACTCAAAATGATTTGAAACACTCAGTTTGCATTTTAAGGTTATATAATTCAACAAAATTTATATTCACATATACGGATATACTTACAAGTAATATATTTTCAACATTATCCATTTTTCGTTTATAAACAGTATCATAGATCAGAAAAATGTCAATAAATTTGATAGCTGTTACAGCAAATGTTATCAGTAAAGAAGGAAATGATAAAATGGAATAAAACTTGTTCTTTTTGTAAAATCACAACTCACTTCAGCTCAACTCAGTTATGTACTGAGTTGAGATACAATTGGGTTAAAAAAAAATACAGCTGATACCTACAGGTTTTGTTTTCAGAACAATGGACCTCACATAATACTGGCTATCAAATTAGTTATCCCCATAAATGCATTTTACGGCCTTTTTAAATATGTAAATATTTAACGTCTTAACGGAAAATAAGTTACCTATAAATACCATATTAAACCATCCAATAAATTATGCAACATCCAATAGATATCTCACATTGACTTTACATATTTTGTTTCTAACAATTTGTTGCAATTTTTTTTTTGTTTTCAATACTTTTTTGTTTACGTGATGATCGATAATATGTCAAAAGCAATAAAAACAATTCCTGCGCTCCAAGTTTTCCTGAACAACAAAAAATGTCTCTCGATTTGTAGACCTTAAATTTCACGTGTTATTTTCTACATTTCTGCCATCAACAAAATATAACGGATATAACATCGGACGGTTGATTTAACCGGCCGTAAAAAAACAAGTTACTCGTGGGTCCGGAGGAGGACAAAGTACTGCCAGCCTGCGTAGTGCAGCTGAGGTCCAACGAACAAATAGCCCAGATTTATAAACTCCGTCGATATCGATAGAAGTAATTGGGCGTGATTTCATTATTGCTAAACCCATTAAACTAGTGCTATACTATTTATTAGTGTCACACATTGTACGAAACAACAGAAGCAATTGTCGCCGAGATGAAATTTTTCCATTAAATCCACTACAATTTATTGTACTTATGTTTTCTTCTGTTTTTGTTTTTCTTGCTTGTTTATTGATTTAGGTACTCATTCAAGTTTATTACATTTATATCATAAATTTTCCCCTATGGTGAAAATAGGGAAATATGCATTTTTGGTAATTTTACTTGCATTTTGTTGGTATGAAATGTGAGCTACAGCGTCTGAAAGAACCTAGAATACATAAATTCTACACTTAATTTGACAATAATAGAGCAAAGCATATTTACGAAATAAAAAATTATAATTTTCTAATGATTAAATTATATAGGTACACATAAAACATAGCCAGATTGCAAAATTCTTCTTTTTTAAAATGCCTAGCTATTTTTTCTATTTCGGTGTTCTTATGTTTCTATAAAAGCACTGTTTATCACTGAAAACACGACGTTTAAAAAATCTATAAACGTACTGCCTTTCATGTTCTAGAGGTGGTAGTCATGATTTCATAACTGACAGATAACCTTAAAATAGTAAATTATTTGTGTTGAAATATTACTTCTAATTGTGGATTTTTATCCTTTCTCTAGGTGATAGGACTAGAAAGAAAAGAAATTTATAGCTATAGCTGTGTTAGTTAAGAAAGAATAAGAATCTGTGAAGTTAAAATTTCAACTAAAAAATTGTGAAACAAGAAACAATGCGCTCAGGTTTACTTTGTCAAAATAATTAAAACGGTAAGTTTTATTTATTACAATTTAAATTTATGGTAATGCAATTTTGAATTTAATGTATTGTTATTCCAGGCAGGTTATGAAATGTATGATGCACGTTACCTGAAAATGTTAACACTGTCTACTCAATTTGTGGCGGCTACTAGCAAACAAATATGAAAAGTTGACGTTTTAATCCATGATTTGCAGTTCCACGTTGTGGCGAACTATCGAATATATGCCATATATGTTTTGTATTAAAAATTGTAAGAAAAGCTGTTGCCGTTATCTGTGCAAAGAGCAGTGAGTGTTGTAAAAATGGTGGAAAGTAAAAGTCTAGAGCAATAAATTGTTCATTAAAAGAGTTTTATTTATATGTTGTATATAAAAAGGCTTGATGGTCCACGTAACGTCCTTCAATCCCATATTCAAGTTTTATTTATGATAATAACCAACACGAACCACCGATATGTCAAATCAGGATGGTTCATTAATAACCTTGGAGTTCATTGTATGTATTGGTTTTCCTGTTTCATAATTGTATAATGCTTGATACAATGTTTTAATGTAAACAATCAGACAAAATCACAAGATACACAAACTGTCAATATGTGAAATTTCAATTTTTACCGGGAAACGCTACCAACATAACTGATAAAAAAACACCAACTCATATTTTTGACAACTCCTTTTTTAAAAATCTAATTGTAAAATTACCTCAATAGAAAAAATAGTATAAAAAACATGTATCATAAGGCCTGTTGACGCACTCGTCCTTTGTAAAACTCGCCTGGCGGCTTGTTTTCCAAACTTGGACTCGTACGTTAACAGATTGCCTTATGATACTTGTGTTTTAATGTACTATTATGAAACGCGGTCATGTCAAATCTTCGTTAACTTAGCGGTGTTTCACACTATGTGTAGACGTTTTATAAAAAGACGAACATTCTATGGCCTCATTATAATATGATATTTGGACATTTTCGCCTTTCAATTTCTTTGTAAATACACCTTCAACATGACCTATAACCTAATGCACAAAACTCTAGTGGACAGTTCCACCACTTAGGGCCGGTTGCACAATCACAGTTTAAACTATGTTTGTTGCAAAACTATAGTAACGCGCAAAAATCTAGTACATCAACGGTTTAACAGCAGCGTTCAGAGCTACGGAATTATAAATTACAATTAATACAAGCACTTTGACTTATGGCAAACAACGCTACCGTTCACAGCGACAAAATTAAGACGTTAAGTGTAAGTGATAAGTGGTAAGTATACAAACCTCAAACTTTTCATTTACAATTAGTGCGACAGATTTATCATCTTGTCTCTTTCTCTCAGAAACGTCAAACGGTATACCGCAAATAATATGTTTTAAATATAGTATATGATGCAGGATATTGTAATAAATAAGAATATAAAAAAGCGAAAAATCACATATATCTATACTTGTCACTTTTTACAGAATGTCTTTTATTTCTAACCCTATTTTTATCACAATAGAAAATATTATGATCCGAAATATAACTATGGTTCTATTTACTATTTTCTTTTTAAACGTTACTATTATTAATTTGGAATGATTAGTTCTTTGACAGTGACATTTATCTGTCAGTTACATATATTTTAATAACTGCGCAACCAATTATTGTTTGTTTAAAGCGTAGGCTCCGAGATTAAAATTATAGATAATTTTATAAATTTATCCATAAAATATATAGAAAAAGTATTTACGCAAATCTGTAGAATATTAAATAATCTTTAATTTTTATAGTAACACAAATCTTGAAAAAATAACATTTGAAGGTATTTTTCAAAGAAAATCTATTTTGTGTTTCAAGTAAAGTGCCATTTCCGGTTATCTGATATACACCAAAATCTAATGGTCTCTTCCCGTTTTAGAATAAGGTAGAAATGCAAGGTTTCAAAATTTTCTAAATGATAGTATTTGAGTTAGAGTGGAGGATCCACATACATACATACACACACGCACACACATTCTCACGCACACAAGCACACGCATACAAACAGACCTCATCGTGAAAATATTAAAATTGGATTCTAGAGACCTTAAAACGTGGTCATTTGCTAAAACCTCGATATGCGATTTTTAGCACGATCTCTATACCTCCCTTACCAAGGGTAGTGGGAGGTAAAAAACATTATTGAATCGAATTATTGACAGCAATAATCAATTATTTATTTGGCAGTTCATTTCATTTCAATTAAAATTTTAACCAGAGATTGTAAAAAGTTAATTAAGGATTATCAATCTAAACTCTACCCGTTTTAACTATAGAGTGGTGTGAAAATAGGAGCAGATTAGAACTTGTTTTCTGATAGGATAATACCCGATATTATGCAATCAAACAACAAGTTCAAACTGCTCCTATTTTCAAACCACTCTATAGTTAAAACGGATAGAGTATAGTAGCGTTTTGTAAAATGACTGGGCTTCTTTAAAGACGGATTTTACAATCTGACTATGAAATAATATATAGGTATGGTCAATATTTAAACAAAAATAGCCGTTTCGTAAGTATCTTTAGTATAGTGTGACATAGGCACAGACATTAGCAGTAGGCAGAGCTGGGCAAAGTACCAAATAAAAATACTCGAGTAACGAGTAAAAATATTCAATACTCAAATGTACTCTTAAAGTAAAGTACTAGTACTTTGACCATTTTTTTGGGAAAAGTACAGAGTACTTTCTAAGTACTTTAAAGTACTTTGTAAAGTACTTCTATACGTAATATAAAATTATGTAACAAATCGTTTCTAATTGTATAGTAAAAATATAGAAATTTCATATAAAATTAAATATTTTAGAATTAAATACCAGTTTTATTCCGAAATTATGTAGATTAGCTTTTTTAAAATATGTCACCACCCTTTTACTAATAAATATTTAAAGGAATATCGTTTATGTATCTGTTTCCAGCTTAAAATATTTAAGTATTTAATTACAAAACGTATGTTCAAGTAATAGTAGAATATCTATTTGTTTGTGCAGTATGTAAGAAAAAGTACTTTTCCTACTTACTGCACACAAGATTTTTTGTATTACCGTTTCTAATTTTTCAAATATTTTTTTTTAAATTTAACATTTATCAGTCATTAAATAAAGTATCGTTAGTAATTTAAATTTCCGCACTTGTGTGGAAATTTACAACATTAATCAACTCAAATGAATATGGAAATCATACATTTCTAAACGATAGTAGAAAAATATATAAACTGCATTCTGTTTTGCATTTGGTAATACAATGACGAACCTGCAAAGATCTATGGTACACAGATTTGATCTTTTATGAACGATTAACTGGTGCTAAAGCATGTTCGTTGTACTCGTAGACATAAAATAATAATTTAAAATATTAATTTAAAGCACTCTTAAGTATTCAGAAATACTTAGAGTACTTATATGTACTCAGAGTACTTTTCATGTACTCTAAGTACTTTTTATAGTATTGAGTACGAGTATTTAGATGAAATATCTCAAGTACAAGTAAAAGTAACAGATTTTAAAATGTACTCGAGTACAAGTACAGAGTGCAAAACTTGGACTTTAAACAGTACTTTCGAGTAAATGTACTGGAGTACGCCCAGTTCTGGCAGTAGGTATTTTTTTTTTTTGAATATTTTTACTCAATTCAGTGTTGATAAGTGGGTTGAGATGAACTGCGCTGAGATGTATATAAAAAGAAGAACGAGTAATTCTAATTCATTACAGTCGTTGACATTTTTGTTTTCAACCACGAAGACAAGACTTTCATATTACATTTTTTACAACCTATACAAATTGACATTTCTTCTCTCAACAATTTCCCTTCTACTGAGCTGAATGGCTCAGACCATTTTGAGTTTATTTCGCGGGTGATGCAGCATCGGTAAGGGGGTACCGCTCAGTCAATTAGCTCAAAAAGAACAATATACTGATTTTATTTGAAGTAAGCTGAAACGAATTCAGATTTTGACCAATAAGGATACAGCTAGTATACTGGGTTCTGAGACACAATATACAAGCTCTCAACTATTGAGTAATAACTGTCCGAGTCATGCCATTTATATTTTTTTTTATCCTATATTGAACGATGTTGCTAATCAAAAAGATTTGTAATTATTTTATCGGTAAATGAAAAGAGTGAAAGTACTTATAATAAGTATAAAGAAAAAAAATACATAAAAAATTCTATGATAAAAACTGAAGGATCAAATTAAATTAGTAACGCCCGTGTACACCTGTCAAGTCATCTATATACAAAATTATCACGCATATTAAGTGTTACTAATGGATTAAATCAAGTCTGAAAAATTTAAATTCCTCACTTATTCGAGCAATAGCTGTCGGTTTACATTATATCATCAAATAAGAGAATAAATAGTCCAATTAAAAGATTACCACCAACTTTGTAAACGTTCAAATAAATTTATTTTTGAAGTAAATTTATATTATTGCCATTTGTAAAAAAATTGTTTAATAATAAATTAAAAATTGAAATAAAAATATCTAAATATTATACGTTGACGAGACAATAAAATCATATAGATTATGAAATTTTCTGCATTTAATTGCATTTTTGAATGTAGGATATCAGTTATTATCAAAAAATTCTGTGGTGAGTTTTTAATGAATAAGCACGTTTTATGGTCCCTAGAATACGATTTTACTATTTTTACGATGCTGTCTGTATGTGTGTGTATGTGTGAGCGTGTGTATGTGTGTGTGTGCGTGTGTGTGTGTGTTTGTGTGTGTTTGTGTGTGTATGGGTGTGGGTGTGTGGGTGTAGGTGTGGGTGTGCATGTGTGTGGGTGTGTATGTGTGTGGGTGTGTATGTAACAAAATTTTCGTCTACGATAACTCTAATACTACAATTCCAAAAATTCTTTCGTATTCCTCTTCGCTGCATCCATATGAAGAGCTGATTAGATTTTGGTTATAATTAGACAACCGGAAGTACCACTCATTTGAAGATTTTAACAGTTTTTCTTGAAAAAACTATGTTAAATATCATTTTTTCACATTTAATGTTATTATAAATATTAAAGATCATAGTATACTCTATAAGATTTGACTGCATTTTATACTTCATATTAAATGGATATAGAGTTATAAAATTATAAAGAAATTAAATTTCATAAATTAGCCAGCTATACTAGAAACAGCTACTATTGACATATTCGTAGTATATTTGTGTTACAATTTTATTAAATGGATATAGAGTTATAAAATTATAAAGAAATTAAATTTCATAAATTAGCCAGCTATACTAGAAACAGCTACTATTGACATATTCGTAGTATATTTGTGTTACAACTTTACTCGAAATATAGGATCTTTTTGCTCGAAACTTTCTGTATGGAATTTGTATAAAATACATACAACTATCGAAAGGTAATGTACATGCAAGAAATTTAAAATCTTTTGCAAGGAACTTTCTGTTTGGATTTTATAGAAAATACATACGCATTTACGAAAATTCTACCGGTAGATACCGCATCTACCGACTGTGTACGAAAACACGAGTGGTAAAAAGTTACTGTGTTCGAAAATTGTTGAATATCTACCAGGTCCATCTACCGGATTCATGAAGAATCTTATCTCAAAAAAGGTAGTGATGCAAAGCGAAGCGCGCTCGTTAAAAGTGGAAATATGTTCAAAGTAGGACTCTGCTCAGTTTGTTAACTACGTCAAATTTCTAATCTTGTTAAAAAAATTTCATAGGTTATGGATCTACCCTGTTTACCACTTGCGTTCTTAAAATATCGATTCCGGTAGCTATAACCTGATAAACAGCTGTTTACCGGTAACAGTTCACCGGCAGAATTTCCGTAAATGCCTCATTTAATTGACGGAAGGTAATGTGCTGGCCACATCAGATTTTTTTAGTTTAATCCTGACGTTAAAGGCTTTAAAGCACAAGTTGACTACTTTTAGTTTATTGATAAATAGTCCTGCAAAATACATTAATTATGTGTTGAAAGTAGATTTTTTTATTATTATTAGCTAATTAACGTCCAAAGTAGACACAACGAGCCGTAGTGTTTAACCAATAGGTAAAGTATTGCCACCTAATGTTGGGCACAGACACTCTTCGCTTCTAGGAGGAAGGTTCACGTCTACACTTCCATGATAACCCAATCTGGCTTGGAAACGGTGATAATAGGTATATATTTTTCTCTATAATTGTTTTATGTGTCGTAGTTTTTGTTGATGGAGATGATGGAATAAGACGTATACAGCTCAACCAGTCTCCTTTTATCCTTATGTGTGATAAATGAAGGCTACTCACCTATGTCGCACATAAGTTGATGCACCTGTAACTCACGGGTATAGGGCGGGAGCAGAGGTAGAGGGTCGAATAATAATTTGGTGTGACTAGCATTGTTTTAGCTCCGTTAATCGTTTATGGATTATTTTAGAGAAAAATACTTCAAACAAAAGATGCGTAGAATTAATTTTTGTATAACTGTTAATTGAAGTATTTTTCTCTAAAATAATCTAAACAATGCTAGTCAAACCAGCGAGGACTGGTTGGATTGTACAAACATCCATACCCTAGCCGGGATTCGAACTGTAGAAAGCCTCGATCTGTAGAAAGTATATTTTAAAACAATTTAAAACATGTAAAACTGCTCAATATATTGCTTTAATTGAGTAGAAGTAGACTATTGCGCTTCCCAATTTGTGTTAATCTTTGAAATTCAATTAAACGAAATCCGTGTTTAAAACTAATAGCACAAACTAGATAAATAGTTAAAGAATCGGCAGAACAGCGGGTTAAAACTTTGGAAACAACAAAAACCAATTATCACGGATAAGTACACATTGTATTTTAGCTAATTGCCGTTAGATCCCGAACAGTTAGGCAGCGCTTTGGCTTAATCCAATCATCAGATTACTGACGAGCGCTGCATTAGCCAAGCTTCCCTTTGTGAGCTCACTTCTTCCGCCGAAGAATCTCCAACAAGGATAAGCTTCAGTTATTGAGGATTTGTTGCTTTTTCTACAACAGAATCTATTTCTATCACAATTCTGTAATTACATTCGATCAATGGTTAGTACACTCGCAAACTAAGCCAGTTTCCAATTCCACAGTCTAAAACTATCAGATAGTATGATAGGAATCTACATAAAAATCTGATATGGCCTCTCGTCAGATATTTTACCTGATTGTACGCATAAAACGAAAAATATTTTTAAATACAAATACTTATATTCATGTCTCACTACAAAATAATACTCACAAATTTTTAATATAAATTATGTACAATACATACATTTTCTTTATATTCAATATCCTGAAATTATTTTTTCTACTTTCGTTTTCCTTTTCTTTATATTCGTCATTTTTTCGCAAATTCCTTTTATATTCTTCTTTACGTACCTTTATTCTTTTGCGTTGCCTTTTTTATTTTCATAATCTTCATAATAATGTACAAATATTTTTGACTGTGGCATACAAATATTTTTGACGGTGACATTTATGTGTCAATTACAAACATTTGAATTTCTTGCCTTGTAGTAGTTTGATCTGAGATTTTTTACATTAAATTTTTTTATATATATATATCTTTGTCTCTAAGTCTATAGATGATATAATATTTATCGAATAAAGAATTTAACGTTCTTTAATATAAGTATTTACATAAATTTTCGATAAATATTTAGATGATTTTTTCTTGTAACTACTACTTCCGGTTGTCCAATTGTTACCAAAACTTAATCAACTCTTCCCATTATTGTTAGATTGAGGAATCCGTAGTTAAAAATGTCTTAAGTCTTATAGTATTTGAGAAATCGTGGATCCAACATCCACACACACACACACACCCACACTCACACCCAACATGCTCAGGATGGCAATTTTACCTTAAAAATAATATTTTTCGACGAAGCGATATTTACTCGTGATGGTATACATAATATTCATTCATAACTGTCACTACTGGGCCGAAGAAAATCCACATGCTGCTGTCAGGAGTCATTTTCAGCACAGATTTTCAATAAATGTTTGGGCTGGGATGCTAAACGGATCGTTACTGGGACAATACATACTTCCTAACAGAATGTCTGGGAATGATTATTTACATTATGTTTAGCTGTTAATGGAAATAATTTTGAATGGAAATAATTTTGAACAGTTTTTGTAAAAATAAAGTAAATAATTTGATTTTTTTTCATTACATACACATCTCCCAAACTTAATTGGTGTGACAAAGCTTTACGTAATTGCATAAATTAATTTCATTGTTAAATTATTTTATGTAATAGTTATAACTAATTTCACTATTCCAAATATTATAGTATCCAGGGGTACAAAAAATGTTCTTCGTAAGTAAACTACCCTTAATTATAGGAATTTTGAAAAAATTCTTTTTGTTCCGTAATCAGGACATTAAGAACTATATGCCCTTCTAATATATACCTGAGGTTATGGGACACCCTGTATATATATATATATATATATATATATATATATATATAATTGACGGGGTAAGTGGATGGTGTTATGTACCTATATAATAATTTTCATAATAAATAATTAGAAATATGTGGCCAATAAGAAATTTTATAAGTTTTAATTGCCACTGGTAGCCTTTCATCTTTATACAAACGCAAGTGATTTCTATCTGACGTGGCATCGTCAATTCAAACATTTTGTTTTACTGTCGCTGTTTCGTTGTTTTCTACGTTCATTTATTACAAATTGATTCCGAATTTCAAAAAGGTGATAATAGTACGAATTTGGAATAGAGTAGATCGGTGACGTAGATGTTAAGAGCATTAAAAACTGATATATTTTAAAAACTAATAACTTCTAAAACTTGTAGTTTTAAGGTCTAGTTTAAAATATACCAACAAATAAAAAAGTTTGCGAGTCCCTGAAATAATATTTATGGAAGTATACGAATAAATAACATTGCAAGCATAGTTAAATAGGATAAATGGAACTGGCGGGAGATCAGAATTTTTTTCTCACTTTTGTGTTTATTAATGGAGAAGTTGAAAACAAAAATAGAAAGCCATTCCTATGTTAACTGTGATCATGATCAACGACAATAGTTAGCGCAGTTTGGCTTGAGTTTGACAGTTGTGTTTGGTATATAACCCGTGAAATTCGCTACTAAATATATCCTACGTATGTCATACGTCCTCCTAGACAACATGAGCAGCGTAACATATCCCCAACAGGTGCTCGCGTATCTAGTTTTTAAATGAGTCACCCCCTTAGTCACGCGTCTTCCGTGTAGGTTACTAATGTATTTCATTTCACGTTGTGAAGGGTTAGTTTTTTACTAATTCACCCCAGCAATTTGAACGAGAGTACTAATTGTGGTTTTATGGCTTCCTAAGGATAAATAAAAACACCCTCATTTTTACACCACAGGAAGAATTCAACCCTGCTGTGAGCTATAATTTTCCAGTAAAAAACACGCACAAGATTCAAATTAGATTGGGGTAATTACAAATCTGGTGAAAGCCTAGCCTGTATTATGATAACAAGAATGAATCACAACTCGTAAATTTAAATCAAAATTTATTGCAAAATTGCTAAAATTTTCGTAATTGCTAATATTACTAAGTGGTGCAGACGTAAAATATCTCGTGAATGAATGAATTAAGAAATACTAAAAATTGTGATTTATATAATTGTGAAGGATTTATTTTAACTTCCGTCATCTATACGTAAGCGCAAGTTCCTTAAGTCAAAAAATTCGATGGATAGTTAGTTTTTGACGATTAAGCACGTCTTAAGGTCCCTAGAATACAATTTTACTATATTTACGATAATGCCTGATATTTTTTTTTGTCTCCGATAACTTCGATAGTACATATATAAAATCTCGCATTTCCCACTTAGTGGGTTGCCACAAACCCGAAACAATAATAATATCAACCACAAATATAATCACTCTCTCTTTCAACAACATTCTTATTAACCTGACATCAAACAACAAATATTCCTCACTCTTAACATATTAAAGTGACCGATTTCGGTAGCGAAAAACCGCATCCGGACCACAATAATAGTTACGAAACTATCATCCTACGCCACACATTCCTGTCTAAGCACACTTCTTTCGCCTCAGCCACATTCATAATCGCATTCATACATGCTCTTCTTCTCTTCCCACTCGGAAACTTTTTCTCTTTAAGCACCTTGTCAATCACATCCATCCACTTACACACTGGACGGCCACGCAATCGAACACCCTCAATTTAACCAAGATATATACGCTTTACAAGCCGTTCACTCTTCATTCTCTCCACATGACCAAACCATCTCAACTGGCTCATTCCTACTCTCTTATCTTCCTAACCATACATTCTTCCTAACCATACATTCTTCATACGCCAAATTATTACTCACGCGATCCCGTCTTACATATACATAAACACCACGTAAATACCTCATTACCACGGCAGTCACTCTCTTTTTATGCTTTCCCGTCCATGCCCAACATTCGCTTCCATACATCAAAGCAAGCCTTAGCACTCCATTATATACACTTAAATGAGCTATGGCGTTTCTTTTTCCAAATTTAGACGTAAAATATGAGAAAAATCTTTGACAACTTTAAAAAACTTCTCGGAAGAAGTGACAAAAGTTTTTATTGAAACTAAAATGTTTAACGATGCAAATTTTCACCGAGAACACAGATATTTTAGTGACTACAATATTTTTGCCGTTTCGTTTGACAGCCCAACTGCCAGTTGTTGGCGCCATTTTATGCAGCTATAGAAAGAGATAACTATTATATTGAAAAGGTCGATTTTCCTTGAAAATACGCAAAAATGCTACTTTTCGTAATCTTAATTTAGAATAAATATTCATGAATATTTTATTCTCTCTACGGTTTGATTGCATATTTGTCTTCATATTCAATATTCAGATGTCAGTAAGTAAACTCAATAGTTATACAAGAGGTTCGAAAACAATCGAATATACAGTTGAGAAGACGAGATATGTTTTCAGGTAACACATCGAGTTCGCAAACTGTATATTCAGATGATTTTCGAAGCTCGAGTTGTATTTGTTAAGACTATACAACGAAAATATTATTTTTTCATCTATAACCATGGATGATATGATTACATATGATTCATTTGTTTGCGAATCGAAACACCACTAGTTGTGTTCGCGAAACACAACTTAGCAACGCAAATAACCGATGTTATACAGCATAACTAAGAAAAATTGAGCTATTTTCGATGAGTTGTATAATCGTAATTATTTTTAAACTAAGTATGTTCGAGAAATTCCGCTAAGTTTTACATTTTTATTGAAAATAGTAATAAATTCCTACAAATTTCTATTTGCCAAATATCGCAACGCATTATACCTCACAAAATACGAGTACCTAAACATTTTACAAAATGCCGCGATACACATGTCATTGTCGCTAACAATAAAAAGATAAGATTTGTAGTAAAACTCAGATATAAAAACTGCAGTACAATAGGAAGATGAAATAGTTTAATATTTTTATCATTCTTTCAATTAAAATATGGAAAAGTAATTCGTGAAACATTTCACCGTATCTCACATCCAGCTTTGGAGAAAGACCATATAACTTTAAATTTACTGTCTGTTATATTTTTTTACATATTTATTTATTTAGTAATAAAAATGATTTTCACTTTCACTTACCATACACCACAATTTGAGCAGGATTGGCTTTCCTCTTTGCTGCAATGTTCTCCGCTACACAAGTGTAGTTCCCTGTATCCCTTTCCCTGGCCTGCCCGAGTAGTAGGTGTCCTTCACTGGTAACCAACATAGTCGTATCTGTCTGCAAGGGAGTATCACCTCGGGTCCAATATACCCTAGGAGGCGGCAGGCCTTCAGGAGGAACGCAGCGAAGCTCCGTCTGGTGGCCTAGTTCAACGCGGGTGGATACTGGAGGCAGGTCGAACTGTTTCTTCAGATCTGAAAGAGAAGATGACAGTTAGTAAAGGTATGTTAAAAGCAGGATTGGGTTTCAAAGACAGAAAATGTAAATACATATGTTCTAAAATCTAAATGGTGTGATCTATTTTTATTTTTCAGAATAAATGAATTTGAAAATAAAATATAATATAATGGTTTTCTCTATGCATTAATAAATAGCTTTATACTTTCATTTTATATATATATATATATATATATATATATATATATATATATATATATATATATATATATATATATATATATATATATATCCTGTATAATGTAAAATATGGATTATTTTACATGATTGTAAAGTAAGTTTGATGTACTTTTCAAATTTGTAAAAAATATAGGATGTTCTACTTGAAATTTTAAAGTGGATATTAATTACTAATAAACCGGAAGTGGTATTAGGAATGTACATCCGTCATCAAGTAGCTTACATGTTGCTGTATAAATCATGTTATATGAAAGAAATTACCAACTTAATAAATAAGCAAGATATTCACTGGCTCCATTAAAATATAACACCCTGTGTATATATATATATATATATATATATATATATATATATATATATATATATATATATATATATATATATATATATATATATATATGTATACTGAGTGTTCCAGGTCGTTATTGTAAAAACTATTCAATATTATTTTACGAACTTTGGTATCTAGGGGGTTTCCGACATGCCCGTTTCAACTAAAATATTTTCAAAGGAGTAGCATTTCCGGTTTAACCGGAAGTAGACCCTAACTTTCTTATTTTAAATGAAATGCTATATTTTTTATTTTACCGTTGAATTCAACAGAAAATTTTACAAGTGAAACCGATAAAAATTTTTACTCATGCTCAACAACATCCAGCGTAATTCAACTTATTTTTATTTTTTATCTAAAAACGGCCACTTCTTTATAACCCTATATCTCGACTATTTCTGAAAATTGTAATTTTTACATAAACGTTAAGTTGCAGTTCACAAAATTCAAAAATACTCAATTTTTTAAATGTAACCCGCCATTTCTTATTATGTAAATGGATTCTTTGTTAAAAAAGTTTGTGTAGCATGTTCTATATTGAAAGTTGATAGATTTTTAGTAAAACGGAAAATATTTAATTTGCATTTATTTACATTAGTTATTAAATTTATTTGAAGTGGGCCATGGTGGAAAAAGAAGAAAATTGTATTTAGTACCTATTTATTATTTTTTATTTTAATGAATTGTTATGAATTACTATCATATTAAATGTAAAATACGAAGTAAACAGAAAAAGAAAATATAACATAAAGGTAAAACAAAAAGTTCACAGTCAACTAAACTAAACAAATACTAACGTATGCAATTTAAGTATATTCCATTTTACTAAAAATCTATCAACTTTCAACATAGGACATGCTACACAAACTACCCCTATTTTTCAACGAAGAATTTATTCAAATAATAAAAAATGGGATGTTCCATTTAAAAAAATTGAGTTTTTTGAATTTTGTGAACTGCAAATTTAAGTTCACGTAGAAATTACTATTTTCAAAAATAGTCAATTATTAATTTGTATTATTGTAAACAAAAGCATTCTTTATAAAACTGTTTTTACAGATTATAGAAATACGATTCCGTTCTTGAGATATAGTGATAAACAAGAAGTGGCCGTTTTTAGATGAAAAAAAATTGATTTACGTCGGAAGTGGTTGACCATGGTAAAAAAAAATTATGGTTTCACATGTAAAATTTTCTGATGAATTCAACGGTAAAATAAAAAATATAGCATTCCATTTAAAATAAGAAAGTTAGGGCCTACTTCCGGTTAAACTGGAAATGCTACTGCTTTGAAAATATTTTAGTTGAAACGGGTAAGTTGGAAAAACCCTAGATACCAAATTTCATAAAATAATATTGAATAGATTTTAAAATAACGATAGCGTAAGTTCGTCCTGGCACATCCTGTATATATATATATATGTTAATTAAAAAGCGGGCCATAGGAGTTTAACATGGGAAATGAGTTTTTTCTTGCGTAAAACTTCCCATTTAATTTTACACAAAAATGTTTCAAATAAATATTGTAGAATATTCAATCATACACCGAAATCACTAATCAGATTTTATTTCACATATTTAATAAGCGGTAAAATCCAATTTGAAACTTTATAAATATTGCTCATTTGTAGTGAATTATCAGAATTTAGATTTGGAGGTTACAAAATAAATATAAAAAAATATTATGCAGTAATTTAGATGCATATTACAAAAACAAAATATTTTTAGATACTTAGCGTAGAATATAATTATCTGTAATTTTTATTTGATAATCAAATTTCTGACAGTTCAAACGATATGCATTTCTTTGTAATTTGTTTAAATTCCATGGCTATAACTACAAATGAGCAATATTTATAGAATTTCAAATTGGATTTTACAGTTTACTAAACATGCAAAATAAAATCTGATTAGTGATTTAGGTGTACAACATTTATTTGAAACATTTTTGTCTTAAATTAAATGGGAAGTTTTGCGCAAAGAAAAACTTATTTCCCATGTTAAACGCCTATGGCCCGCTCTTTAATTAACATCCTGTATATATAATTGTGGGAGTGGAGCGAAGCGGAGTGATTAGCTTCCGACGAATCGCCAGTGTCTACCTCTAGGTTTGTTTCGCATAATTCCTGAACTTTTTAGTTATTATGCGTAGTAGACTAACAATAGTAACAATACATGAAAATTATTGTATTATTCAATAAGTGAGTAACGTTGACTATAATTCGAAAGTATGAAAATATAAATAAGAATCAGCTAGGGATAAAATAGGATATTTGTAAACTCACATGTGTTTGAACATGTTGTAACTACATGTTCTAAAAGTTGGAAAAAGTAGTGTTGATTCCCGGTGCAATCAGCGAAAACTCGTATATTCCAAATCGTGTTTTGGTGAATGTATTATATTATTTATTCTTTTAAAATTGTTCTCGACTCTCAGCTCCACTTTTTCGAGCCTTTATTGTTCGCTTGCTGAAAATATAAATCTATCTTCGCTTCCACTCGTCGTGTATTGAAGTGGGCACATCTCGACCACCCGAATTCCAACGCGAAAGATTCCTACGAGTTGTTAAGAAGAGTGTAATGTTTAATCCTCCATGCCATGCTTCGACTGCGGCTAAAACCGTGAACCGAGTGTTTAAATATTGACAAGCTGATTCAACTTGAAATTTCTCAGTACAGCTTTTCATTGTTTGTCGAGAACTCTTTAAGATTTGTGCAAATATGAACGGCATTTTTGACAAGTGTTTTTGTTGACAATGGATTCGTTTGTTTGGATGTAAATGAATTGTCAGGCGTTTACGGTTGTTGAGCGTGAAATGAGCCGAAGCCGAAGGAGAAAGACAAGAGGTCTTGTACCGTTCAGTATCGCCTGCAATGAATAATATTTAGTGCCCTAACTACATTTAAAAGACAAATAATAGTTTTTTATACAGGCTAACTGAAAAATAAGGGCAAATGGCTATTTCCTCTAATATTAATTTTAGACTTATAGTTCGACGGTGTTATGCAGAAAGCAACCAACCCACAAATTATTTTTTCTTTCGGTTTTTGAAAAAATCAAGTGAATAAATTCAATTTCTTGTTATGTAGAAATTAACCAAACTTATTGTAGAGTACCTTTAGAACCAGGGTATGGCCATGGGCCAAGATCGCCGCCATTGACGGGCTCATGTCAAACATACTGAGAATTCATTTCCCGATTTATTTGTAAGAAATGTGATATTATATTATAAAAGAATATTAAATAATCACACTATGAATTTATAAAGGTAATAGAAATAAATGTATTTAAGAGATACACAATTATTATTATGACATATATTTAGAGGTTATGTAGAATATAGGATATGGATTGTTATTATAACATCTAATTTAATATATGTAGTTCTTATTACATAATAATTCTATATTCTAAACTTATCTTTTAAAAATTTAAATGATTGTGCTTAATATTGGTAATTTCTAGTTGTTTTCAATATTATCAATAATCATGGTACGTATCTTAACAAACTACACAAGTACATAAAATAAAAATATTACTTACACTTTAAATATATATTAAAATGATATGTAAATGTGTTTTTCATTAAAGTAAAACAAACAGCCACGAAAATACATAATAATTTACGCAAGAACAACACATGACAGAGGGCCCGACTATGAGCCACACTATGGCCATACCCTGGTTACAAAGGTACCCTAACCTATTCGTGTATATATACTGCCATTTATTGCCTGTAGAATTAATCTGCGTATTTCAAATTTTCTACTTTTCGTTTTACAAGATACAACCAAGTGAATTGGTTTCGTTTGGTAAGTTTATTTATTTCTATTTACAGAATTTGTTAACAGAAAAATATGCACAAATAATGAGAAAATAAGTTGGCTTAAAGACAAATAAATTTAAGAAAATCGGAACCAAATGTAATATTTTTCAAAGAAGCTTTTGAATAGGAAGACAAGGCTGTGGATATTCAGAAGAAAGGTCGTGGTCATCGTGTTTTTTTTTAAATTCCTAGTACCCTTGCGCCCAGAAGGAAAGGCAATAGCTCCTGCAAAACTAACTGACATACAATGCATGCTTCATCTAATTTCATCTGATGCATAAATAAGTAAATATATCATCACGGCATATGCTTTGTACACAGATTTCGGTAATGATGATGACATATTTGTACCGTGCGGGCGTTTACCAGGAGTCACCTCACGGGCACTCATTGCTGGCACCACAGGAGTCAATTTTGTGCCATTTAAAATTCGAAATATTTGGGGGTCTTGTGGCCGCGTGCCTAAGTCTCTGGTCGCGAATCTGAGGAACCGGGTTAGATCTGATGCATTACAGTTTTATATTAATTTACAAAGTACTTAATCTAGAAATTTAAGACGATGTGTTGGGTTGCAATGGGGAGATTGATTTTGAATTAGAAAATTAAAAAACCAGTGTTTATGGCAATAAAAATGTTATAAATTATTTTTTAAAAATAGGGGATTACAGCTCAATCGAATTAAGATAAATTAGTAAAAAAATAGTGAAAGTAGATGCTTAATTGTGAATATTAATAAAGAAATAAAATGATATAATTGAAATACTTCGAAAATAAGGGGTTTTTTGTTTTAGCAGCTCGTCACCCATATAAATTCCATATATATTATTTTGATTGGCGACTCAAAGACCACCTATAAATATATAACGAATACCGAGTTAGGGCGTGGAGTCTGCTACCAATGGAAGTAGACAAATTCAAATAGCGGACACGTGGCTACCAGTCCAGTGCCAGTACTGCAATTCTCAAACATTTTTTATTTGAATATAAATTTCTTGCATTAAACTTAATAATTTTGATACATTTGCAGTTATAAAGCATGTAGACTTGTACAGTGTTATAATATTCATTTGATTTTTATAAATATAATTTAAAAATAGCATATATTTCATAAACATTTTAGATCCACGAAGTAAACAGTTTTATATAAAAATTTATACTCGTGACGTCACATCTATATTTTCAAACTTCGGGGGATCATAACTTTCACCAATAATCTTAGTTTTACTTATACCATCTGATGAAATATATAAAAAAAATTGTGGAATCCCCTATTATTAATAAATAATTAGTGTGGCTCTGTTTTGAATTTTACCCTTTTAATCTCTTAATATAATATTGCAAAACACAACCAACCATCAAAATTACCAAATATTTATGGTAAATTGTATTTATTTTCCATATTAATTATTCGAATCCATACGTAAATACATATATAAATTTGAAGAAATTACTAGTAATTTGAATATGTTAAAATGAAACTAAAATGTAATTATTTCAGAATTAGCAAATCGCTGGTTGATAGCTTTCTGCATAATACCGTCCAGTTTATAGTTATAGTTTAATTAACAAAAGTTGGAGGCTAACTTAAATTCCAAGTCCTGAATTCTAAGAATGATACACGTACGTATATAAATTTTTATATTTTCTGAAAGTAATTTAATTTAACTTTCCAATGCCAAATACTCGCAGTTTCACCAAAAGTTAACCTACTAATTAATTTTCCAAAAGCATGAGATAATACGTTATATTATCAGTTCACCATGACATTTGTACCTTCATTGATTATCATTTGTTTTTAATTATTTTAAACTGCCAAATTTAAATAAAAAAATGCATTTAAATTTAATTTAATTTTGATCTTTTTTGAATATTAGACATTTCGAATTGTTCGAAATAATCAAATATTTATTTATGTTATGTATTAAGGCACCGAAGTTCATTTTTTTATCATGAATGTGAAATATATTTGCAGAGAACCTTAGGGCCGAGGAAAAAAAACCATATGAGTGATAAAAAGGAACTTCAGTGCCGAGGTACCTATTGGGATTTTCAAGTATCAAGAGATGGCGCTGATTGCATTAAACACTGGTACACTTTTTGTTGACGTGTGTCAACGAAGCATTTCTGTCAATTGTATTTCTTTAGTTTTCGTATTATTTTCTCATTTATTAGTATTTTTTATTTATAATTCAAGTACGCATAATAGAGTTTTTGTAGTCATATAGATGTAGTTTCATGTAAATGTCAAATGTGTACCACTGTTTGCAGTTCTAATATTTGCCGCTAGTTAGCGTTTTCTTATTTGAAAATCCCAATATATCGAAAATTTGTGAAAATGAAAGGAATATTTCTTTTTATTGGTTATGTTTAAATATTTGTCAGACTGACATTCAATGTTGCTAATCTCGGTCATTGAAGTTATAGTAAAAGACACTCAAGAAATCTCAAATTTCTTCTTCTTGCACATACTTTTATCGTTTTACGTACCAATCTACTATTGTACTTCATACACCTACACAAATTATCTTACACACGTATGTATATAAATTATTATTAGGTTGGCAACACTACATTTGCATGAAATAGCCGTACAATGGAATACTTTAGTGACGATTTAAAATTAAATAAATTATATATCAAGTAAACATCAAAATATTATTATTAATTTAAGTACATTATATTTTTATTTTTCGATTCTCTCCGACGTAAAGTTCAAATTTAGAACTTCTCCACTACAGCTGAATAGTTGAAGGATAAAATGGTGAAGTGTATTATTGACATTGTTGAAGGGAACTACTTTGAACATATTTAAAATTAAATTTAAAAAAATATAAACCATGTATTTTATTCTTAATTATTCTAGTGTGACCCTTGAATAGCTTAAAGACAGAGATGTAATTCTAAAATATTGTCGCAGTGTTTTCTTAATTGTACCCTTCAATATTGACGAACTGTAAATCTGTATTTGCATAACGAAGTTAGTCACAATTTGTAAATTTTCGTGAGACAATACAGAAATGAGAATAAAATTCGGAGAATTCACAAGTTTTAATAACATTAGAATTAACTTATGTTCTTCATCCTTTGGAATATTTAATTGACACTTTACTGTGAATAAAGAGAGTACCCCATTAAATTTTGTAAGCACAAGAGAAACGTAGAGTGCCATTAATTTGGGAAGCCTATTTGCACACGTATTTAAGATAAGGTTACAGTGTTTAATCAGATGACTAAACGTGGGAACTGAGCTGCATGACGCAATCTTCTTTCAGGGATGTCAACTACGGCAACTGAATACCTAGCATTAAATGTACACCGACCTAGGATAGGATTACAGACACTTACAGCGATATAAAGCTGCGTATAAAATACGAATAAAATTTATATTCCAAAGAACTAATCAAGGCAATCTTACTTTTTTACCCGTAGGGATAATGTAGTCCTTAATTTCAGTTATTTGGATATATATATATATATATATATATATATATATATATATATATATATATATATATATATATATATATATATATATATATGCAGGGTGTTTCCTTGAAAACAACCAGCGCTACCTTATTCTTAATTATTTTTGTTATAAAACATTTTTCTCTAAAGTTGTTAGTTCGCCCAAAAAAGCGCTGGTTGTTTTAAAGGAAACATCCCTGTATATAGGTATAGTGTGAACACTGAAAACCGTGACATAGGCGTTTAACGCGATTATTTAATTTGGCATGGAAGAGTATCTAAATACTCCTAATTTAATATTTTATTATTGAAATATTCGCAAAAGTATAATATAATTTGACAGATAATATATTAAAAACAGTAATCGTGGACACGTATTCAGTAGCTGTAGCAGAATTGGTTAGATCGGGGCAGTGTAATAATTATTCACAAGCTCAAATCCTACCCGCCATTGCCTCCATATATTTTTATACTTCTTTTATTTTGTAAAATATATTTTTAAATAAATTATACAATTTAAACATAAATTGTTTGGTAAATCAAGTATTTTATAGAATAAATCTACGAGAAATGAAATTAAAAAATCTGATGTGGCTAGCACATAACCTCTTGCTAGATATTTTACCTGGTTGTACGCATAAAACGAAAAATATTTTTAAATACAAATACATATATTCATGTCTCACTACAAAATAATTCTCTCATATATTTGCAAAATCTATGGGATATTTTAATATAAATTATGTACAATACATACATTTTCTTTATATTCAATATCCTGAATTTTTTTTTCTACTTTCCTTTTCTTTTTCTTTATATTCGTCATTTTTTCGCAAATTCCTTTTATATTCTTTTTTACGTATATTCTTTTGCGTTGTTGACATTTTTTTTATTTTCATAATCTTCATAATGATGTACAAATATTTTTGACAGTGGCATACAAATATTTTTGACAGTGACATTTATGTATCAATTACAAACATTTGAATTTCTTGCATTGAAGTTGTTTGATCTGAGATTTTTTACATCAAATTATTTTATAAGCATTTCTTTATCTCTAAATCTATAGAAGATATAATAATTAATTTATATGTATCGAATAAAGAATTTAACGTTCTTTAATATAAGTATTTACATAAATTTTGGATAAATAATAATTAGATTTTTTTTCTTCTTGTAACTACTACTTCCGGTTGTCCAATTGCTACCAAAACTTAATCAACTCTTCCCATTATTGTTAGATTGAGGAATCCGTAGTTAAAAATGTCTTAAGTCTTATAGTATTTGAGAAATCGTGGATCCAACATCCACACACACACATTCACACATACACACACAAACACACACACACACACACACACAAAATGTTATAATCGGATTCTAGGGACCTAAAAACGTGCTTATTCACTAAAATCTGGATACGCGATCTTTAGCATGAATTCAATACCTCTCTTAGCGAGAGGTAAAAAGGAAGATCTCATATTTTGAGAACTGCTGATATAAATTTATGTGTGCTGATAACAATAGTTTTGTAATTCAAAATGGCACAATTTTGCTCATTTAACCAAATAAAACAGTTACCAATAGCGACCAAGACACCCTGTATTTAAAAAAAATATATAAAAAACTATGTATCTTTAAAGAAACGTTTTACACTGAAAGATCATAGTTATTGTTTCCGTACATAAATTCTGGAGCAGTTTCTCACAAAGGCGGCGCGCTTTAAAGTCAAAATCAAGTGTCGAGAAATTAGCGAATGTGGAAGTTACGTATTATGGTGTAAATAAATAGTTGTATCGTATTTCCGCTAACCTTGAATTTACGCCTATGTAGCTAAATATAAATACCATCTATTTATTTATAACTATAATTTATGCGAGTTTAAAGACCGTGAAATGACGAATAGAATTTTAATGAGCTTCGAGTTTTCCTCTTGTTTATTGATTTGCATATTGTTATTGTGTACATCATTCACGTATACGCGATTTCTTTTCGAAATTGATTTGTTATTTATTGCCTTCTGTAGGATGTCACTTTGTTCTCACTGCATAAATTTACGACAGAAAAATAAAATAATTCCACGAATATTATTGCTGTTGGTGACTGAGTGCAACGTGATGGAGTGAGATGAGTCGGCGAATAAATTTGTACATTTACATCATGTCGAGGGATGGATAATACATTTTGATATCTTTTTTTACTTGTCTATATTTAGAAAATAAATCTATTACTCTCCACTGATACTTGACCAAATAAGCATTGATATCAAAAAATTTAATTCTCGTTTCGAGCCGAAGGTGAGGACTACGGTTAGCGAGTGTAGATTATGCCATTTCAAACGTGTTGTAGACTATACTTTCTCCAATAAGATTTTTGAAATTATACAAAAAAATGTAGATTAATTATAATTGTTTTTGGCGCCAGTCCATAAATTGCTTATAATAACACCATTCATATATTCCTTTTTATTTATTTGATAATAACTGACCCACTGCACCATTAGCAAGTTTTGGTTATCTTCATTGCCACTTGACATATTTCTCTACAAAATGTTATTTAGTTAATTTTCTAAGTAATATATTAATATTTAGATAAAATTACTGCTCTAGAGATGTCCAAAAACCTGTAGAAGTGAACAAAAAACTCCAAAACTGTTCATAAGCATATCAACCGAACCAAGATATTTGATATACCGCGCTAATATGCGGCTAAATAGATTCTGATTCGTCGAAAGCCGTTCGGAATTATTCCAAACGGCGTATGGAATTATTCCACACGGTTTGATTCCAACATAATTTTTGTTGTGAAATATGTGCTTTCCAAAATAGTGTTGGAATATATACAGGTTGTCCCAGGACGAGCTTACGCTATCCTTATTTTAAAAACTATTCAATATTATTTTACGAAATTTGGTATCTACGGGTTTTCCGACAAGCCCATTTCAACTAAAATATTTTCAAAGCAGTAGCATTTCCGGTTTAACCGGAAGTAGACCCTAACTTTCTTATTTTAAATGGAATGCTATATTTTTTATTTCTTTGTTAAAAAAATAAGGGTAGTTTGTGTAGCATGTCCTATTGAAAGTTGATAGATTTTTAGAAAAACTGATAATATTTATTTTGCATTTATTTACATTAGTTATTAAATTTAATTGAAGTGAACCATGGTAGAAAAAGAAGAAAATTTTATTTAGTACCTATTTATTATTTTTTCTTTTAATGTAAAGAAGGGAAACAGAAAAATAAAATATAAAATAAAGCTAAAACAAAAGGTTCACAGCCAACTAAACTAGACTTATAAACAAATACTAACGTAAGCAATTTAAATATTTTCCGTTTTACTCAAAATCTATCAACTTTCAACATAGGACATGCGACACAAACTACCCCTATTTTTCAACGTAGAATTCATTCAAATAATAAAAAATGGGGGGGTTCCATTTAAAAAAATTGAGTTTTTTGAGATTTATCGTCTCAAACATGGTTTTTTAAAAAAGATATAAACCTATTCCAAATTATTAATTATTTTTGACATAACTTGAATACATGTAAATTACAATTGTTGCTGATTTTAAAATGGCCTTAATCAAGGCCGAAACGTTGTCAATCCTTTAATCTAATAAAAAATATTAAACAACTACTTAGAAGTTTGAATCCAATAATTATTCCTACAAACTTTTTTCATTTTTGTGAACTGCAACTTTACGTTCCCGTAGAAAATACAATTTTCAAAAATAGTCGATTATTAATTTGTATTATTGTAAACAAAAGCTTTCTTTATAAAACTGTTTTTATAGATTATAGATATTCAATTCCGTTCTTGAGATATAGAATGATAAAGAAGTGGCCGTTTTTAGATGAAAAATAAAAAAAAAGTTGAATTACGCCGGAAGTGGTTGAGCATGAGTAAAATTTTTTTATGGTTTCATATGTAAAATTTTCTGCTGAATTCAACGATAAAATATATATATATATATATATATATATATATATATATATATATATATATATATATATATATATATATATATATATATATATATATATATATATTTATATTTTAAAAACTATTCAATATTATTTTACGAAATTTAGTATCTAGGGGTTTTTCGACATGCCCGTTTCAACTAAAATATTAGAGTGTCCCAAGTTATATCCAGGATGATTGAGGGGTACACTTTTTATACCAATGAATTCCAAGAATTCTCTTATAGAAACGTAACTAATAATATAATTACAGTTCCATTACGTATAGTTTGAAAATAAATAAAAATCTTTAATTTTTAGTGAGATAGGAAAATATTAGTTACGTTTTATGAGTACTTATAGATATCTAGTGGTACAAAATATGTTCAGTTCAAATAAAATGCTCTTGTTTTTTGTGAATTTCGAAACAATTATATTACCAGCTAATGTTTGGTCCATAAATTGTATAACATTCTGTATGAATAAAATATTCGATGTGTTTAAACTCTATATTGAGGCAGAAATGGAAATATCAAAATTTTTCCTTCCGCAATTTGAGTGTGAAGTGGGTAATATGTAAGCCTTGAACGTAGTACTGGAACAACCTGTCCCCTATTACATTAAAACACATCAAAATTAATCTCACGATATTATGGCATTTGGAGAAGGCACAAGCCTATCCCTTCCCTGGCTAACAGCTGTCCCTTCCTCGCCGTTCGCATATAAATACGCGGTGAATAACAATAACCACACCAGGAGAGAATCATTGTGAAGAATGTAATTTGGATGCCGAAGTACGACGCTTTCGGGACCAGCGACAGAGATGGAATTCAGACCCAACAGTTTGTTTATTAAATAATGAGACGGGAAAATATTAAATTGGTTCTTAATGACATGGTTGAATTTTGGGTGGTAATTTATTTTATGGCGAGATGCCATTCGGTTTTGGTCATTTTGGGTTTAATGGGAGAGAGTTGGGTTATTGGATTAAATGTTTATGATGCTTTTACCACTTGTGAAATTTCCGACATTTGCGAGGAGTGAAGTTGTTTATATACTAAACTTACATAAAACAGTAGAAGACAATCTCTTTCACTTAATATTTATGGGTATTATGAATTCTTTTGAACAATATTCAAGATACTAATAAAAATGAATTAATACATTTACTTTTTTCACATCAAATTTTGCAAGTACCTTTACCTAAATTTTGTAGACGCCCGTCAGTAAAGGTCCTTATATTTTTCAAATCTAATAATATATTTTTTTAGATTATTTTCAAGAGTATTAATAAAATTGAAAAGGCTTTTGTCTGAGTCGCGAATCTGGAGACCCGGGTTCAATCCCGACCGACACCAAAATTATATCGAATTTTAAATGGCACTGTCCACGCCAACAATAAGTGCCCGTGTGGTGACGCGAAAAAGGTCATTGTCATTACCGATATCTGCGTATAATGCAGATTGGTGCATCCAGCTATGGATAATATGCCTTTATGATATATTTCAATATTTTTTTCTTCTAGTAGAAAATAAATTGTTTTTTATTCATTAATTAATAAATAAATAGTTAAAAGTGACGCTCTGATTTAATTGATGTTTCTCATTATACTGTAACATGACACAAACTAGCGCACAATTCAGTAATTCTACAAAGATATTATTTTATTATCGCCCAGTCGCCCTAGCCTAGTTGACCGTGTCTGTTCTGAATGTGCCAATTTGTATTTATTAACAGATTTTGAAAATGATTATACAGGGTGTTTCAAAAATATTATTAAAAAATCTGATGAAGCCAACACAACATCTCCCGCTACTTAATTTTCATTAATTTAAATATACATACTTACATATTTAGTTATTCTAGAAACTGTATTAAAATCTATTCCATATAACTATGGTTCTATTTACCATTTTCTTTTTGAAACGTTACTATTATTAATTTGAAATGATTAATTCTTTGACAGTGATAGGAATGAACTGTCTAATCAAGTAGGTTGTTTATTTAAAGCACAGGCTCTGTGATTTAAATTATAGATAATTTTATAAATTTATCCATAAAATATATGGAAAAAATATTAATGCAAACAAATAGAAAATTTAATAATCTTTAATTTTTATAACATAAATCTCGAAAAAATAACATTTAAAGATATTTTTCGGAGAAAAACTATTTTTAGCTTCAAGTAAAGTGCCATTTCCGCACACACACACATCATCATGAAAATGTTAAAATTGGACTCTAGGGACCTTAAAACATGGTCATTTATCAAAATCTCGATATGCGATTTTTAACATGATCCCTTTACCTCCCTTACCAAGGGTAGTGGGAGGTAAAAATAAGAGGTATATACAATTTGATGTATTGATTGTAATACAAAAAGATTTATTTCAAAATTCGCAATAATAATTGCACGATCCTTAAAGCTGAACTTATTGGGCCACTGGACTGATTGGTTTCGAAAAAGATACAAATCAGTAAACATTAAAATTTGTTTTATTTAATTAATGTTTCATTCTCTTTTACTTAGTATCGTTATATGTGGCTGTAAATGGTAAAAATTTTGAAGTTTTTGTTGTACGTAACTAGTGATTTCCTTTGAAGTGTAATATTTTTTATAAAAAGCCTGAGAATGTACGTACGTTTTATTTTTAAAATAAATATAAATAAATATATCATCACGGCATATTACCCATTGCTGGGTGTGCCAATCCGCTTTGTATGCAGATATCGGTAATGATGATGACATATTTGTACCGTGCGGGCGTTTACCAGACGTCACCTCACGGGCACTCATTAATCAAAAAAATGCGAATAAAACATTATACAATTTAATTAAATAAAATAAATTTTGATGTGTACTAATTTGTATTTGTGTTCGTAACCTATTAGTCCAGTGGCCCAAAAATATCAGTTCTAAGGACCGTGCAATTATTTTTGAGAATTTTGGAAAAATTATTTTTGAAACATCCTGTATATTTTTACCGCTCATAACGATTGCCAGGCGCCACTTCATCGGTTCTCAGAACTGTCGAGGGGAGGACACAATATGGGTCAATTTTGTAGTAGGTATTCTAAATTGGAAATATAATTTTCACTTCCTCAAAATAGAATTTATACAGCTAATATAATATCTCACGCAATCATTTATTGAGTTGTGACACTAATATTGAAATGAAATCAATTCTTGATATTTTACAGTTTTTTATTTATTTATTTTTATTTATTTATTTTATTTACAACCTCCCAACAGGATACAAAGTATCCCAATAACAGGGGGTTGGATACACCAATACATCACAATAACAACATGAATAGACTCACATTATACAAAAATATACATTCTATACAATAAGAAAACAACTAAGTACGACGACAAAGTAGAAATTGATTTTAGAATATTACAAAAAAAATTACATTTAATATTTTTTAATTGACAATAGCTAAGACTGAAAATATTCATTTTATCATTCATAATACTTTCGACTTCATTATGTATTAGACATAATCGTCTAACTGGATCTTTAGTTTCATAATTTTTTCTACATAGCCTAGTGCAAAACATTATATAAGACCTAGATGCCAACCGAGGAATATTTATTTGTATACAGCTCATTGAATTAACGTCATCTATAACATTTCGCAGTAACCCAGGTAAATATAAGCATGAGCGAATCTTACGTTTAGAATCCAATGTTTGCATATTTAAATCTAATAAAGTCACGGAGTAACTGTAAGTAAATGAATTAAAAAGAGGAGAAGATTTTATCGCGCAGTGTCGTACAATAGTATATTATGTTATTAGGAGTAGAAAGCGGTCTTTTTGTGTTGAACCCAGCTATTGCGGCCGAGGCGCTAGCCGAGGCTAGGCAAGCTGGGTAAAACACAAAAAGGGCGTTCTACTCCGAATGACATATACTATTTTTTCTTCAAGTGTTTCAAAAAAATTTTTGACATTTTTTTTGGGAATTTTTTAATTGTAGTTTTTGCAATTTCAGCCAAAGCTGGCTGTGTACACTACAAAACAAAAACAACACAACTGTCAAATAACAATTTTCAATATAATGTGTTGCTGTGACAACTGCCGCCGCCAGCGGTGAACTAAAACACTAAAATTTTTTTACTAGTACAACAATAACAACATTTTTGTACTAGTAAGACAATGAACATCTTCTATAGTGTGTGTACAGGAGCATAATATGAATATTATAATACGCTTGAAGAAAAACTTTCTTTGTAGCCATTCAATTTTGATATTATGAGTATGAAACATGGGATTCCAGATAATCAGGCAATACTCAAGCTTGGATCTATCTACAGAAAAGTATAAGGACTTGAGAGTTGTGATATTAGTGAAGTTACGTGAATTTCTAATAATGAAACCTAGTTTTATAGGGTGTATTCACTAAATAATCCGCTGCTAAAACAAAAACCGAAATGTAACCTGGGATCAAATATTACTCCCAAGTCCTTATGAGTATTAACTCTATCAAGACTAAGGTCACCAATCCAGTAAGACGAAATAGTTGTATGCTTCATTGAGTAAGACATAACTTTACACTTTGAGACATTAACGAAAAGATGTGAGGATGAGCACCAAGCTAGAAGGTTATCAATATTCTTCTGAAGCTGATAGCAATCAGAAACTGAATCAATGACTTTAAATAATTTTAAATCATCAGTTGTTGGAGTAACCGAGGTACCAAGAAATCTAAAATTAAAATGATTTCATTAACTGGTTTTTAAAATAGTTCAATGTATTTATAAATTAAGATTTAAACATGGATTTCAGAACATCAATTAAGCATCCCTAAACCAACCCTTACGACTAAAGATCCGGTATATTTAATTATGTAAAATCAACTTTCCAATCTTGAAAAAATCCCCCGTTGAAATAATTTTCCCTGAACAAAAAAATCTCTGGTTAAATTGTTAGGGTGTTGTTAAACCCGTTAACAAGTCTCCCGTCTTATTGGCGGGGGTGGTTGTAATCTACGCTTTAAGAAGTGGCAGCGGAGCCATTGCGGATTAGCAAGGAGTCCTCGAGTCTTGGTGGGCTTCGGAAGAAGCACAAGGGGTGGATTAGGGTTGACCCGGCGTCACACACCGCTAACTGACACCGAACCGCGCAGATTATAGGCCACTGGCTTTCAGGGGTAATTGGATGATGTCTCGAAGAAAAAAATATCGAATTTCCCGCCGTGACTGCTGCCAAGGCTTCGCTCTTGATTGAATAGAGGGACGGAACGAAGGTGGATTCATTTGTTAAAATACGGAGCCATGGACGGTAATCGAATTGATTTAAATCTTGAAAAATTGAAGAGGAAAATGAATTAAATTTAGCGAGACGTACCTTAAGTTATAGACTCTTTTAAAATATAGAATAAAATATGGCGAAACGTTTAAAAATAGCATAATACCTATATTTGTGTCTAAACGCGAATCTGGGGAACCGGGTTCGATCCCGACCGAAGCCAAATATTTCGAATTTTAAATGGCATAAAACTGACCCCTGTGGTGCACGCTTCGCGCCAGCAATGAGTGCCAGTGAGGTGACGCCTGGTAAACGCCCGCACGGTACAAATATGTCATCATCATTACCGACATCTGCGTAGGTATAAAGCAAATTGGCACACCCAGCAATGGGTAATATGCCGTGATGATATATTTATTTATAAAGAAAAAATAAAGCAACTTTCAATAAGACATACTACATTAACTACCCCTATTTTTGAACAAAGAATTTATTTAAATAATAAAAAATTGGGCTGCCCATTAATCTCTGAGTTTTAATAATTTTCTTTAATCTTACAGTAACGTAGAAATTACATCATTCAAAAATTTACTATTATAAATTGATAGTATTTAGTAATAAAAATGGAATTACGCCGGGGTTTATGGTGGTATACAGTGTGTTCATTTTATTTTGTCCACTATTGCTATCTCGAGAACTATAAGAGTTACAAAGTCGGTTAAATTAACAAACAATTTCTATTTTACAAGACTATTAAAACGAGCAAAACAAATTATTTTTAAAACTAGTGGTTCTCAAAATACAGTAGGTATATAACTGTCTTACTTTAAATGGGATACCCTATATAATATTATATATTTGCAATCTACGTAAAATTACGAATTTAACGATATGCTTGAAGCGAATTTTTATTGAAGCAATAAATTACAAAAACGTAAGAGAAAATTATGAAAAATGAGCCTGTTTCACTTTTTTCAAAAAGTATTTAAATTAAAGTTTAAGCAATATTTTTCTTAGTAATAATTTTGTTTAATAATTTTTTATTTTCGTAAATAATTAAATAAAAAGATTGGCGCCAAAAATAGTCATAAAAAGCAACCCCACACTCCTGTGACGTCGTAGCACATACTGGATGTAACAACTAAACGAGCTACCTCAAATAATTTCTATATTATTAAAGATACAATAAAATGCTATAAGACAATTTTATAGAAGACCAAGGGGGACATAGGATTAGAGAAGAAAATATTTTTTTTAAACCAGTGGTTCTCAAGTTACAATACAAAGTTATATTTTCTTACATGGGATGATATATATTTTTCAGGCCTATTCGATAGAGTATTTTTTTCTGAATTCAAGCATGTGGTTATTTTATATCCTTACATAACAAAAATATTGAGAAAACTTAAATTGAAATTTAAGTAAAATTGATTTTTATAGTTCTTTTTCACTGTGTATGAAAAACAATCGACCTTAAATTAAAATGAAACAAATATTTGTTAATAACGTTATAAACAGTGTCCTATTTGATTTATATCCTAAATAATTCAAATTGACAAATAGAAGTTTTTGTTTTTCATACATAGCCTACTGAAAAATGTCTATAAAATATTAATTTATTTAAATTTCAATTGAATATTTTTCAATATTTTTGTTATGTTAAGATATAAAGTGATTATACGGTTGAATTCAGAAAAAAATACTCTATCGAATGGGCCTAAAAAATATATATCATCCAATTTAAAAAAACATAACACTGTATTTTAACTTGAGAACCACTGGTTTAAAAAAATATTTTCTTCTCTAATCGGATGTCCCCCTTGGTCTTCTATAAAATTGTCTTTTGGTATTTTATTGTATCTTTAATAGTATAGAAATTATTTGAGGTAGCTCGTTTAGCTGTTACATCCTGTATATTACGTTATTCACAGCTAATAGGAAAGCAGTTTGTCTATCACCTACGTTTTTAAATAAATAAAAGTAGGCGATGTATGTACTTTGACGTCACATTATGTTTCAGATTAGGTGACTTTTTCAAAATATTATCCAAATTTCAAAAATTAATTGTAAAATATCTAATAAATATTTCGTGAAATTTTCAAATATGAGGCTATTTATAGAATATCTTTTTAAATTTAATACTTACAAAAATTCTTGCAACAGCCCTATTAACCTGCCAAGCCATTATATCAGGAAGGATATTAAAACATTTGGGATAATATTGAGTATTGTTGAGGTCGTTTCTTATTTTTGTAAAATTATGTATTTTGTTACAAAAAATAATCAATTTGTTATGACAGCCTACCTGATGATATGGTAAATTATTCATAATTTTCTCCTACGTTTTTGTAATTTATTTCTTCAATAAAAATTCACTTTAAGCATATCGTTCAATTCGTAATTTTACGTAGATAACAATATATAAGGTGTCCCATTTAAAATAAGAAAGTTGCATCATAAATTTTGAGAACCATTGGTTAAAAAAAAATGTTTTGCTCATTTGAATAGTATTGTAAAATAGAAATTGTTTGCTAACTTAACCGACCTCGTAGTTCTTACAGTTCTCGAGATAGCAATAATGGACAAAATAAAACAAACAAAATATATATTAGCATTCCACTTTATCAATGGAAATTAATAAAACATATAACTGACTCATATCTTCATTTGAAACTAATTATTTGGTGCATGTGGAAAAATGTAGCTACATCCTCTTTATATGATCTTGGGACAAAAATACATTCTATAGTGTCCTATTCTTTCTCGTAAACACATTTATCAGCTTATCTACAAGACAGCAGATAGCAATAACCTTGTCTGTTATGTTATCTGTTGAGTGGGGAACATGAATCGCTACTCGGCAAACGAGCTGCTGTGTGGTCCAGTGGACTAGCTAATGGCTTGTTAATCACAAGATCGCCGGTTCGAATCCCGCGCTTGTAATAAGCTAGCTCAATTCCCTGATTACCGCAATGTGTCGCAGATGTCTCACGATGCATCTGAGGCATTTAACAAACAGGGTAGATAATAATGTCGGACACAACTTCAGATCGACATAGGTAGATTCTGGAGTTTCAACACGACGTAACAAATTTTTATAAAATCTATGGTTGTCTAGCATTTTAAAATATATCATTTGATTTTTAAGTCAATCGACAGACATACATGATATACAGGATGCGCATGAGAATGTGTTCAACATAGAGACATCGAAAACTATAAGAGTCGGTTAATTAGCGATGTATTGTTTATCCGGAAAAATGAATAATTCACTAGATTTGTACGAAAATGTAAATTCTGCAGTTTTTTTACATCCCGTCATACCGAAGGTAAGGAAGGTAATGTAATCGTGCCAAAAATTTGATGGTGAGTTTTCAGTAAATAAGCACAAATTAGGGTCCCCACAACACGTTTTTAGTGTTTTTACGTTGATGTCAGTGTGTGTGTGTGACGATTTTTTTTTGTCCACGATAACTCTTATAACTAACTTCTAAATATTTCAATTTTCCGTATTTCAGCTTTCTGCATTCATATAAAGAGTTGATTAGATTTTGGGTAAAATTGGATAACCGGAAGTGACTGTCCATAACAGTTTTGAATGAAAAACTATATGAAAATATAATCAAAAACTTTTCAATTTTAGTATTTAAAACTTCTATATCAAGGGGCACAACATATTAGATTTTGGCTATTAATAAACTAGAAGTGACACTTTACTTGAAGCTCTGAACAGATTTTCGTGAAAAATATATTATGATATACTGCAAAACTTGTCGAATTTAGTATTTAAGACTTTTATACGAAGAAGAACAACATATTAAATTTTGGCTAAAATTCATAATCCGGAAATGATTCTTTACTTAAAGTTCTCAACAGATTTTCGTGAAAAATATATTATGATAAATTCCAAAACTTTTCAAATTTGGTATTTAACATTTTTATATTAATGAGAACGACATGTTAGATTTTTTCTAAAATTGATAAACCGGAAGTGATACTTTACTTGAAGCTCTCAACAGATTTTCGTGAAAAGTATATTATGATATATTCCAAAACTTTTCAAATTTGGTATTTAAGACTTTTATATTAATGAGAATGACATACTTACTATATGTTTTCTAAAATTGATAAACTACTTTACAGGAAGCTAAAAACAGAGTTTTTTGAAAAAATAATACACGATTCAAAACTTCTCAAATTTGGTATTTAAAACTCGTGTATAATTTGAAACATTAGATTTTGATTATATCTATATGATAAACCGGAAGTGGTACTCTATTGGGAGCTCTTAATAGATTTTGAAGAAAAACATAATAAAATATAGTCCAAATTTATTTATTGGATTTTCTTTACAAACGATCAACTGGAAGTGATATTTTACTTAAAGCTCATTGTTATTTCAAACATGGAATTAACGGGAGGTCATGTGTTGGCCACATCATATTTTTTTACAAATAACTTCCATGACATAATACTAGATTTTAGGGAACTTTATATACTTTCGAATGGCGATCTCAATTTTTTATCGCTATTGATTTTCGAGTTATGAAGACCAAATTATAATTTTTATACGCACATCATAGAAGAATGTTACACAATTGGAAAGAAAATTTCTCTCTGAATTTGTAAGATAATGATTCCTTATTAAATGAAAATGATTTCTGAACTTCCATTATTTTTGAATGTTATAACATACTAGACACGTTTCGGTAACTAAACATTTGCTACCGAAACGTTGTATCTAGTATGTTATAACAATAAATATAATGGAAGTCCAGAAATCAGTTTCATTTAATATGGAAAGAAAATATTTGATGATTTCCAATTATGTAAATTTATGGGATAGAAATATCAAAAACCAATCATAGCAAATTATTAAAGCTCTTATGGATGTAGTGCGTAAAAAGTCAGAATTCACTTATTGCGATCAATGTGTGAAGCTTACACATCCTGATCGGATAAAAAAATATATGTAAATGAAAAATAATTAAATGGTGGGAGGTAACATACATCAAATTCTTTTTCAACATTAGTTACAATTTTCAGGAAAAAGATTAGATAAAACGTTGAATTTGCAGCCATTTTAAACAATCATCATTGAGTGTATCAGCCATTATTCCTATTATTTTAAATTACCTACATATTTTCATTGAATATGAAAATTCTCTTCTTTCTTATTATTTGCGAAACAAAATCCTTTTTAATTATTTGGTGTTACAAAAAATTTCGTTGTTTTTTATAATAAAGTGTCAAGTTTCATAAAGGTTAACAGCCTTGTTAAATGAAAAATATTATATTAGAAGGACACATGTAACCTTATATTTCTTTTGTATATTATAGGGTGAATCTGTTTTGCCGTCATAATTGCTTTATTATTACGTAGCATATCGGGTTACTCGTTTCACCCCAAAATTAAATGCGTGGGGAAGGAAAAGTTACATACGCAGCACCCTTGATTAGCTTGACATCAGATACAAGATACATATAAATTACACAAAAAATGAGGAAAATATGAATTTTGTATTTTACTAGCTGCGAAAGTTGAAGTTTTTTCTCTTGATGAATGACTTCAGATCAGAATTCATATTATTAACGTAGATAGGTTTGAGGAATAGAACTCAGAAGTTTTTATAAAATGTTTTATTTTATTTTGGAATCATAAAGCTGTTTATTCGCCCTCAAAAACGGGCGCAATTTGGCTTTTATCGCCCGAGAGCTTATAAATTTGCCAAGCAACAGCTATTCAAACGTCAAAATCGTGGTTTATAGATAAATGTCAAACAACACAATAAATTCGATAAATCACATTTTTTGAACAGCGCTGCTAATCCTTTCTTGTATACGTCTTTTCACTTCTGTGGAAACAACTTGCTCTGGACAGCGTCAAATTCATTCGAATAATCGATATCTGCCATTTTCATTTGACACTAAATTAAAATTTGTTATAAACAAACAATATAGCTAGAATCCACAGCATACTTAAAATTCACAACGCCAGCACAACGATACCGAATTTATACCCATTGAATCCCTGAATTTCGAGAACCAAAATAAAATAAAACGTTGTATGTACCACGGGCATAATTAAGATTATAGCACTCGGGAAAATTAAAGTCTCCGCTACGCGTCGAGCTTTAAACATTCCCCTGTGCTACAATCTTTTGATTATGCCCTTAATACATAAATAACTATTATTGTATTTAGATACTTCCCAAGTATTTAAATACTTTGATTGCATTTACATAATATTCCCAAGTATCTAAATACATTAAAAATTTCTAAAATAAATAAAGTATCTTAAATATTTTAAATCTTACATACGTTTTTAAGATAAAAGATGCAGATAATTTTTAAAAGTATTTTAAATGAAGATACATTACCTACAAAATAGAAAGTCATCGAGTATCTATTTTTTCGTAAGATACAACCAGCTTTGATACTACAGTGTGTTTAAAAAAATTCCTAACTCGGAGTAGGCTATGAACAAAGAAACGTATGTCAATTTAAAAATATTTAATTAAATGTCAATTGGACATGGATATTTTCAAAAACGGCGAATGTGAATATACTTTATCCATCTTTATTGTTTTTTCTGTATACACTGTATGTATATCTTATTATATGTATCAATCATTGTAAAAGTATTTACCACTATTTAAACCAGCAAATTCTATCTGTGTTACTGATACTATGCACAGTATGATAAAGCATTAAAAATTGGCCACGTATTGCTGTTTACGTTTATCCGTCACCTTTTATGAATGAAGCTTATTTAAATAAATATTAAAAGTTCATGTGAAAATGTGAATGTATAAGTAAAGGAAATTAGCTACATTATGATATTATGAATGAATGGCTATTTAATACTTGTTTCTTGAAATGGAAACGTACGAACGTAACGTAGTGAAGTGGGATGAGAGTACCTACAAAGCAATTTCTTTCGTTGAGAAATATGTATCAATGCTTGCAGCTGCTGTTACAGTCTCCATTTATAATAATTTATGCATGAATACAAACACTGTTCGTGGCAATTCTATTGTGCACAGCAAGACGGACCGGTAGTATAACAAATAGTACAGGTTTTGCCACCGCTTTGCTCACTATAGAGGTGTTTAGCACTTCTCTTGTTCATGTTGCCATGACAGCAAGGGGAATTGTTCAGCTAATCACGAACTCTTTTATACCAACTTTTTTCATTCCATTATTTGATAGTATCACATCATTTCAATAATAATAAAATAGACTAAGGATTACTCACTACTCTTATTTTTAACGATTGCTTCGGTATATGAATTCACATATAAGGAAGTATATAATATTGTGCTTGTACTAAACACCATTTGGCATCTCTAGATTTTTGTAGATAAGCACGATGAAAGTTTTATGTTGATGTATGTGCCACCAATTCTACATAGCAAAATACAATGATTATTTCTATTTTTAACTCACACTTTTATATTTACATTTGATCAATTTCAGATAAACATCGACCAACTGAAAGTGTTGCCTTACAAACGTCGTTTTAATGTATTCTATATTTTCAAAGGAATTTTATTTATCAAATCTGCATGAAAGTTTATATTTAAAATTAATTTATAAATACATTGAAAATAGTCTTTTCGCACGATCGGATTATTTTTTATGTTTACTGAAAGGTAAGTGATGTGCTTCACTTACCGTTCAGGAGGCGAGACGGTAAATAAATAAAAACAAAAATCAAAGCTTACTTTTCATGTCAAAATAATTTTCAAATCTTATTTTTACCTCCCGCTACCCTTGGTAAGGAAAGTATAGGGATCGTGCTAAAAATCGCATATCAAATTTTGGTAAATGAACACGTTTTAACGTCCCTAGAATCCAATTTTAACATTTTCACGATGATGGCTGTGTGTATGTGTGGATCCTCTACTCTATCACTCTGAAAAATTTGAAACCGTGTATTTCTACCTTTTTCTATTATGGAAAGAGCCCATTAGATTTTGGGGTAAATCGGATAACCGGACAAGACACTTTACTTGAAGCTTAAAATAGTTTTTTTTCGAAAAAAACCTTTAAATGTTATTTTTTCGAGATTAATGTTATTAGAAAAATTAGAGATTATTAAATTTTCTACAGATTTGCATTAATACTTTTTGTACATATTTTATGGATAAATTTGTAAAATTATCTATAATTTAAATTCCGGGGCCTACGTTTTAAACAAACAAAATTTCTTTGTTGCGCAGCTATTCAAATGTATGTAACTGACAGATAAATGTCACTGCCAAAGAACTAATCATTTCAAATTAATAATAGTACAGTTTTTTTAAAAAAAGTAAATAGAACAATAGGAAAGAAAATCAATATAGATTCCAGCATAAGTAAATACCTATGTATTTAGATTAATAAAAATTAAAGATTCGCAAAAAAGTTTAAGCTAATCCTCATTTTTGGATTAGTGAATTATATTTTATACCGGTATTTAAAATTTAATCTTCATTTTATTATAAAAAGGTAGTTAGTTGGATTAGATTAGACTAAATGTTAAGAAATAAACTGCTAAAATTAGAGTAAAATTCGCTAATCCAAAAATAAGGATCAGCTTAATCTTTTTTGTGACTCGGGCTGTAAATGGCGGGAGGTATTGTGTTGGTCACACCAGTTTTTTTTTTCAATTTTGTGCGTCGATCGTACAAAAAATAGTATAAGCATCACGAACGTTAAAAAATTACCGTTCTTAATACTTAATATACTATTACAAACGGTCGACATTTTTATTATTATACAGATTATTAATATTTAAAAATAATACGATTTTTTATTTCACAGGAGATTCTGATTGGACATTGTCAAAATTTAAACTTGTACAAGTATTGGGTGCACAATAGCCGACGAACGAGAACGGTAAAACATTAACAATTTTATATGTATATGAAACAGGTAACACATTAACACTTGAAGTTATTGTAAAGAACATACAAAATGATGTGTTTTATCTCAAACTTGTTCATCGGAATTATTTAGTTCATTATTCTTGCGTAGGTATATATTTTTTATCATTTCACGTACATATATATTATTGCACATTGTAGACCTGCCCAAACTATTTTACATGTACAGGTGTCTCATTTCGAGGTATCTCGGGTAATATTCATGATACAGCAAAACCGTTTGCACATTCCAAGATTTTCATTTATTTCTGAGCTACAGGCAAAAACTCGGTTTTCGCTCATTTTGAAAGTATCTTATATCTTATTTGTTATGATAGAGAAAAAATGCTTCAACAAATTTTTTTACCGTTTTTTAGATAGAATAAAATGAGGTAATTAGAATTTTTGAAAACCTAATAATTCTTGAGATATGACACAAACGTATGATTTTTTAAATGGGAACCTATAATGAAAATAGTCTCATCTTTTTACTTATTTTATTAGCTTTTCAATTATATATAACAAGTCTACATTCTTTTGTTTTAAAGATGACTAAAAGACGAATTATTAATGTATTGAGGTGAAAATATTGGAAACTATTATAAAAACAAATTATTACAGATCATCATTTGTTTCTGTTGATACTGTATCTATAAATTATGTTCTCAAAATTATTCTTAACCAATTAGACTTGTTATGTATCATTGAAAAGCTTATAAAATAAGAAAAAAGAGGAGAATATTTTCAACACAGGTTCCCATTTAAAAAATTGTGTTATATCTCACGAATTATTAAGTATGATGTAAATATGTCGTGAATAACAACATATGCGAAATAAAGATTGGGCCAACCAGCAATTGGTAATGAACTAAAAAATACAGCCAAAATATAATAATTAACATTCATGTAGTTGACAGATAATCAGCGTCAATCATTTTTTCCTACTTACACTGTTACGCTTTATATTATTTTTACTTTTACTGGCTGTATTTTTTCTAATTAAAAATTCTGGTAGAATATGCAATGACAAGACAAAATTGAATTTTCATGAGTAACTTTTTAAATTATTTACCCAATGAAGCTAACACATACATAAATTAACAAAGTAATAGCGTGTCAACATTTTAAAATTACGCTTAATTATTAAACCAATTATTCACTAACGAGCATGATGAATTTTCAGAAATTAAATTTCATCAGTATTGGATTTTTTTTATGAAGCTTAATTTACATACAAATTTAAGAGAAAGACTTGCGAAACATCAGGAAAGTAGCACGGTACGGGTTAAAAATAATAAAAAAAATATACAAGCATCTTTCAACTTCGAATAAAAATACCTGGTAAATTAACTTTGGTACATACATCAGTTATAATTTCTTCAATCAGTTTTTTTCTACTTGACGCATTTTATAATCAAAAATAAGTGGACGATCACGTTCACCAAATTTAAAGTACACCATCAAAAGATTCTCACTGATAAGATATATATATATATATATATATATATATATATATATATATATATATATATATATATATATATATATATATATATATATATATACCGGGTGTCTTAGGCCGCCCGACACATAGGAGATTAACATTAACAAATCAGTTAATTGTTAATAATATCTCCCTAGTGGAAGATATTGAATTAAATTTTTATGTACTTATTGGGCAGTACTAATTCTATGGATAACAGTCCAAATTAGTAAATTTAAATGTGTAATATCATAAAAAAATAAGGAAATTTGTAGAATTTCCAAGATTGTTGTTCATATACTAGAAAAAATGGTGACCAAGTAACATGGTAAATAGCATAATGGTAGCGTGCGCGGTTGGTAATAAACAAAACTCGGAGAGTCTAGGTTTGGAACCAGCCAGCAGCAATACTTAATTTTTATTTTTTTACTTTTCTAATTATTTTTATATTTAATTATTGTTAAAAATATTTGAATACACAGGATGCATGCACACATTGGGATGAAACTATAAAAGATATGAAGTCAGTTAAATTAAGTTGTCCAATTTGAAGACCATTTTATTGTTTTAATTCTTGGACTTGGCCAGGGATGGTATTTAAATTAGTCAAGGATAAATATAAAATAAAATAATAAAAATGGTGAGTCTGTTCGTATGCTAATTGCATTTTCATCTAATTAAAGGGGATTTTATGGTCAGTTCAGTTCAGTTTTAGTTTTAGTTCCACTGTCATTTCATACGTTAGTTGTCAGTTAAGATTTGTTCATTTCTCGTGTTACACTCTTTTGTGTACAATCATGGATAATACTAATACTACCGTGGAGGTAGTATGTTTCACTTCACATTGTAAATGTAAGTCACATTTTTTCTTTATTTGCGTATTACTTTTGTCGATCTTTTTGTTCCAGTTATACTTTAATATTATGTAAACTTCATTGTTATAAGAAGTTTTTTCATCGTGCAAGATAAGCATGTATACCATGAATTGATTTTGTTTAAAGGTAATACTTGGTTGTAACTTAATATTGTAACATTTTGTAAATTGTAATTCTTTTTAATAGCTGATGATGGTGGCATTTTTGACCACCGAAACGTCCTAATATATATTAAACACATTTAATGTGATGAATAGTCGATCCGTATACCCTACAACACATTCCTTAAAAAAATCATGGATAATGAATGCCTTATTGCATTAGCATTAACTTTATCACTACAGAAAGCAAGGAAGAAAATGGAGGATAGACTGGAACCTAAACTTTTCATCGTACTCCTTGAATTTTTGAACCAAATATTGCAAGGAGCCTCTCTTTTTCCAAAAACAAGGACTCCTATACATATAACTCGATAAATTCAGTTATAAATTCTTTTGACATTGCAGTTTGCAGACGATGCAATCTTGACCAAAAACTGAGACCTGAACAGAAAAGTTTGGTTAAAGGACATTTTAACTGATAACTCATAAGATAAATGAGCTACAGTTTAGTTTCAATTATTCTCTTCATTTTTAGTATTCCCACATTGACAACTGACATGATCGTGTAAAACCCCTTTTAACCAGCTTCGTGTCTCTAAAGTTTAGCGCTCAGTGGTGGTTATTAAAAAAGTTATTCAAATTTGTTTTTACATATTAACCTTGATAACAAGGACGATGGAAATAACATTTAAAATATTGAAAATTATAATAAAAATAATGTTATTTCTAAACAAAGTGTTCAACACGGTAAAAGTATTGATTCTCTGCCTAGGCTAAATTCAAAGAGTCGGCTTTGCCTTGTCCATGAAATGCCGCCGCGGAAGTGAATACTGTAACGTGTGAGCCCCGCTGCTCCGCTGAACAAGCGTCTAAGTATAGCGATGACGCAATCGCGCTAACAACCGGGCTACGTAAACAAACAAGCCGCGACGTGTTTTATTACGTCCGGTCGCCTGAACCTTTTGTGTTCATTGTTATTATGTGGTCGAACATTCTAGAGCTCTCTAGAAGTTAATGGCAACTGTATAAAAGGGACGCAGCTATGCTCGGGAATTAGTTAGTTATATATGGAGAGACATATAGAGACATTCACATAGAGTGTTAGTGAAGCACAGCAGTATTGTATGCAGTATAGTGTCGAGTGAAGGGCTCGGAAAGTTACTGGTTAACTGGGATAGCTGTGGCTGTGAATACTCGGTAGTGTTGACGAGTATTGGGAAGCTATAGTGTACAAGGACAGTAACGGCGAGTCGGGAAGTTACTGGTATACTGGGGATAACTGTGGAAGTGAATATTCTGTAGTATTCAAGAGTATTGGGAAGCTACAGTGTACGAGGACAGTAACGGCGAGTCTGGATGTTACTGGTATACAAGGACAGTAACAGCGAGTTGGAGTGAATACTCGGCATTGATGTTGAAGAATTGTGGCATACGGATAGTTGGTGATACTGAGGCTGTGGAAGGAGAATGGTAGTTACATAAATAGACAGACAGGTGAAAGATGTGACTTCTGTCCGAGCAGTTGAATACACAGACGCTGTTGAGTCAGTTGCGAGTATATAGACGCTGTGAAGGTCGGTAAGCGGACCGTTGAACGTGATATATAGTGATATAAATATCGCGTAAACAGTCTACAAGAGTCTGCAACAGACCGGCAGTCTAAGATTGGAACGCGTAGTGAAATAAATAATTTATAATATCGTAGAAATAAATAGTAGTGTTAATTGGATAAATAAATAAATAGTGTTAGAGTTATCTAGTTAAATATTCAACATTAGTAATCGTCATTATTTAATACCTTTTTAATATTTAGTTATAGTAATAAACCTTTATTTTAATTAACAATAATTGTCTAATATTTACACTTCACCCAAATAAATAAAAACGTTACAATACGCAAAAATAAACATAATTTCAATATATTGCTAATAGTTATTTTTTTATTAAACAATAGAGGTATGGGCACAATTAAATAGTTGTGTTTATTTACAATGAATAATAAGGAAATATAAAAGAATTTTTCATTATATCAAAAAGGAATGTTTAAGAAAAACCTATGGCGTGAGGTGCGCGTCTTTGTGAATTTGGTAGTATATGCTTTGGTAGTGGAACATAGGCATCCGTCAACAAGGGCCATAACTCACGGCTTTCAATCTCGTAATGCGCCGGTGCATTATCAGCCGGTTCATTATAATACAATGTGCCTTGATACACGCCTCGATTCATCATCGATATTATCCACTGAATTGGAGAGATAAACAGAATTGATTTTATGTTCGCTTATAAAAATTGACGCTTTACATGTAACATTGTGTGCATGAGCACAGCAGAGCAGATACCACGCTCTACTGTGAACCCTAAAATTAGGTTAGGTATAATGTATAGTTAGCGGTTAGACCAAGTTTCCCCAAGTATTCAAGCCGTTGATGATTTATTGATCGCACGGATTCTCTGTTTCAATACTTGACGATGTAATAATTCGCCCACTTACAATAATACTGTATTAACTCCGGTGAAGCTAATTTAACACATGACACCTTTTGTGATATAGATACGTTTATTCGTAATTAACTAGATAAATAAACATTTTTCAAACAAGTAACACTTTAGGACTCGTTACAAAAATTCGTGTTTTTACTAATCCTGTAACATTTTAAAAAATCTGATGTGGCCAGCACATAACCTCTCGCCAGATATTTTACCTGGTTGTACGCATAAAACAAAAAATATTTTTAAATACAAATACATATATTCATTTCTCACTACAAAATAATTCTCACATATATTTGCAAAATCTATGGGATATTTTAATATAAATTATGTACAATACATACATTTTCTTTATATTCAATATTTTTAAATTGTCTTTTTCTACTTTCCTTTTCTTATTCTTTATATTCGTCATTTTTTCGCATATTCCTCTTATATTCTTTTTTACGTATAATCTTTTGCGTTGTTGACTTTTTTTTATTTTCATAATCTTCGTAATGATGTACAAATATTTTTGACAGTGGCATACAAATATTTTTGATAGTGACATATATGTGTCAATTACAAACATTTGAATTTCTTGCCTTGAAGTAGTTTGTTCTGAGATTTTTCACATCAACTTATTTTATATGCATTTCTTTATCTCTAAATCTATAGAAGATATAATAATGAATTTATATTTATCGAATAAAGAATTTAACGTTCTTTAATATAAGTATTTACATAAATTTTCGATAAATAATATTTAGATGATTTTTTTTCTTGCAACTACTACTCCGGTTGTCCAATTGTTGAAATGTCTTAAGTTTTATAGTATTTGAGTATCGTGGATCCAACATCCACACACACATCCACACACGGACATCATCGTAAAAATGTTATAATCGGATTCTAGGGACCTTAAAACGTGTTTATTCACTAAAATCTGGATATGCGATTTATAGCATGAATTCAATACCTCTCTTAGCGAGAGGTAAAAAAACTATACACAGTTTTTGAAATTTTCTATTTTCAATTGAGAAATTCCCATATGCGAAAATTCTGAGATTTAAAGATAATACAAAGTAACTATTTGTGCAACAATTCAAGAAAAGTTATATTTTTCTATATTAGGCATAAACCCGTTGTGAACAGAAAAATATAAGTACTTTTCCTTGCACATATTTCTTGCACTACCGTTTAAAATAAATATAAAACTATTACTAAAGTCATTTGTTAAAAAAATTTCTTCTTTATTGTTAGAATTTTATTTCTCTGTTTCGGAATTAAAATGTCACATTCAGCACGCATATTGAAGGAGCTTTATTCTTTAATGATTTTTTGGTAATATTTTGTTATTTGAGATTCGCATGACTGCAATAACTACACTAACTACACTAAATATCTAGGCAACGGACAGAATAAAGTGCACAAATCACTGTCACCAACCGAATAATTCTACCAAAAATATCCCTTAATGGAAATTGTCAAATATTTTAATAACAATGGTTATTTGTATATCAAGGCCGCGAAATCACTCTTTAGGGTACCGAGAGAAAAATTGTCGCCGAGGCCGCTTGCGGCCGAAGCAAGACAACTCGTTCGTTTTATGTTTTAATGTAGGGTAAGTCCGGGAGAGGTGGCTCACCGGGTGAAATGACTTTTATGCCAAAATCCAAATACGAGTATACAAGTATCTCGGAAACTATTGAACATAACGTTCTACTATTATTTGGATTTTAGCACAAAAGCCATCTCTCCCGAATTTACCATACTATTCAATCTGTAACCTCAAAATTTTCATCTAAAATCCAACAAATTCAGATGTGTTTTATTTTTCAATAATTGATGGAACTGCAAAGTAAAATTCATTGTTAACCATCTTGTTTTAATGCATATTTTATGTACGAAGAAAAATTTCCATAGGTATACAGTAAGTGTCTGTCTTAAAGGTATACATATGAGATTAACATGGGGTCTCGTGAACGCGTGCCTGAGTGTCAGGTCGCGAATCTGGGGAACCGGGTTCGATTCCGACAGACGCTAAATATTTCGAATTTTAAATGGCACAAAATTGACCCCTGTGGTGCACTCTCCACGCCAGCAATGAGTGCCCGAGAGGTGACGCCTGGTAAGCGCCCAGATGGTGCGAATATTTCATCATTACCGATATCTGCGTGTACAAACAGATTGGTACACCCAGCAATGGGTAATAATAAGCCATCATGATATATTTATTTATTTATTTATTAACATGGGAAATCAGTTTTTTGAAATTTCCTGCTCGCCTAATTATTTTAAGCAAAAACGCGTCAAATAAAAGTTTTAGGGCATAAAATTATGCAAGTCAATAAACAGATTTACCTGTACATGCTTTGTAACGACAGTAATTAAATATGAAAATGTCGAAAAATACATTGAAAATATCGACAGTCATAGATTTTCATTTGACGCGTTTTTGCTTAAAAAAATCTGATGTGGCCAGCACATAACCTCTCGCCAGATATTTTACCTGGTTGTACGCATAAAACAAAAAATATTTTATAATACAAATACATATATTCATGTCTCACTACAAAATAATTATTTTAATATAAATTATGTACAATACAAACATTTTCTTTATATTCAATATCCTGATTTTTTTTCCTACTTTCCTTTTCTTTTTCTTTTATTCATCAATTTTTCGCAAATTTCTTTTATAATTCTTTTTTAGGTATATTCTTTTGCGTTGTTGACTTTTTATTTATTTTCATAATCTTCATAATGATGTATAAATATTTTTCACAGTGGCATACAAATATTTTTGACACTGACATTTATGTGTGAGTTACAAACATTTCAATTTCTTGCCTTGAAGTAGTTTGATCTAAGAATTTTTACATCAAATTATTTTATATGCATTTCTTTATCGCTAAATCTATAGAAGATATAATAATGAATTTATATTTATCGAATAAATAATTTAACGTTCTTTAATATAAGTATTTACAAAAATTTTCGATAAATAATATTTAGATGATTTTTTTCTTGTAACTACTACTTCCGGTTGTCCAATTGTTACCAAAACTGACTCAACTCTTCCCATTATTGTTAGATTGAGGAATCCGTAGTTAAAAATGTCTTAGGTCTTATAGTATTTGAGAAATCGTGGATCCAACATCCACACACACATCCACACACATACGGACATCATCGTAAAAATGTTATAATCCGATTCTAGGGACCTTAAAACGTGCTTATTCACTAAAATCTGGATATGCGATTTTTAGTATGAATCCAATCTCCTATGTACACGGTATACCTAAAGCAAATAGTACTGGTCTATAAAAAATACTAAATTTTTGCAAAAAGAAGAATTAGGGCGCCATTATTCCAGACAGACAAAACGTTATTATTCAGTAATTGATTAATACTATTATTTTAATCTAGTGAAATGTACTCAATTATTTTAAGCGCTCCGAATGATTGAACTAACCTGATTATACTTGTAATCTATTATTATAATAAAACAGGTCACACGAGTAATATGATTAATCAATTATTTTTCGTTGTAGGGAAATTAGTTTTGCTGAGTTTCCTTGTAAATTGCTGGGGGACAAAGCGATGTAATTCGAGTAGGCTGGGGTGAAAAAGTATAAAATATATTATTTAATGGGGCTGGTTTGAGAGAGACTTGAAAATAATAACGAGGTATAAAAATATTGCGGTGAAAAGTGAAGAGCAAAATAAAGGGTTGTAAGTGGAATAAGTGTCGGGTATAAATGAATTTCCAACCAGTGTTTGGCTTTCAATCAATTTTGGTAAATAAAGAGAGGGAGGCGCTGTCCATAACACAATGCCTGTCAAACTTGGGAGGGTCAAAATTAAACGCCGAAATGGTGTTAAATCAAAACTCTCTGCACTAGAAGTATTGGAAAACCCATGTCATTCTCTCTGATATATTACACCAAATGTATAATTAAAACACGTATTAATACATATATACGGCCAATAATTAACAAAAACAGTCACATGCAGAGGGTATATTAAAACAAAAAGAAACCAAATCATTACAATGCTACTCAGACTTGTCGAAATATTTACTACAGATAAACAGATGGGATTGTGTATTTGGCGTATTTTTGTTAGAAAATCATAGATGATTGTAGAATTCCTGCATCGTCTACATATTCGTTGAAAACAGAACAGAAAAATATCAATATTTACAGGGTGCGCGTTAATTGACCCACCACACCTTTGGGATCTCAGATACGAAGTCAATTAAATTAGAGCAAAGTTGACATTTTAATAATATAGTAGGGAATTGTTTTTGCGAATTACTCCACAAATACGAAAATAACTTCAAATTATAAAATAATATGGAATTTTGGATACCAAATATTTATGGTACTTTTTTATGCTCTATCGAATAAAGATGCTGAATTTTTTAAAAATTAAAATGAATGATTATTGTATTTTCCTGTTTGTGACAAATGCACATAGATACATCGTTGGAAAACTAAAGGAATTCTCTTCTAAATGGTGTAACATTCTACGGTGGTGTCCATATAATAATTACAACATTTACATCATACCTCGAAATTTAACTGCGATAAAAATTGAGCATAGCCATTAAAAAACGCATAAAAAATGTCCTGGAATCCTGGAGAAGTACAAAACATTTTTTAAATTTGTAAAACAATCAGCAAAATTGCATTTATGTACTCAGTAACAGTGACCTATTAATGGAGCAACTTTGTTCTAATTTAACCGACTTCGTATCTCTTAAAATACGAGCTCCCAATTCGGTTTACAATCGCTTACACAGCGACTATATAGAGAATTGAGCTGAAAAGTACTCATTGTAGAAATTTTCTTAGTAAAAATGCCTTGCAAGAAGGCCACTAACAAATTGTTTCACTGGATGCTGTTACTCGAGGGCCGTATTTCACTATTTGATGATAATTATCCATGTAATAAAATTATTTTTTTATAAATTTAATATTCAGTATAATAGAGATATTTTGTTAAAAGCAGGTTTCTTCTACAACTAATCTGCCAGGGAGAATATTACAACTAGAGACATCTTCTGCATAATTCATAAACAAATAACTAAATTTTATTACAAGATCTATAGAGTGATATTGCAATAATAACAAGTACGGCTTTGTAAGCATACCTAGAAAAAACGGTACGAATTGTAAATTTTCCAGGTCAATTCTCTAATCGTCGTGTAAACGATTATGAACCGAAAGAGCTTGTAAGTAAAACATACTATCTATTGCTATAAGTTCACCATATGCAGTTTTCGCTATTGTAGTTGAAATTGCAGGGTTTATAGAAGTCAAAGAAATAATCTTAAACTAAACTATATCTATTCTGTTTTTAGGTAGATAATGTCAAATATGAAAATATACAAACTTTTAATTGTTTTTTCAGCAAATAATTTCATTCACCTAAATGTATATATGTATTTCGTACACCGAAATTTTGACAGAAGTTTTATGACATTTAATTCCTATTTGCCGTTATTGGTTATATCCAGATTTAAAATGAAATGTCTGTTATGGTAACACCGGTCTCATTTGTTCTATGTTAAAATCATGCACGTATCATTTGTTTTTGTTGATTTAATCCACTGTAGAATGCAGCTCATCTCTTTCAACAACAAATTTATTCAATCTAGATCCAACCTTTCAAAGGCTATCTTACACACCATTCATCAATAATCAACTGATCGCATAAGAATAGATTAAATCCTTAATCTGAAATCCCGTTGAAAATTATTCAACAGATGAATCAAGTTCGATAGACACAATTAGATTACAATGTACCTATATTGTTTGTGTTCATGTTTTATATTGAATCTATCGAAAGACGAAAATTGAAAACTTATTTTTAGTCACGTACAGTGATATAATTCTCTATTTGCTTTCTCTGCCGTGCTTCAGAGCAGTTACCGCTAAGCGCAACTGGCAATCAGGGCTTGCCGTGCACCGAGGAAAAAGAAGAACGAAAAACAAACGATGAATCTACATGTCATTATTGTGCTGTAAGTACACGGTTTTGTTTCCCAGTCCGCGTAGGGAATTGGTGCACAAAACGGTGGTAAGGGTTGATATAATAGTTTAGGGTAGTTTGATTTGTACGTCAGGGTGACTTATCCGGAAAATCGGGGACGAGATTTGTACAGAAATTGCAGGGATTATGAATTATTTCCCTTTGTCCAGAAACCAAATTTACATCCTATTCTATATAAATTGTAGTACAATTAAATCAAATATTTATCATATATAAATATAAATTTCGCAGATTAAACAGCTGAACTAAATTATATGAAATTAGAACTTTTAGCAATAAAAAAATAATTACAGTATGCTCGAAAATGCTTCGCTTAAAAATATTGAACATTGACAAACCACAATTAGTTGATTGTAACAGTTACGGAAATTAATTGCTCTTACTCTTGCGCACTGCTGGTTTTTGTTATGTACGCATAAGTGTGAGTAACGATAATTAATTTCCTTTTTCGATAAACGTTTATTTAAACGTTTAACTAACGTACAGAAAATAGTTTATTAATGCGCCCTATTAATAAATACTTCTTACCTTCCGTCAGCTTTAGGTAAGGAAGGTATTGTCTTTGGTGAAAAAAATCGGTGATGAGTTTTTAATCAATAAGCACGTTTTAGGGGCCCTAGAATACGATTTTACTATTTTTGCGATTATGTGTGTGTGTGTGTGTGTGTGTGTGTGCGCGCGTGTGTGTGTGTGTGTGTGTGTGTGTGCGTGCGTGCGTGCGTGCGTGCGTGCGTGAGTGTATGTGTGTGAGTGTGCATGTGTGTGACAAAAATTTGCCCTGCAATAACTCTATAATACTACAATTTACATCCATATGAAGAGCTGATTAAATTTAAGTTATAATTGGTCAATCGGAAGTACTCACATTTAAAGATTTTAAGTTTTTCTTGAAAAAACAATGTTAAATATCATTTTTTCACATTTAACCTTATTATAAATATTAAAGAATATTTTATTCTTCATACGATTTGACTGCATTTTATACTTCATATTAAATGGATATAGAGTTAAAAAATTATTAAGGAATTAAATTTCATAAATTAGCCAGCTATGCTATAACTATGGAAACAGCTACTATATTAAGAAAATTATGATTGAAAGATGTCAGTGTCAAGTGCAGATGACAGTATATTTGTGTTACTAGATATATAGGATCTTTTACAAGGAACTTTCTGTATGAAATTTGTATAAAATACATAGAACTGACGGAAGATAGTGTGCTGGCTACATCAGATTTTTTATAAATAAATGTAGTAAATAACCATTGATACCACTGCAGAGCATAATGACAAATTTTAAGTGGTAAACGTTGTTAACCTACAAAAAACTATCATAGTATAATATTTGATTTCCTCCAATTTAGAAAGATAACGAAAAAATATTGTAACTGACATGTTTATTGATAAATTGTCTGCCTACATGTACATACATTCATAAACTACATCCTACATATGTAAGTAGAACAAACTTTATAGGAACTTTGCGGGAACAAAAAATAAAATTCAGTGAAGAAACTAGATCACTTTTTGTCAAAATGTTTGTGGTTAATTATTGCTTCCGTGAAAAAGACTTCGAACTGAACCGAAACAAATATCCTGCATTATGCAAATTGTTAATTATTCGTACATATTTTACATAGCTACAGGTTATAAACTGGACTGCAAGGTAATAAAGCCATCCGGTTAATCGGTAAATCGCGATAAATCGGCTATTCATCAAATGTATACGAGTATAACCAGTTATCGATTAATCGATTAAGCGAATTAATCGATTAAACGTTTAACCCGTAATAACCGGTTAACAAGTATTTTTGAGAGCACTAATTTGTATTATTTCAATAATTACAGGGAACTCAACCAATTTGTGAGATGTATAAAAATTTCACGTGACAAAAACAAAGAAATTTCCTATCCAGCCTACCTAATCTAGATATAACTGTATTAAAAAATAATAATAAAAATCTTTATTGACCGTACGTCAAAGGCGAGGTTCAGCCAAGAGCTGTTCTTTCACCTAACCCGTACAATGATTATAACAGATATTTATAAGTCAACAAAGTATTTTGTTCACAAAATAATAAATTTAAACAAAGATTAACAAAAAGTAAAACGCATAGAAAAAGTAATAAGAAAAAGGCATAGGTCGTATAGGTGTTATGAAAACGGAAAGCCATTGCAAATTAAACATATGAATTATACAAATTTTTAACATGATATTTAAAAGAACCATAAGCAAGAGATTTTAGATTTTCAGGTAAAGCATTATATAATAAAGATGGTGCTAGATATGAAAAAGCTGCCTTGAATTTAGATTTTCTGTAGGATGGTACTATGAACAAATCTTTTATTCGTAGCGTATAACTATATTGCTTAGGAACTAATTTATTCGTTAAATAATGTGGAGTACCAGTTAATTTTATTTTGTGTACGAGACAGAGATAGGAGGATTTCACGCGATCGTCTATGGTATTCATTTTAGCACGTATTCGGTACTGGGATATATGATCGTACTTACATACACCGTAAACAAAGCGTAAGCATAAATTCTGAAAAAGGGTAATTAATTTTTTTTCCATCTGTGATAGAATAGGAATGTAGACGCAGGAGCAGTAATCTAAAATCGGTAAGATTAATATATTAACCAGACGTAATTTAATCATGACTGAACTGATACAAATGTCGCATTTTAAGTCTAGCAGCAGTAAGTTTGAAGATTAAACGCTGCACAAATTTCAGATACTCATCCACAGTCAGACCTTATATTTTTACACAAGAACTTATTTTAAGAGGCACGCCATCTAACAGTATGTTCTGTGTTATATGGTTGTAATTACCTATAACAAGAAGGGATGATTTGCTAGCGTTTATTCGCAAACTGTTTTTGTCCACCTTGTAATGGCCAAATGACGAGTCAACAGTCCCTGTTCGGGCGCTATTTTGTGAGGGCAAAATGGTCATTTTGTCAACTTTACTCGACGTTCTCTTCAGTTCTCCTTGCTGTCAAAACAGGCTTCTCGGGAGCCAATCGATCGGTCGATAACACAGCACAGGAGAGGTGACGGACGCTATTATAGCGTCTCTGAAAAGAATGGCTTGAACGCCAAAAGGGCTCGGGTAGCTTAGTGGAGACAGAGTTCGGTTTTTGACAATGAAATCATAAAGTATTTTAATATTTTATTAAAATATATTAAAACGATAATAATAACAAACAAATGAAAGTAACAATCGTTAGCCTACTATAGGATACTACTAATGAATCAGCGGTACTTGCAGGATTCGTTTATTAAGAGAAACGGTCAACAATGAACGGGCAACAATGGCATACACCAAAGTTGAGAAAAGCAAAACGGTAACAGTGTTGTCACTTGACAACACTCGTCAACAATCGCGATTTCGATACGGAGCCCTGTTGACACACACCAACACTCCTCGACAATCGTGATTACAGCAAACAGTGGTAAACCCCACTAGCTTTAACATCCGGCTACGGCGGCATCCGTAGGCATCCGAGGCACCTTCTGCACTCCCTCACGAGCTGCCGGTACACACCAACAGCACTGAGTCAGAGGCAGCCAAGGTCCTAACAAACAGCTCGCCCGGCACTCACCAGGTTCGCGGAAGACGACACACACCGTCTCCCCGAGAGAGCACACAATCTCTCTGCATAAAACTATCGTTTGAGCCCGTATTTATACCCCGAAAAACCGTTAAAAATACGAAAAAAAGTTTAAACATGATTCTAATTATCCTGCAAATACTTGCTATTTTAAATAAAAATATAAAAAATACAAAACTCACGTGGGATCGAACCCACGATCCCCAGCACGCTGGTCGAGCATGCTAGTCACTCAACCGCGCGGTACCTAACAGGTAAACAACAAATTTTTAAACATTAACAACTTTAAACAAATGTACAACAACACATTTTACAACAAACGACATACAATATAACTAAATAATTACATTGTATGCGTAATCTCAACCAATACAAAATAATAAAAATGAAACAACATTTTTACTGGTGGGATTTGAACCTCGATTTGAATTTATAAACTTTAGCAAAAAAAAACTAACTTGTTAATCACAAGACTACAATGCTAAACACGAAAATTAAATCCAAATCTAGTGACCATCGTCACAACCCATAACACAAATTTTTCCAGTTCGTCGTTAATTATATTAATTTGTTCATTTGACTTAAATGGATCAATGGATGCTATGAGTTGAGCGTCATCAGCGCAGGAATGAACATTGCAAAAATTGAAAGTAGATGACATGTCGGCAAGTCAGTATATGGGCGATTTCTATCTCTTATCGAACCGTTTTTAATCTTAGTGAAATAATTTCTGTTTGCGTTTTGTGATCTTTAATTTAAATTTAAATTAGGACGTTTAACCAGAGACATGCATGCTTATACAAGTTCCCATTTCTCACCGTTCAAGTTAGTTTACAATTACATACTTCGAATTTCGAACATGAGGTTATTATGTTCTTATATTGCAATCCTGTCTCATAAAGGGTTTAATTTAGCGAAATGAAGGCAGGTATTTTTCTCACGGTGGCTATAATTTGTGAAAGATTATGGCAGGTATTAATTTAATATTTGAATAAACCTTGTTCAAAGTTTCGGTTTTATTAGAAATTAAAGCAGGTTTATTGATTATTTGCGGGTTCGTTAATCAAACTACCGAGAAGGTAATTTGTGTTTAAACTGCTTGGGAATCATTATTCTCGCAATTTTATGCTAGGTATGAAAATATCCATTACCATAATTTCCCTGCAACATCTAATATCAAAATTACGCAAAGAAAAAGTCAGTAGCAGCTAAATAGGTCCAATTACTCACATAATGACAGTTAACTATGTATGCAATTTTGTCCATTTACATATCTTCATAAAAGATTAATCGTCTTGATTTAAATGCAGTAAGCAAGCTTCGATAAATTATTCCAAGCGCATTCGATTAATCTTAGAATACATTTTCACATCCGACGTATCTCGGACACTACTATTGATAACATTACCGATATCCCATAAACTTAATTAAATAAATGTCACTTTTGTGTGACACACTTTTTTATTCACCATTCATTTCTTTTCCTTCGTCCCATTTTTCATGCAGGTTTCGCTCGGTTTTTATATCTGACATCTCCTTGCATACATTTAAACTAGTTTTGCATTTAAATGTTTTACATATATGAATACATTTCACTATTTCTAAAATATTTGTGGTTATGAACTCATTAGATTATTACAAATTTCTACATATACAAGATGCGGAAGAATACGGGAACCGATTTAAAATGGTAATACAGGTTTTGGAAAGACCATGTAGAAAAACAATTTTGAAGACAACTAATTTTTATAGACAACGTTATTCAAGATGGCTCCGATATTTTGGAACAAAACTGGAATATCTTTTGAAAAATTCATTGTTTATTATATTCATAGTTCTACAATAGAGTCAGAAATAGTTGTATTAAATTAAAAAAAAAAAAACGCATTAGAATAGTTTTATTATGAATACATTTCTTCATCGTAGTCAAGTATTACGCATATAAGAACTTTACAGATTGAGTGCTCAATTCACAATCGACTAATATATTTTTTTCTATAGTCTGTAGCCTTTTGCGCTCTCTTTTGTCAACGCAAAATGTCACTTTGCCGCTCATGCGCGACAAAGTAGAAAAAATGCTCGCTCTCCAAATTTCTAAATATACAATGGTGAGAAACGTCACTTGTGTAAATTCTTAATGAAAACGTTTAGTCAGGAACTAATGGCACTGTAGTTACACATTTACATATAACTGCTCTGTCGGTATATTACATAACCAAACAAAATGCCGCACTGCTGTGAAAATAAAATAAGGCATTAATTTACAAAAACGTAAGTATAAAATGATTAGATTAGATACAAGGAAAAGCTCAAGAAGAATAGAAAATAACGATAAATTAAAACTAAATATAATCGTTATTTATTGAGTAGTACTGTAAATACAAAGTGTACATTTAATAAATTTTTGTTATGGTGGAGGACCCCATTGTGGCGACTGTAGAAAAAATCTTGTGTGTGTGTTTCGAGCGCAAATGGCCATTGTCGATTTCGAGAGAATGCCACGCTCCTGCGTCGCGCGGCAACAACCCAGGGCTGGACTGGCCCGGCGGGATACCGGGAATTTTCGATCGATACAAGATTAACAGATGAATTCTTGATTTTGAAATAATTTATATTTTTCTTTTTGACAATCAGTTGTTAAATTCACAATACATACTTATTTTTTGTTTTACCGACATCATGCACATTAAATGATCATTTATATAAGGAAATATAATAACATACCTGATACACCATTTCATATAATAATAGATTTAATCAATAAAAAAATTGATAAAAATATAAATATGATATTCGGTCAATAATTTTCGTGACAGCAAGCTTCTGCGCTCTTAATACACAAATAGCTATTAAACATTTCATGACTGGACACTTGACCAAAAATAACACACTACATTATGAGATACTTATTTGGTGTTAATTTTAAATCGGTTTATTAAATTTGATTATCGTCTTAGATGTAGAATTTTATGCTCTACAACTTTTATTTGAAGCTTTTTTACCTAAAATACTTAGGGAAGCAGGAAATTTGAAAATCTGATGTTACGTGTTAAATCCCTATATTCTGGTATTCGAGCCTCCAGCTTGAATGTATATTTATTTAGTGTAAACTTTTATGCACTGAGGGCACAACTCGTTTGCCATTTATGTAATCGGTGCGCACTAGCTGAGTTTTACGTGTTTCATTTATACTTTCCGAGTGAAATGAACTTTACTGAGTGTACACTTTTTTGCACTTACTACGATCGTCAGTTCGTACCTGTATAGTCTCCCAAATTCATACATTTTGAGTTGTAAAAAGGGACTATGTAATTAAAATGGGTGTAAAAAATTAAGTTTGTTAATAATCATTGAAAACGTACGTTCGTAAATATATACAAATAAACAGTTGCGGTTGTACATAACCTCTCTATTTGACAGTCAGCTAACAAACTTGCACAGGACTTTTGTAACGTGTTTAATTTAAAATGCACTACGCATGTGATGTAACAACAACTAGTTGCGGGCATAACGACATTAACTGCACTAAGTGCGAAACTAAATACAGGGTGCCTATTTTAAAGATTCCCGCCCGAAAATTTATGAATAGGCAATCCGTGATACATTTTGTTTTGCTCTTATACCTACTGCGATTATGCGATGTATAGTACTAATATTTAAGGCGGGAACATATAAAATGGGCACCTGTATATAAATGGAACACGCTATTAACAAACTTCACAAAACTGTTATTTGAACATGTTTTATATAAAAAGTACGTTATACATAATACGAGTATAATGCCTAAAACTACATAGTTGCAAAGAATATAGTACGGCGCAATTCGCTTTAAAGCAGTTTCCTTATGTTTTACGACCACACCACTGCTATGATCATAAGATTTCGGCGAAGATGAAATGATACAGACGAACTTAACCGTCCACGTTCTAGCGGTATGCAAATTCGGAACCTTTAGTTTACAGAGCGGTATCACTACCACTGGCGAGGCGATACCTAGGTCGGCGTTAAACGATAACATATCTAAGGTACCTACATTTTATATGAATTTTATAAACCGAAAGTATAGTTAATCTCAGTTCAACAATGAATCATTCCACAAGATTTAAACAAGACTACCGTTGATTTAAACAGAGTCAGAAAAATAAAACAAAAATATCCGGTGTGGCCAACACAATACCTCCTGCCATTTGCAGCCCGAGTCACAAAAAAGATTAAGTTAATCCTTATTTTTGGATTAGCGAATTTTACTCTAATTTTGATAGTTTATTTCTTAAAATCTAAAATTTAGTCTAATCTAAACCAAGTAACTACCTTTTTTTTAATTACAGAGTGGGTTCAGCTTCACACACATCCATGCCTTAGTGGAATTCGAATCCAGAGCCCCGAGGGCACTCATGACATGAGGCGTTGCTCTAACCTTGAGCCACCGGAGCTATAATAAAATGAAGATTAAATTGTAAATACCGGGATAGAATAGAATTCACTAATCCAAAAATGATGATTAGCTTAAACATTTTTGTGAATCGTTAATTTTTATTAATCTAAATACATACAACGTTACTAATATTATTTTGAAATGATTAGTTCTTTGATAGTGACACTTATCTGTTAGTTACATACATTTGAATAACTGCGTTTTGTTTGTTTAAAGCGTAGGTTCTGGGATTTAAATTATGGATAATTTTATACATTTATCCATAAAATATATAGAAAAAGTATTAATGCAAATCTATAGAAAATTTAATAACCTTTAATTTTTATAATAACATTAATCTTGAAAAAATAACATTTAAAGGTATTTTTCGAAAAAAAATCTATTTTGAGCTTCTAGTACAGTACCATTTCCAGTTATCCGATTTTCACCAAAATCTAATTGGCTCTTTCCATTACAGAAAAAGTTCGAAATACAAGGTTTCAATATTTTCTAAATGATAGTATTTGAGGTAGAGTGAAGGATTCACATACACATACACACAGACATCATCGTGCAAATGTTAAAATTGAATTCTAGGGACCTTAAAACGTCGTCATTTATCAAAATCTCGATATGCGATTTTTAGCACGATCCCTATACCTCACTTACCAAGGGTAGCGGGAGGTAAAAAGACTTTAAATCAACGGTAGTTTTGTTTAGATTTCAAAAGATGTCCGACGTATTATTAATTGTTAAAATTTAAAAAAATTGTATCCATAAACAACTCATAGGTAATATGAATTTTATTGTATTCTTTGTTTGGAATCGTGTATAATGTTTATGAACAAATTATTTACATTGATATTTTTTCGATTTAGTACTGATGAAGGTATAATTAACGCCGAAACGTATGCATATGAGGAGTTGATTTTTATTTTAATCGTATTCCAACATCCGACGATCCTGACCAATTAAGTAGTTATAGTTTACTTCACACACTGCTTAAACGAATAATATTTTTACCTCCCCGCTACTCTTGGTAAGGGAGGTATAGGGATCGAGATTTTGGTAAATGAGAACTTTTTAAGGTCCCTAGAATCAAATTTTAACATTTTCACGATGATGTCTGTGTGTATGTGTTTATGTGTGTATGTGTGTGTATGTGTGTGTGTGTATGTGTGTGTATGTGTGTGTGTGTGTGTGTGTGTGTGTGTGTGTGTGTGTGTGTGTGTGTGTGTATGTGTGTGTGTGTGTATGTGTGTATGTGTGTATGTGTGTATGTGGGTATATGGGTATATGGGTATGTGTATGTGTGTATGTGTGTATATATGTATGTGTGTATGTGTGGATCCTCCACTCTAACTGAAATCCTATCATTCAGAAAATTTTGAAACATTGTATTTCAAACTTTTTCTGTTATGGAGAGTCCATTAGATTTTGGTGTAAATCGGATAACCGGAAATGGTACTTTACTAGAAGCTCAAAATAGGTTTTCTTCGAAAAGTACCTTTAAATGTTATTTTTCGACATTGTTATTATAAAAATTAAAGATTATTAAATTTTCTACTGATTTGCATTAATACTTTTTCTATATATTTTATGGATAAATTTATAAAATTATCTATAATTTAAATCCCGGAGCCTTCGCTTTAAACAACCAAAGTCCTTGGTTATTCATATGTATGTAAATGACAGATAAATGCCACTGTCAAAGAACAAATTATTTCAAATTAATAATAGTACGTTTTAAAAAGAAAAAAGTAAATAGAACAATAGGAAAGGAAATCAATACAGTTTTCAGCATATGTAAATATGTAGGTATGTATTTAGATTAATAAAATTTAACGATTCGCAAAAAAGTTTAAGCTAATTCTTATTTTTGGATTAGTGAATTCTATTTTATCCCGGTATTTAAAATTTAATCTTCATTTTATTATCAAAAAAGGTAGTTACTTGAATTAGATTAGACTATACTTTTAAAAATAAACTGCCAAAATTAGAGTAAAATTCGCTAATCCAAAAATAATAATTAGCTTAATCTTTTTTGTAACTCGAGCGGTACATGGCCGGGGTTATTGTGTTGGCCACACCAGATTTTTTTATTGTGAACACAAATAAATCTAAGAAGCAACTAAGTGGAATTGAAATTGATGTCTTCTGGTGTGTTGATGGTGTGCGATATCTGAGTTTAAAATGAAGTTCCGATTATGTCTGTCGGGTTTTGAAAGCGTAGCAATTCCTTTTCCCATAAGCCATTTCATACGATCTCATAATACGCAAAAAGAGGACATTGCGGAATATTTCACGTCAGCGGATTCACGGGCCGTAAGTCCATGCAGTGACATATCTATTCCGTTCTCATCTGCAGGACAAGGCGGACTGACCGGGCTCTTGTCAGCCGGCTTAGCCGCTGTAATCTGCTTGGTTGCTAGGGAAACGATCCAACGCAAGCTCATATTTAATCAGCAGAAACAGATGGACCGAGGTATGCAGTATGCAGAGCACATACGTCTATTATTTACCACGGGGATTCTCACCCTAAGTATGAATACCGATGCTAGTATTATTTATTTGCTAACTACTTAGTATAGGGTTCCTATCCTCAACATAATAAATAGCATTTCATTACATTTACTGGTCAGGTGTTACAACTCTGATTGTACATATCAATAATGGATGTCATTAGTGGCATGACAGATATTGTATGGCCAAGATCTCAACTACCTTTGATTACACACCATTGTATCCAAAGCAGTAAAGGGGATGTTCCAATACAACTAACACGTACTCGTATCCGTGAAGTTATAGCCTGTACACATTACAATTAGTCCAGTAAATGAAGGATTTTACTCCACAAAAGGTCGGGTAGTTCTAAATTTTTGATATGTTGTATAGGATGGTTGGTTAATGAAAAATTAAAATTTCCACAAATCCCCTTCCTCCGCTCCCTTTGCCATCTTTTAAAAACCGCCATAAATCGGCACTTTTTCAGTTTTTCGCCTATAACTTCTATCTGGTGAATTTTAGCGAAAAAAAAGTTATTTGCCGACTTGTAGAGGATGAAATTTCCTAAAAATTTGATACGAAAAGTTTTTTCCACGATTCATAGCAACGGAGCTATGAAGCTCCCAAAAAAGCAACAATTGCGCACTTATAGCTAAATTTTGAGTTTCTTTCCATTTTACATCGCAATAACTCCGTAAAACTTCATTTTAGCGTAAAAGACACACTTTTTCGTTTTTTTGTAAATTTACCCCTACTCTGTTGCACTGGTCGTAAAAAGAAATTAATATATGGATTTTGTAGGTAAATTCTCTCCAAGACTCATTATGAGGACTTTTACGCTATAGCGATGCATCCATATGACGAGCTGATTAGATTTTGGTTATAACTGGTCAACCGGAAGTACTCTCATTTGAAGATTTTAACAGTTTTCTTGAAAAAACGATGTTAAATATCATTTTTTCACATTTAATGTTATTATAAATATTAAAGAACATTGTATTTTCTATACGATTTCACTGCATTTTATACTTCATATTAAATGAATATAGAGTTATAAAATTATAAAGAAATTAAATTTCATAAATTAGCTAGCTACACTAGAAACAGCTACTATATTAAGAAAATTCTGATTGAAAGATGTCAGTGTCAATTGACATATTCGTAGTATATTCGTGTTATAATTTTACTCGAAATATAAGATCTTTTTGCTCGAAACTTTCTGTATGGAATTTGTATAAAATACCTACAACTGGCGAAAGCTAATGTACATACAAGAAATTAATAATCTTTTGAAAGGAACTATCTGTATGGATTTTTTAGAAAATATATAGGCATTTACGAAAATTCTACCGGTAGATACCGCATCTACCGACTGTGTTCGAAAACACGAGTGGTAAAAAGTTACCGTGTTGTAATTGTACTATATCTACCAGATCCATCTACCGGGTTCATGAAGAATCTAATCTCAAAAAAGGTAGTGATGCTCAGTTTGATAACTACATCAAATTTCTAATCTGTTTAAAATTTTCAATTTTTTTTAAAGGTTATGGATCTACCCTGTTTACCACTTGCGTTCTTAAAATATCGATTCCGGTAGCTATAACCTGATAAACAGCTGTTTACCGGTAACAGTTCACCGGCAAAATTTTCGCAAATGCCTCATATAACTGACGGTAGGTAATGTGGTGGCCACATCAGATTTTTTAAAAATGAAATAATATATATTTGTTTGGCCTTTCCGATAGAGTATTTTAATTTTGAGTTCAACCATGTAATCATATTATATTTTTACATAACAAAAATATTGAGAAAAACGTATCGAAAAATTAATTTTAGTAAATCATTACATGTAAAGTAAAAGTTATATTATTTAAGATACGAGTATGTTAATATAATATTTATCCTTCCTTTGGTGCATAAATATGCGTTTTGCTTATTGATTTTTAGTTAAATATGCATCAACACCAATAAATCTCCACATTCAATAAAGCATTCCGTTAGTTAGGGTTCGTTCCTACAACTGGAAGTGAACAAAACAGTCGTATACACATCTTACATGTTGTATCATCACCCTAGGCAACGCAACGCAACGAAGAAAGAAATCTTAGAGTATGTGAAGCACCCCATGGCATCGCATCGCAACAGCGTAGCTCCCCGTCTATTTGTCATTGCCGGCGATGTTTGATATATTTATGTAGCCGGGATTGTCTGTGGTAAAGTGCACTGCCGCCCCCATTAATCGAGCTCTGAAATATGTCCTGCTGGAACAGACAACCGTGATGGCTCCTTCCAAGCGGAGAAAAACCCGCGATCCACGGAATCTGAACCACAACCATACGAGATTCACGAATGAGGTTATAGATATAGAGACATTAACAGAGAATATTACGATCATTATAATACCAGTTGTTATTAAGGGAGATTTTATTACATGCACCACAATATCATTTTGAAGTCTAAATAAAGTCTATTTAGTGTGGATAACGTTTTATATTGTAAAAAGGAATTGGTTCCACATTCTATATTAATTAAAGCAGGATTAGGTCGGGTATTCGACGAAAAATCATTAAAATAATACATACATATATACATACATAAAATCACGCATTTCCCACAAGGCCCACTTTAAACAATTGATGGATAAACTATGGTATAGCTATCGGAGGTACAACTTTATCCTATAGTTATTATACCTTCGATGAACAAGACTGTCTTTTACAATGCATATTTATCTATCAGATAGTTATACCAAAAATTACGTTAAATCACTTTAGGTTGGTACTGATACAATAAAATTATCTTCTTGTTAGACCATTTTTCTTCAATATTGTTATTATTTCTATCTTCTAATTTGTATTTTTCACGATGTTAGATGATATAAATGAATTTTTTGCTTCTGACAGTGATGATGAAATACTTGATTGACATCTGTCAAACGTATGAATAACAACTCATCGTTTGTGTTTACGTGGTATCCATAAGAACAAGGGATAAAGTTATCCGAGGTTTATACGACCGATTTCCATGGGATAAGAAATACTGTTGTTTATTCTATCTGTGATTTATCCGAGGTTTGTAAAATACAATTTTCAATTTTATACCTGGTATAGCGTTATACGAGGTTTATCTAATGATTGTAAAAGTGGACCTTACTGAGTTAGCACAAACCCGAAACAATAATAATAACATTAACCACAAAAAAACACTCTCTCTTTCAGCAACAATCTTACTAACCTGACATCATACAACAAATATTCCTCACTCTTAACATATTAAAGTGACCGATTTTCGGTAGCGAAATACCGCAACCGGACCATAATAATAGTTACGAAACAATCATCCTTCGCCACACATTCCTGTCTAAGCACACTTCTTTCGCCTCGGCCACATTCATATTCGCATACATACATGCTCTTCTTCTCTTCCCACTCGGAAACTTTCTCTCTTTCAGCACCTTATCAATCACATCCATCCATTTACACACTGGACGGCCACGCAATTGAACACCCTAAATTTCACCAAAATATATACGCTTTACAAGCCGTTCACTCTTTATTCTCTCCACATGACCAAACCATCTCAACTGGCTCATTCCTACTCTCTTAACAACATTCTTCCTAATGTAACACGAGGGGGGTCTCTAAGAAGATGATTGCTAATACTTCTTACTCCCAACGATGATACACTTTTCACTTACTGACTCGTGATAAGGAAGAGCACAACACACTTTTACACTCTAACTTTACACAGATGAACACTACGGACATCGACTTACGGGGATGGACACTACTTGTGATATAATAACTACTTTTATTTACATTTAAACTAATACAACTATAACTAACACAACCAATAAGTTACATTCTGTAACCCAGCGGGCGGGCGTCGCTCCAAAACTATAACACTACATGTTCAAAAACAAAACACGTCTTCACTACTCGACGAATTAATCTCGACTCTTCCATGTTTATCCCATGACTATCTAAACTCGACTATCTTAAAACAAAAACACTATCTTCAGGACAGGATTATCTTAGGGGTACGGGGTGCATAGGCTAGGCATTAAAAGCCACGAACGTATACACAATACTTTCTAGACTTAATTATCAACAAATAAATGTCGTGACTATCATAATACAAAAAGAATTTCTAAACTGAATTTTGACATTTATAACTTAAACAGATAAACAGAGTTAAAATATGATTATTGAAACTATAATATAGAAGAGTTTATAAAAAGTTATTTATCTGTTATTGCGCTTACCCTCGTCTTATTACACTAACCATACATTCTTCATACACCAAATTATTCCTCACGCGATCCCGTCTTACATATCCACATACATTACGTAAATACCTCATTTCCACGGCAGTCACTCTGTTTGTATGCTTTTTCGTCCACATCCATGAAATAATAAATGTTTTTAATGATTTTTTTGCAATCTTGAAATTTTAACAGAGCTATTTTAATCTCTGATCTTATTGTTTCATTTGCTCATTTTAAGACATAAATGCTTAGTGACGGGTGAACGCATTAGTTTGAAAAAGAATGTAATGTTGACATTCAAAATGACAATCAAAAAGTTGACATTATGAAACGGAATTAAAAAAAAAACAATTATATATGTTTTCGAAGCAAATGCGCCCACCCAGATAATCGATTCATCATTTTTAACTGTTAATAGTAACAAAAAATTGCCATTTAAAATTATAAATTGATGGCCCAATTTTTGAAATTAATTCAAACGATTGCCGGAAAACATAAAACATCTGGAAAGTGTCTATACAGAATTCACAGGCTTCCAGTAGTCGTTTTGTAAAAGCACACTTCCGGATTTATAACGTACATAACTATTCTTCGAAAACCATACGTCATTTTTAATTCCCAGCTTCTAAAAATGATTTTAAATTCTAATGATTAAAGGTTGATAATGAATGCTTTATATGATTGGTTGTAGTTTCGTCAGTTTGAGTTCGAATCCGATTGGAATATTATATTTAATTTTCAAAGTGCACAAACTTGACTCTTTTAAGAGTTTGCGAGATGATTCTCGCTAAACGCTATACAACAGAGAAAAATGTCGACATTACGGAAATCTGCTAATTAAATTCAAATTGTTTTGACATAGAAATCAAACGCAATATTCATTCAATTAAGGAATGTTTATAATGAATTTTGTGCATTCTTGGTAATAACAGAGGGTTTTAATTCCTTCTTTCGAAGACCAAATGCCATAAGTTATTAACTTTTTAAAATTTACATTATAAAAGTGAAAACACAGGTTCCGTAATTATTATTTAATAATCAAAGTAAATTTAACACTTTTTTATTTTTAAACTATAATACCAATACACAGGTGTAACAGCTAAATGAACTACATCAAATACTTTCTATATTATTAAAGACACAATAAAATGCTATAAGATTATTTTATAGAAGATCAAGGGGGACATCCGATTGGAGAAGAAAATATATGTTCTTAAATGGGATGATATAAATTTTTTAGGCCTATTCGATAGAGTATTTTTTCTGAATTCAACCACTTGATTATTTTATATCCTTACATAACAAGAATATTGAGAAAAATACAATTGAAATTTAAATAAATTCAATTTTTATAGTTATTTTTCAGTAGGCTATGCATGAAAAACAATTGACCATAAATTAAAATGAAACAAATATTTGTTAATAACGTCACAAACAGTGTTTTATTTAATTTATATCCAAAATAATTCAAATTGACAAATAGAGGTTTTTGTTTTTCATACATAGCTTACTGAAAAATGACTATAAAATATAAATTTATTTAAATTTCAATTAAATATTTCTCAAAATTTTTGTTGTATAAAGATATAAAATGATTATACTGTTGAATTCAGACAAAAATACTCTATCGAATAAGCCTAAAAAATATATATTATCCCATTTTTAAAAAAATATAACATTGTATTGTAAAACACAATGAATCCTATTAACAGCAACACTATAGTGAAAAAAGAAACATAACACTCATTACAACGTTTACAATGTCAAAAACGCAAGATAAACATTCAGTTGCAAAAGCACAATAATCAAGTTGTTACCAACCTAACCTAATGTATTTTTAATGCAATGGTTTCAATATTACTCAAATGAAAATGTAACAATTACTATACACAACATAATTTGTAACTTCACTTGTATTATACCTTTTAACTACTTGTTTTTAGTTTTAAATCTTTTGTAAATACCTGTTACGATTATATATTGAAGAATTTATACATATCAATATGAGCACATTTACCTATCGCCAGTAGTACCCAACAGGTGAATGTGATTGATTGATTGATTTTACTCCATCTCCTTAACTAATATTTCATTACAATAATTAAAAGTAATGTCAAACTTTGTCAACTAAATAAGCTTATTTATAAATTCAAAACTGCAATGTAGCCTAATTTTAATGTAAGTAACAAAGGTTGCAATACTGCGGAAACAACAGCACCGCCGTGGGGCATTCTCATCAAGAATAATCTCCGTTGAAATGGGTCATCCCATCTAGTCGTACTGCTGGTGCTGGTGCATCTGTTTGTCGTGATTTTAATGCTGTGTACTTTGTAGAACATTACTGTACATAAATTCGTTAGGGAGTAATTCAGTTTGCTGCAGAGCGAGCTTAACTCGGATTCGTACTTTGCTGGACAATTTGTATGGTTCATTTCAGCAAAACTTCAAGGATAAGCACCATTACGAATACAAAGAAACTAAAAATTATAACCACTATAAATCAAAGAAAGTTCATGATAATTGCACAAAATTTAATTCTCCTTTTATGATACTAATCTGTTTTTGATTTGTCTCTGCCTGCGGCAATATGTTAAATAAAAAGGAATTGACATAACATTATATTTGCATGTAAGCAAACAAAATTAAGCTGGAGTATGTCATATCGCCAAAGAAAGGAAAATGATCTATTCCTACGGTTTTTATAATTCGGCCTCGATTGATATAAAGTTTATATTAAAAATATTACATCTTACATCTGATTGAAACAGTGTCGACTCTGCCAGAAATGTAGAGACAAGGAAGAAGTTCGTCTAGTCCACAGAATTATAATTTATGTTCAAAATATAAGAAGTTTAACGAAAGTAGTGTACGAAGCCAGGCGTACAGAGAAAAGTAAATGAGGAAGACCAATAAAAACTTGGAATGAGAAGGTTGAAACAGCTGTAGAATTCAGAGGAATCAAATGGAATGAAGCATAGCCTTTAATGGATGATAGGACATCGAGACAAATAATGAGTACCACAGTCTAAAACTACAAGGTGGAAAGTCTTTAGGATTAAGAAAGAAGTGTAAGTTAGTAAATATTTATATTTGTAACAACATTTTGCACAAACTGGCGCATCATAATTTGCAAAAGTATTGGTAATACCATTATGGCAACCGAGTAATATGCTTGTCGAATTAACATTTTAGCCACTTCTAGCTTATTGTGTTTAAAGGTTGGACTGACTAAAATATCATCGTCATAGTAAATTATTTGTAGTACTGCTTCGGCATCTAGTAACTTTTTATCATAGTATTGTCAAATGATGACGTTATTTTGCAGTGCAAATCCATGGCTAGACAGTTTCAAAATTTTCATCATAGAAATAATTTTTTTGTTACTAGTGCATCTAGTTTCAATTAATATAACGTAAATAAAATAAATAAATAAATATATCATCACGGCTTATTACCCATTGCTGGGTGTGCCAATCTGCTTTGTACACAGATGCGGTAATGATGAAATATTTGCACCGTGCGGGCGCTTACCAGGCGTCACCTCACGGGCACTCACTGCTGGCGTGGAGAGTGCACCACAGGGGTCAATTTTGTGCCATTTAAAATTGGAAATATTTGGCGTCGGTCGGGATCGAACCCGGTTCCCCAGATTCGCGACCTGACGCTCAGGCACGCGGCCACGAGACCCCATATAATAATATAACGAAAATGTAAAATATGGGATATATCGTATAAAATTTTAATATGTCTACGAGAATATAATTCATGAGTCACGTGACATGTTTACCTCCAATCAACATTCAGAATCTCCCTAGTTATATGTCTATCACAGCGATGATAAAAAACAAAGAAATTATCACCATATTTATAGTCGTTACTAAGGGATTTGTTTTCTTTATTTGACATTGACAGTTAATTTTAAGTATAAAAATGTGCGATAATCGTTAGGATGATATCAACAACGATGAATATAATAAGGCAATTGTTAAATTAACCATGTTGTAATACAATATATTAAAAGTTAGGCTATCGGCACGCACAATGTGTCACAAAAATTCATTATATTTTTTCATTAAATATAAGCTCGTGATATGAGTAATAATCGAAGATATTGCTCATGAAACCGAAGCAGCACATTTCACTCGAGAATATCATCGATAATAATCATATCACTTGTTACATTACGTATGATTATACAATTCATAATTACTTCAGCCAATGACATTTAAGAATTTGACTTAGTTACCATGTATTGATAAGCGAATATAGCCTTGAAGACGCGATATAATCGCTGGGTCCGAAATGTAATATCGCCACAGTATCCACCAGTAAATATGTTTTATCCTTTATCAACAAACGCTAAAAAAAATTATTGTCATCAAATTTATTCATTATATAATCAATAGTTATACCACAAGATGTTCGAAAATAATCGAATATACAGTTGAGAGGACGAGATGTGTTTTCAGGTAACACATCGAGTCCGCAAACTGTATACTTGGATGATTTTTGAAGCTCGAGTTGTATATGTTACGACTATACAACGAATGAACCAACTATATTTTTATGAAATGTCAAAAATATTGCTTATTCATTTATATCCATCCACGGATGATATGATTACATATGATTCGTTTGTTACCGACAGAAACACCACTAGTTGTGTTTTGCGAAACACAACTTAGTAACGCAAATAACCGATGTTTTATATATATATATATATATATATATATATATATATATATATATATATATATATATATATATATATATATATATATATATATATATTGTTGATACACTCAACATATTCGATAATACCTGAACACACGTGTGGTATTATATATGAGTATATATAGGTATAAAGAATTTCCCACGGATTTGAAAATTTGATATTGCATGGGTACTATAAAGTAATGAGTCAACCTCAACGTACATTCTCTGTGGAGAGACGAACTATATAAGGTCGTCCAAGTTTTGATGAAATGTAGTATACTCGCACGTACTTTGTCGGAGTTTTGTGCGCCACTGTCCAGTCCAAATAGCCGGTGTTTTATGTCCTAGCCGTGCACCGTGCCAAAGGTTTGTTCGCTTTAATCCAGAACCTGCTTCATCGGCGTCTTTTACCTTTGAGCTTTGTGTTAATTATACATCGCATTCGGTACGATGTAATCACTTAACGGGTCCCGGTTATCTGCTACGGCGCGTTCATCTGAACTCAAGCGCTATGTCTATAGATACGGGGATACGCTACACTACATGTACGTATATCGTTTCCCTGGTCTATCATACTATGTTATGATCTACCCGAGGTTAAACGAATTGCCATGTGGATGTGGATGCTATTGCTACACTAACAGGCATTTACAAGATTATAAGTGTTGCTCCATTTGCTCCAGGATCAAGGATGATTACATGCCGTTATATTAATTAATAACTACCTACTCTACTACAAACTACAATACAAGCAAAGAATGCCTGCACTTTTAAATTGTTGCAACTCGTATGTGCATGCATAGGAGTTCATATTTTATGTAGATAACTGAATTACGAGAAGAGATGCAAGATTACATGTGTAGTTCATTTAGTACATTGATTTAAGACAAGAACTTACCTACTTGTACAAAGTACATACAACAACATCGGAAATGCCCTTAAATATCTTTATTATACAGGGTGTCCCATAACTTAAGGTACATATTAGAAGGCCATATAGTTCTTAATGTCCTGATTACGGAACAAAAAGAATTTTTTCAAAATTCAAAAATTAGTTTTAGAGGTTTTTGAAGGAAACAGTTTTGGGACACTGGTTGAACAGGTAGTTTTAATACTAAATATTACGTTGTATTATATCTAATTAATAAGAAATGTTTGCATAATACAATCATTTCATTAGGTTTCTAGTAGCCGGCCACATAAATTGTGTTTCTTATAACAGTTTTGAAATTGCTCTTCTGATTATTGTTACAAATATGAATGGTTACAGTAACAGTGGGTTAGTGGATATGTTGCAAATGTATGGCGAAGCAGGGCAAAACTGTAGATTAGCTCAGCGTTATTACACTGAACGTTTCCCAGGACGACGGCATCCGAATTCTCGCATATTTGTAAGCCTTACTCAACGCCTTCGCGACACTGGTTCTTTGCAACCTAATCGGGGAAGAGACGGCGGGGCTCATCGAAGACCAGTAAATGTTGAAAATGCTGTCTTAGATTTGGTACGCAATGACCCAACAATCAGCATAAGGAGAATATCTCGTCAACTACCAGGTGTACCACGAATGACAATTTGGACAATTTTAAGGAAAAATAATTTACATCCTTATCTTTTTCAACGAGTCTGTACGTTAATTGAACCCGATGATTACTCTCGAGTAAGGTTTTGTGAATGGCTTCTAAACCAACATGCTCAGGATGGCAATTTTACGTTAAAAGTAATATTTTCCGACGAAGCGATATTCACTCGTGATGGTATACATAATATTCATAACTGTCACTACTGGGCCGAAGAAAATCCACATGCTGCTGTCAGGAGTCATTTTCAGCACAGATTTTCACTAATTGTTTGGGCTGGGATGGTAAACGGATCGTTACTGGGACCATACATACTTCCTAACAGAATGTCTGGGAATGATTATTTACAATTTTTGCTGAATAATTTGCCTGAATTATTAGAAGATATTCCTCTTAATGTACGTCAAAATGTATGGTTTATGCATGACGGTGCGCCGCTACATTTTGCTAGAAATGTCAGCCATCATCTTGACAGAGTATTTGAGGACAGGTGGATTGGTCGAGGAGGTCCCGCGTCTTGCCCCAGTAGATCCCCGGATTTCAATCCGTTAGATTTTTATTTGTGGGGTAATTTTAAATCCCTCGTCTATGATAATCAAGAGGCACCTGAAACCCTTGAAGAATTACGGCAACGAGTTGAAAATTATGCTGAAAGAATTAGACAAGAGAATGCAACTCATCGGGCTTGTTCAATTTCTTTAATTCAACGTGCGGCATATGGACAGTTGGTGATACTAGATCGGACAAGTAAATGTGATATAAATAGATAGTGGAATAATTAGCGACATAATATAATGATATATAAATAAAGACATTACATCGAAAAAATGTACAAAATATGTTTTACATATTTCCTACGTCACGAACTAATAACCACTGGCGTGTTGGGGCAAAAATGGTGTAGAACGTTGTTACAGAATATGTTGTAAAACCCAGGAGTTCATGCTGGTACAATTTGTTCAAATATTTTGAATAATAATATCAATTAATTAAAATTATAATTAATTAAATATAATGAAAAAATTGCCGAAGAATCCTATAAAATTTCGGATCCATATGTTCCACATCCGAGTAGACCAATAAATTAGAAAAATTAAGAAAAATTATATATTTCTTTTTGTCCGTCTCCTCCGTCCGGTACTATTAATTTGTGTATCTATAAATCTTCTAGACATACTTTGGCCGATAGAAATATTTATCAACACTAATAAATTTTACATTTTTAAAATATATTTACAATGACTTCAAGTTTTAATGGCTGTATAAACAAATGTTATTTCAAAACTGAAATAATTAACTTTCAAGAACGGTTAAAATAAATATACTGCCACGACTTAACACTAATTATAGGCTACGTTTATCTCGACGTGTGAAGTGGCTTAAATTTAATAAATCTCTTTTCAATCTTCGAAATAAACCGAAATAAACCGTTTGAAAATATCAAATCAAGCCTATAAAATATATAACATTTGTTGGTTGTTTGCATTTTGTAAAAGTCGCGACATAAAACTTAGTAAAATTGTTTAAAAGCAAAATATATATTAAGAGTGATGAAGAGAAATTATTTTTTTATGTTTTTGAAAAAGAAAACAAATAACAACATGACAATTTTAGATTTTAAAGTTACATATGCAGCATGAAATAAGCTCATGTTCCTCTCCCTGTATGTCTTGCATAATCTAGTATTTAACTATCTGTTTTTAGTTGATATAAATTTAAAGAAGATTAAAAAAAACTCAATCCTATTTTCAATCCGCTGGAATAAACCAATAAGATATTTCAAGTCATACTTGAAGCCGCTTTAATTGTCGAGATAAACGTATCATTGGGAATGCTTATGTATTACCCACACATTCTAACGAAAATATATTTATGCCGACAGTGAAGGATATTTTTCATAGCTCAACTCATATAAAATAATATTCGTAATTTGAAATAATTTAATTCAATCGGATTTGAAGTTGTCGTAGAAAAATTTGATTTGTCAATGATTCAGCGAGCGTGTGACAAATAAAAGAAAAAAGAGTGGCGTATTCTTGCAGTGATTGAATGAGGTAGGAAATAAATTTCTCCCCTTGCATGTCGGAGTGTCTGAACGTCGAGCCTGGACATGTAGTCCGGTTGACAAAGAGAAAACGAACATCAGACGCAATCTTAAAAACCACAATTTCATTTCCCTCGTGGTCAACAAACAGTCCGCCGCTGCTGCTGATCGTCAACTGTCAGATAACTTTGACAACGGCGATACTTTATTGTTCTCGTTTTATTTATAAGGCATTTGTCAATAATGTATTGCCAAGTTTTATTGTTCTTTTAAATGGGGAGATTTCAAACTTGAGCTTCCGTTTATACTTTCATAAAATACCAAACAAACAATACATATGGCCTAATTCTCTCAGCAAAGTTGTTAAAATTAACAACTATTTTCAGTTGTTAAACTGAATGTCAGTTGCTAAGTTCAAAATTCACTATTACATCAAGTTGCTAAAATTTGACAACTAGTTGTTAATCTAGCAACTGCATTGTGTTAGGAAATAAACTTTTATTGGAAATAGAGGGACGACAATATATGCAAAGAAATTTGCGAGATGTTAGTAATTCATTCTCAGTATCCGGAAAAAAATATTTCCAAAAATATTCACACTGAGCAAGGTGTCGTAATTGATTTAATTCGTGAATTGGATGATCTCATATGCTTCAAGCTTCAAGCATACTGAGTCAGTATATGCTCGAAGGTCTCATGTAAGAAGATGAAAGATTTACATTTATTCCAAACTAAAACCTCTAGTCTCTGATGGTCATGCCTGATGATGAGATTCTTAAAACTTTGAAATCCATAGGAATTGAATGTACATGTATAGTAACTTAACTGCAGAACTTCATTTCTACGCGTGGTTATGGATCTTATAAAAAGATTACAGAGCAAAATTTGAATTTTCCGTGAACTCAATCAACGATTTGCAAAGTGTCCAACTAGCAGTTATCAGAAATAAAATGCAAAACTAGCTTTGTCATTTAATTAGTCCAAAATCATCATGAAATATACCATTAGAGAATATTGTTCCGCGAAACATCTTGCACCCCGAATTTTTTTATCACTCATATAAAAACTCAAGCGGCAAACTAATCAAAATCTGTCATTTTACGTTGTCACACAGTACACATGTACAAATATTGAGAATCGACATGTTTGTTCACTCACTTGTTAATAACTTCACTGCTATATTTAACAACGATTGTTCACAACGACCATTTTTAACAATGTCGTTAATTATGTATTTACTGAATACCAATTGAATGACAGTTGTTACAAGAGTTGCTAAACATCGTTGTTAATTCTCAGTTGTTACCTAACGACTATCTTAACAACTATCTTAGTGAATTAGGCTGATAATATACTTTATCCAAAAAATTATGTTCGACTGTGTTGGGGATGGAATAAATAAAGTTTCGGACTGGCATATTACAATTTATTCACGCGGCGTGAATAAATTGTAATATTGACTGCCAGTCCGAAACTTTATTTATTCCAATATACTTTATCCTTGTGACTATTTAAGGAAAGTAGTTCCATATATGAAATCAAATATGCGATGGTAATATCTATTACATTAAAGAATCATTGTTGAATGTTAAGATTTACGCTGTTAGATAACAGTAAATAATATGAATTTCTGTGATCGTGGGACAAAAGCAGGAAAATTCCAAAATTTATTTACTGCGTATCATATTTCTGGGCGTGTAAAGTACCAAACAGGAAGCAAGCTAGGTTAATAATCACAAACAGCGTTGCGCAATTTATAATACACCTTGTATACAAAACCAGTTGACGCCCAAATCATTTGTCACATTTTGTAAAAGCCGCGGGCATTGTTTCTGTTGTCAAAGGCTTCTTATTAAAGCGGAGACTCATCTAGCGCTGCATTCATATCGATTCGCGGATGAATCGCAGATGCGTAATGCGTTTTGGATGCGCCGACGCGAATGCCTGAATGGCGAATAGCAAATGTCATTCTTTTGATACTATGACGAGATTTCACCCTTACCATCTCACAAAGGAAAGAAAATAATAACGAAAGCTGAGAAAAATGTAAGAAAACATATTTTCAATAATATTTTCTTTAAAGAATATTTATTTAACAGATGAAACTTATAAAGCAAAGTAGCAAGAAACTGACATGGTCAACCAGAATGAATAAGAATAATATCTATAAATTTAAATTCGAAATATCTTAACGGAAGTTCAAAATATCATTTTTGCGTCATTGTTTTTATTTTTATTCTAAGCTAAAACATACTAAAGCAGACATTTAGTACATTATTTTAAAATATAACGTTTTATATGTATGTATATTCCTATAATACAATAACCTAAGCTAAAATTTTTGGTAATGGAATAAGCTTTTCTTCAATTTACTAAGATATGATCAACGGAGAAATACTCGAACTGGAACTATTGCATGTATTAATAACGACTATATCATATAATCAAATTAATTTTTCTTCATTGGTAACGGTTCCAGGCCTTCCACTACAAGGGTAATTTTCAATGCTTTCTCTCATTCTCTCTCACGTTTAAATTCAGCTGCCCAGGACAAGATGGTTCCAAAGTATTTGCCATGTTAGAATGAATTTGCTAGTACAGTGTGTTCAAAAAAATTACTAACTCGGAGTAGGCTATGAACAATTTAAAAATATTTAATTAAATGTCAATTTGTCATGAGATATTGTCAAAAATATTATCTAAAGAAATCAAAGCTTTTCTTCTTGTATCTTATTTTAGAAATGGAAACAAATTAGAAAACGGCGAATGTCAATATATGTACTGTATCCTTCTTTACAGTCTTTTCTCCTTAAAATTACATTTAAAGATCAATTTTGACAACTTGACTTTTGAATTAAATTATGATCAGGCACACATTTCTCTGTTCAAAACCTACTCCGAGTTAGGAATTTTTTTGAACACACTGTATTTGATCCTTGCACGGCAGGGATTCGAATCGAAAAAATTTGTGATTCGGTTACGGTTAACGGTTTTTTCATCAATAAAAATTTGGTTTTGGTTACCGGCAACGGTTTTATTTTTTGAAAATAATATATCGGTTTTCGTTTCGGTTAAATAAACAAATAAATTTTGTTTTCGTTACGATTTCGGTTCTTTTCGATTCTTTTCGGTTTCGATTTAAATAAAAAATTAGATCAGTTTTTATTTTTTGCAAAATGACACACATTTCGTACTATTTCGTAATGTAATAATATTTCAATTCCTCGTTTTACTAACAACTAGTACTAGTAGATATCTTCGCCTTATTCAAAATTCGAAAAGAATCTGTAATTAATTTAAAGATAGATGCTTTTATTTTAAGGTGTGACCTATAAATAAAAATTGCGATTCAAAATGTAACTATTCGTATAACTTAAAGTTTACACATTAAAATTTTTAAGTTTATTTTATTGTAATTGCAAAAAATATATGAAAAATGGAATAAAATGCCTTCAATTTTTTTAAAATAAGAAACTACTTTTTTATGATAAGTATTTCTACGACAAAAAATGCGGGTTAATAAAAATAACCTAATTTTTAAATTTACGGTTTTGTACCAATATTATTTCGATTCGGTTATGTTTTTCGTTACAGAATGAATTTATTTTTCGTATCGGTTTTCGGTTTCCATATTTGAAGAAATAAAATATAGGTTTCGGTTTTCGGTTACGGTTTCATAAAAAGTCAAGTATCGGTGTGGTTTTCGGTTACGGTTTCGTTACGGTTCGGGTGCCTGCTGAATGGTATTCTATTATTTCATTTTTAAAAGTCAATGCACACATTAATTAAGAAAAACCCAATTAAATCACAAATTAGCGGATGTACCTAAAACTTCAAAGGAACATAAATAATAGTTTACATAAATTCTTAAAATTAATTGTACATCTTAGGCCGCCCCTTTGTGTAAGCCGCGATTTTTCAATCTACACTCATATGTTTATAATAATATTTATTTGCCATAAGATTCACGTAGTAATACAATTGGCTTGTCAATGTCAATACATTCATAAAAGAAATAAATACATATAAAGGTACACATACAAAATATATATAAATAAAATTAGTGGCAAATAATTAATTAAGAAAATATTCACATAATAAAATCATGAAGCATATATTACATAAAAAAGTAAATGTGGCATATCAAACATTTAATTATTCAAAAACTCATCAATAGAATAAAAACACTTTTCAATCAAAAAATTTTTTAGTTTTAATTTAAAAGAAAATATGCTTTCAGCTCCTGTGGCAAATTGTTATATATTTTAATCGGCATATAAGAAATATTGTCATGAAAATCACTTGTTCGAAATTTTGGAATGTATAAATTATTAACATTACGTGTATTATACAATCCAGTAGCCTGTTTAACAGTAAGAAAAGATGACGGATTTTTTTTAATGAAAAGAGCACAATGGTAAATATATATGCAGGGAAGGGTTAGTAAACCAAGATGTGGGAAGATATCTCTACACGATGTAGTGGGAGTACAACCAATCATGGCTCTAACTATACTTTTCTGCACTTTAAAGACATTGATAGAATGAATGGAATTACCCCAGCAAATTATGCAGCATGACAAGATACTAAAGACATGTGCAGAATAGTACAGTTTAAGTAAATCCATACTGGCATAATTACGCAAGCGTCTTATGACGTGACATGACGAGTTGAGTCTTTTTATGAGATACTGGGTATGATGAACCCAATGAAAATTGTAGTCAACATGGACACCTAAGGTCTTAGTTGTGGGTATCGGAGTGATTGTTATATTGTCAAATTGAGCTGAAATATTAAAAATATTACCCCTTAACATAAACTGAACTAACTGTGTTTTTTCAGCATTCAGGACTACAGCATTTTCATTGCACCAAAAATTCATAATATCCACACATTCTTGTATTTTATTATTAAGTTCAGGTATGCTCAAGGCAGAGACAATAAGAGAAGTATCATCAGCAAATAAACAAATATCAGCATTTTTAAACATATTTGGAAGGTCATTGATATATAAGAGAAAGAGTAGGGGGCCAAGAACACTTCCTTGGGGAACACCTGTTAATGAAGACTGAGAATCAGAAAAGTACTTTTTTCCGTCAATTTTAGCACATACAACTTGAGACCTATCTTGCAGATAGGACTTTAACCAGTTCCAAGCATTACCACGAATACCGTAATCAGACAACTTATCAAGCAATATACCGTGATTGATGGTATCAAAGGCTTTAGCTAAATCAAAATAAATTCCAGCGGTATAGAATTTTTTATCAAGGTAATCAAGAACACTACCAAGACTGCAAAATAAGGCGTGTGTAGTGGATTTGTTTTTACAGAAGCCAAATTGCGATGGTGATAATATATCATGCGAGTTTATGAAACGAACTATGCGAGAGTACATGACTTTCTCAAAAACTTTAGAAAACGCAGTGAACAAGGCACGTTGTCAATTCCAGCTGATTTTTTTTTTTAGAAATTTCAATTAGAATATTAAAAATTTCAGTTTCATTAACAGGTTCAAGGAAAATTGTGTTAGTGTTTTTATTGATAGTACTAGTGTTGGAGTTATTTTTTGGCGCACTATTCAATGTCAAGTTACGAACCAAAGTTATGAAATAATCATTAAAATAATTTGGAATAATTTGAGATTCTACAATTTCATTGTTATTAAAAAACATAGGCCAGGGAACTGAGTGATTGGTTTGTTGACGTCTATAAAATTTAGTGTGCAATAAGAAATAAGAATATACTGCGATTACTATTACCGAAATCCTCTTGCCACAGATTGGTACACCGAATAATAGGTAATTAATTGAAAGATAAAAGCAAATTTTAAGAATATAGAGTATAATTTCTTTTTTGCGAAACCTTTTATCAACAACAAAACTATTTTAGTTCTAGTACTTTTCTTTGTTTTAATAGAAAGGTATCAACGATACTTATTGTAGTATGTACTTTGAAATGACTATCGTATTCCAGTTTCTTCTTAGACTCCTAAACTGATTCTCATTTTCGTCGAACAAATTCCAGCAAGTCAGGCTGTGTGCTGAATGAGTGCAGCTTCTTGGCGGGGAAATATCGGGTATTGTGTTGTGGGAGGCATCAGTGACAGCCGTCACGTCACGAAGAAAACGCCAGGATAAGAATAGGGAGAGGGCGAAGGGCGACGGCGAGGGAATGTCTGATGAAAGCTGATGGCTCCGGATCAGCTGTTATGAAAGTTTGTTGTTGATGTTTGCACTCTGGTTCAAGGGATTATCAGCGAGTAATATCCACCGAAAGAGTTTCATCAACCATTCAATATCAGGACTGAAAACATGTTTACTTCTAATACAATTACTTTCATTACCATCAGCACGTATAAGCGAAAAATAAGCTAATGATCCGATAGAATTCATTAGACGATTTATATTTATTTTCATTAAAAACATTAGGAATACAATTATGAGGGACGCGTGGATGAGTGCGTTAAACGATCAGTTGTGATTCTGGCAGTCCAGGTTCGAATTTAATCAAAATTAAAACATGAATAGCTATTTGTGTGTTAAGTTGCAAAATGATGTTTTTCATATTAGAGTAAAGATTAGTTGTCACTTTCTCGCATTAGCACGAAAGAGTTACAGGTTATCGTAGAATGGCTAAGTGCGAAAATGTGACAGATAAATGCACTAATGCAAAAAAATGTCATTTTTCTATTTTGGTTCTTTAATATGTACTTTATGAAACAACCGAAAGACATTTCAGCGCACTTGTCCCCTTAGAAAACTCGCGGCAAGTCGCTCGTTATAAAACTTTGTATCTTAATGTACTATTTGACAGAAGTTGATGGGGTGCCCCGTATCCAAAAAACATCCTGTATACATATGCCACGTAAACATAATTATATGTATGTACCTATGTATGTATAAAGATGATGATACTTATCTTATATAGTGAATTCTGATTTAATAAAGTCAGCACATCTCAATGCACTTACCTGGAAAAGAAAAATAGAAATTAGACATTTTGTTGAAATTTGTAATGTATACAATTGTAATTATACAAGTATAAGGGGCCTATTCTGTAACTCAGTGGTTAATTTTTTAACCAATGAAGTATGTTGACATATAACAAAAAAGGATTTTTAGTTGTCAAATCAATATCTATTGGATAAAAATTTAAACCAGTGGTTAAAAAATAACCACCGAGTTACAGAGTAGGGCCCTAAGAAAGTCTGATTTTTTACGTCGAAATCTAGTGCCATGTAAAAAATGTGAAATCAAACAAAACTGATGAAATATTCCATTAAAACGGAAATACCACACTTTTTCAAAAAAAAATATTTAAAAGAATTTTCGAGAAAAATAGTTCAAAATTGCAAGTGTAGCAGCAATAACAGGTGATCAATATAAACAAAAACAAATTCAGTTCTTCTCACAAATTTAAATTGTTAAATAACAAAACTCAGAAATTTCGGTTATCGACGTGGACCAAACCATGACATACCATGGTATATGTATGTATACAGCACACGCACACACTCATTCACACCAAACAAACGCACGCATACACAAACATTGTAAAAATAACAAAATTGCTAGCTAGTTCAATAAAAATTTGCTATTAAATTTTTTGATCAAAAACAAAAATGGTCCGTATTGTGACTGCAAATCCAATCAATTAGCGTACTCGGCTAGTGACTATGAATCTCTTAGAAATTGTATTGTCTGATTATCCTGTCCTGGAGAATGTGTTCCAGTGACGTTATAAAAGAGGAACAGAATAAAGAAATGTGGTAATATTTTATAAGAAAACAATAGCACGTAAGAATCCCGTGCAATCCACTCAGGCTCATAGAAAAGTTTTCCAACAATTGAAAACAAACATTATACGCAAAAGAAACGTACAATTTTCCGTAAGATTCACAAAGTAACAAAAGAATAAAATAAATAACAAGAAATTTAGAAAAACAGAACAGTCTTACAACATAACTTTAGACGGAGTGGCCGCCAAAAAAGAAAAACTTCCACTAGCGCCTCGGTGGTGTAAAAAGGAACTAAACAAGACTTCAAACGCAGTAGTTTCCTTCAATTAACAGCGTTCTTGGGCGCGCGGCTCGGCATAACGGCGAGTAACTGCTTAATTAAACTGGGAACGAACCCTCATCGTCTAGGGATTTTTTTCCTCCTAGTATTTGTTTTGTTTTCGGTTAAAATAACCACACTTTGCTAAAGCGCCGCTGGGATGATAGACAATGAAGAGTTAAATGCGCGCACGTATTGTCTCCAATAAACATATTTCAACTCTCGGTTAATTGTATGTAATGAGGCAATCAAATAAAAATGCCGCAAACGGAGTGTTTGAAAGGTGAGTTGTAAACAAGTATCGGCGCTGCGAGCGTCCTGTTCGCGAGTATTTCTTCAGTGATTTTACGACCATCACGGCTGATGAAGCTACAAGGCATCCTGCTGCATGATGTTTATGATTTAGACTTTGTTAAAGGTGAAGGGCAAGCACTTACTATTAATTTAGTTGTTGCTTAACGTTATTACTCCCAAACATGAAAGATTTCACGTTCTTCATATCCTTAAGCAAGTTAATATCCACAATCAAAACGAGGGCCAAGAAATAAATATTTCTTCAAGCGTATTATAATATTCATATTATGCTCCTATATACACTTTATAGAAGATGTTCATTGTCTTACTAGTACAAAAATATTGTTATTGTTGTACTAGTAAAAAAATGTTAGTGTGTTAGTTCACCGCTGGCGGCGGCAGTTGTCACAGCAACACAGATTATATTGAAAATTGTTATTTGCAAGTTGTATCGTTTTTGTTTTGTAGTGTACAAAGCCAGTTTTGGCTGAAATTGCAAATACTACATATAAAAAATTGCAAAAAAATTGTCAAAAAATTCTTTAAAACACTTGAAGAAAAAATAGTATATGTCATTCGGAATAGAACGCTTCGGCCGCAATAGCTGAGTTCAACACAAAAAGACCGCTTTCTACTCCTAATAACATAACATACTATTTTTCACTTAGGCATTTGTAGTTATTTTTAGAGTTTCACGGCTTGACTTGATATTCGAGTAACTTGACTTGACTTGAAATCAAGTCAAGCTCAAGTCAAGTAATAGGAGCCGAAAGTCAAGTCAAGTCAAGTAGTTACAATTTGAAGTACTTGAAAAATCAAGTAGTTATTTTTCAATTACTTGGAAAAATCAAGTAGTTATTTTTTTAATTACCAGAAAAATCAAGAAGTTCTTCAAGACTGCATTTCATTTTCATAGTTCCTTATGTTTTATAACAATATTAATAATATACCTTAAAATATAGACTTTTATACATAAAAATAAATCATACATTCACATTTGAAAATGAAAAAAAAATTTAAAAGTATAATATATAAATTAACGTAAACTATTTATAGAATGTGTATTATGGTGGACCTTAAAAGGGGGGCAAGTCGAATTTTAACCAGGCCGCCCCTAAAGTGGTTCCAAATAAATAAATAAAATTATACTGGCAATGATTCCGCTTAATTTTAATATTTGACCGTGCCTAAATGCACTTGATAACAGAATTAACAGCGTAGAATTTGGCGCGAAGCCACGCCGTATTACACACAGCTAGGTTACGATTCTATTGATTCGTGCGTTTTCGTACATAATAGGTTCGTTATCAAGTAGCTTGAAATTGCTTGATCAAGTCAAGTAGTAACGAAAGAAAATCAAGTCAAGTCAAGTAATGAATTTTTGAAAAGCTTGATTTTCAAGTCAAGTCAAGTAATTTACAAAAATATACTTGACTTGATGAAACCCTAGTTATTTTATATAAATTAGGTCTGTTCGTGTCGCTGCTTTGCGTCTACGGTTTACGGCCGTGTCCATATACTTTGTAGTAGTGAAACGAACAAACGTAGTAAGACCCCGCTTCACGATACCTCGATTCACGCTGTTTCGATACAGGGCGGTTTATAGAAACGCCTAAAATTTACGATGCATGATTTTTTAAACCGATGCATTTTTATAGATTCGTTAAGCCGGCGACTGACTACAGCCAAAATGCTGTAATGTAATGTAATGTAACACGTGCATTCGCTAGTCAGTACGAGAAAACGAGCGGCGAACTGAGCCGATCTTGTTCGACAATAGTGCTCCACTGGATTGTCGGAGTTTTTTCACGAATCCCTTCATTGTTACATTACAAGTCAGTACAGGGGTCTGTTTCTCAAAAAATACTAGTTTACAAGTTACTAGTTACAAGTGAAATTTTTAATAGTACTAGTAAATTGTGTTTCTGAAAAGTATTTTCGTAGTTAACAAGTTACTAGTTCACAAGTTAATATTAGCAAGTGAAATTTTATTAGTCAAGTAAAAAGTGTTTCTGAAACATTTTCCATAGTCTAGTAGTTTTTTTTTAAATAAATATTAGTATTTAATCCAATATTCTTTAAATCAAGTGATTTTATTTTCTGACTGACATTTTCAAGTGTTTTTATTTAATATTATATTATTTTTCAATAAAAATGTCTACACTGGATGTGAAATTAACTATTTTGGGGATGATTCGAGATGCTAAAGGTATTCTATCTATCTGAAGCATTCTCTAAATAAATTGTCTAAAGCAGTTAAATTCAATGAATGGATAAAAATCTGTCAAACTTGTCACGCTTCAGGTTGAGTAGACAAGACAAAGACTAGAAATATATCAGGGTCAAACTTAAAAAAGTTGTATTTTTACGGTTAATGCATGGTTCTGTTCATATCTAGCTGAAGAATAAGTTCCAATAAATTAATTAATGTTTCTAACTTATTTGCCATGAGTAACCTCTCATTCATATGGGGTTTCTGCATGGACATAATTTATTCTTGCTTTAATTAGTTTTTGACGTCGTACTACTTCTTCATCACTAGAATCAGCTGTCTCTTTTTCTTACCTAAATAACAAATTTTCCCTCAGGATTCAAAATTAATCTCGACAAATAATAACAAGCTTTACTCACTTGATATATAAACTGCTATTATGTGTGTGTGTATATTACTTTACATATGTTTTTGTTGAAGAATCGTAAATATTAATTTTTTAAAGCTGTTTTACAAAAAGTCCAAATATTTCATTTTTCAGGAAACACTTCTTACTTCAAAACTGTTCATTGCATGATTCAGGCAATTTTTCTCTGTACTTAAACGGAAAAACAGGGTGTTTATATTGTATCATGAATCCGTCATTTATTAAAACATAAAAAAAACACCTGGACTTTGGTTTTTATACACCCGATGAAAATTAAGAAAATAATGCAAATGACGTTTAAAAAATAAATCAAGATATATTATACAATTTATTATTTTGTTAAAAAAATCAAACGCCTTACAAAAATATTATTAAATACAGACGGGGATTAATTTGATTCTTGTAGAAATACATATGTACACCCTTATTTTTCATTTTTTGCTTGGTTTTTGCCAAAGCCATACTGATCACAATGTGATGCGTGACGCGACCGGTAAAGTTGAACTGTGGGACACCACACATATTATGTAGGTATGTTTTTGAAATACATCACTTTTATTTTGTCTTTTTTTATTAAATATTTATTTTACTTTCCAGATCTACGTTAATTATCCATTATATTATGATTTAACTCCAAACTTCAAGATTTTTCCCATTTCTCTGATTTAATAGTCACTTATTTAAACTTTCGTCTACGAGTAATAAGTTTGTAAATATATAAAATATAATCCCAATTTCAACATTTTGTGCTTACCTATAAACTGTTCATATTTAATTCATGTCATTAGTTTATTTTTGTTATAATTTTAAAGTAAATAAAACAAGTATTTTAAGAATTAATTGTACAATAATTATCATATTGTTTACAGTTCCAAAATTAAAATTTGTTATAAAATATAATCTGTGTTAGTTAAAAAAAAATTAATTATAAATTTTATGTTAAAGATGTTGTGTGTTACATTAAAAGTGTTTTATTTTATTAAATTTAAACCATTTCCTTATCTACTTTGAAAACATTGCCTGGTTATATTTTAAATGAAAAACAAACTTTATGAATTGTCACTTTATAATACAGAGTTGACAAAGGTCAGGTGCAGTTCAGCAGTGATAGCGAATAAATAAAGCTCAACTCATTTGAATTAAGCGAATTCTGTAAGAAGTAATGTCATCGTGAAATAGAGATAAATAATATTGTTGTGTTAAAATGTAACATTTTGAAAATTCACCGCAAAGAGATAAAAAAATAAGCTGCGGGTTATAAAACGTCATCAATTTAATTGTGAACAAGATAAATTGATGGCTTGAAAGAGTTACTAAATGGGCAAGCACAAAGTATGAATTAATGTAGTTGTTGTTGGCCGTGATTACATGAAAAGATTCTACTTCTCCTTTTTTTCCTGTAAAGCAGATTTAAATTAATAGCCCAAGGGGAGGAGTAGTGTAATTTATGTAATGAAAACTTCTCTTAAAAGCCCATATACCCACATATAAATCTTCAATTTATTTGATTATTTTTGCAGGACGTTGCTACAGAAGTAGTCTCTTATACTGTTTGTAGTATAAGCTTTATACTTAAATGGAACAATGACAGGCAATAAAAAAGATTTACAGGAATTTAAAATATTTGGAGAAAGGATTCTCTACTATTCCGGGCATCAATACTTAAAGACATGAATTCCAGCCAGACATTCAGGGCATTGAAATCAGCACATAATAAAATGTAGCGTCATTCAAGGAAAATATTCGGGAGATGCACTCTCGACTCCAAAACACAATGACTCACAAAAAGATGAAATAAAATATGAACCAGCGCTCTGCTCTCAGTATTCCGAGCGCCTTCTTCTTATTAAAGGCTTGTTCAACATTAATTGAGTCGTAACTAAGGAAATCCGGCGACAACTTTTAATAGCACATACGCTCGTAAAATAATAACATCGTCGTTATGGAAACAAACATCAACAACCAAAAATGGACATGAGATATTAAGAGCCGCAATAAATTTCATATAATTTGGTGATTAATATGCTTCATTATCTTTTTCTTCTTTAATCATCTTATGCATTCTGATACAAAAAATAAAACACATTGTAAAGTATCTTGGATGTAGCTTGTTTAATACTAACAAATGCGTAGGATTACAGTATAAATTGTTTCTCACTTTAACGAACAAAGTTGAAATTGTTTTGTTTATTCAGAGAGTCAGTTTCACTTGATGTATTTATCTTTCTTAAAGTATAATTGCGGAGCTATCTTCACAGGAAACATTCAGTTGTCTTCGAGAATTGATGCATCTGATTTCAGAGCAATAATTAAAACAAGAAATGTAGGTAGTGTAAATTTATGTAACTACGCGTGTGGTATAATGTATAATGTACCTAATGTAAGTCACATGACACATGTAGTTAGTGATGCACGCGGGGAGAGATGAGACGAGAAATATAAAATATCGATCTCGTCTCGTTTTCGGATCTGTAATCTCGATCTCGCTCTCGTTCTCGCACATTTTTTTTTGGGTCTCGTCTCATTCTTGTACGAGAGTCTCGCTACAAAAATAAACGCTTGTGCACTACGTATTTACGTAACAAGAGACAAGTACACACCAATCGTACCGTCTTCCTTGTATTTGCAGTCATAACTATAATAGACGAAACACGGTCACCAGAAAATGTGACAAGGTAGTATAGTTGTTTGTATATCAAGGCCGCGAAATCACTCTTTAACGTACCGAGAGAAAAATTGTCGCCGAGGCCGCTTGCGGCCGAGGCAAGACAATCTCGAGGGCGCTAAAGGATTTCGCGGACAAGGTGTACACAATATTTTTTGTGCAACCGTAAAAAATATGTAATTACAAATTTTATTAATTTTAAACAGTTTCAATGTAAATAGAAAGTTAGCTTTCAAGGTGGCTATGGGATTAACATTTGATAAACAAAACCATGCAATTCTCAAGTGTCAAATCGGTTGTTTACCTAATTTCGCGGCCGTTACCATAACAACGGTCGCGAAATTGAATTTCGCGGCCTGTATTGCGGCTGCGAAATGCTTATTTCGCGTCCGGTTGCACAAAAAATAATTTAATTTATCTCTGAAATATCACCAAATTGTGGTCTCTATACTATTTCAATACGAACATCTGTTAACTCATTCTGTCATCAGTATAAGTAATTAAACATTATAAAATTCTTTTTTGTATATAAAAGTACCTACATTGTATCATTAAATATATGTCACTATTTATGTAAGATTTAGATTTAAAAAAAAAACCGCTACACTGGGAACCCGCCGACAACCAATCACTCCGCTTCGTCCCGTGTTGGCTTCCATCGACGCTTAATATAACAGCCTTTACTTTTCAGGGGCGGCAAGAATTTTATTAACAGTGGTTTTAACTGGATGGAATTAGGGGCTGAAATAATGGAGAAAACTAGTTAAATTGGATGTAAAACCGATTTTGGCTTTATTTTGCATTTCCTCGCTCTGGGATCGATAGCAATTGACTCTAGATAGACTCAAAAATATAGAGAATTCATATATATTTTACATTCACGTGTTTTATGCACGAATTAACGTTGATTTCATTCCTTGTACGGTAGATTTTTCATTGAATGTATGAATCAAAGCTATAAAGTTACAAATACTTTTTATTGTGAGACTCTCGCGAGAATCTCGCGAGATTTCTAGCTTCTCGCAGTTGTTATATCGAACTCGCCTCGAATTTTAAACTGCAATCTCGCTCTCGTCTCACATAATGCAACGAGATGAGACGAGATGCGAGAGTACTCTCATCACTACATGTAGTGTAGTGCTCAAAACAAAAGGAAAAGCGAAAACAAATAGACTCATTAAATTTACATAGAAAGCTTTGGAAAAGACTATCAATAACATCCTCACTCTCCAGGAAGGATGATAAAAAACCCTTTTATTAAAATAAAGTGTAAGGTCGCACGATACCATCTTTATTCATAAGATATAAATTAAACTTTTTTAATTTATTCAGAATTGGCTACGATTTTAAAAACTCCTATAAAAGTTTAATCGTCCGCCATTGCGCGATAAGCAAAAGGGAGTTTACAAACTTTCATATTCCCCGTGAAAAAAGATTTTGCAGATGAAGAAATATTTCCTGTCGCCACAATTTTTCCAAATGGTTGCACTAAACACTCGCACAACGTTCTCAAGACGAAGAATATACTCGTATGTTATATAAATTGAAACATACAGAATCTTCTTTTGTGAAAGTTTCTGTGAATAATTTACTTAACACAAGGGAGTTTGCTGTAATTTTGCAAAAGATGCAAAATAATAAAGCGCTTATTTCTTTCATTCCCGCGCTAATGTTCAAATCTTCTAAATACTTCGCAAACTTTCGAGAAACACATTTTGTAAAGTGAAGAGAAACCTTTTACTCGTATTACCTATTATACATAAAACTTTTATGAAATATGATATTTTAAAATTTGTTGGTATTACTTGAGTGTTAGTATGATTGTAGGAATGATTAGAATAATTGGAGATACAGTCGTGGTAAACAATGTTTATTAAATAGTAGGGGAGACCGGTATCAATTGTAACAGGTATCAAATGTAACAAGGGTAGGTAACAGGGCCATCTTTTCGAAGTAGATTAAAACGCGCTTGCAGAGTGAAGCAGAGAGAGTCATAGCTCTTTGGTATTTAGTGTAAGTACATACGCGCAAATACGGCGTCTGTTTCTGACGAATGTCTATAAATCGAGAAAAAAGTAAATACAGGTAGTGACACACATTGTTTCTAAAACACTATAAGTGCTCTGCTCGGAAATATTTCAAGTTAAGGATCAGTTTGTGAGTTATATCTGCTTTTATTTTTCATTAAAAACATTTCGAATTATTACCTAATAAATACAAAAAGGCAAATTATATCTTTAAAAGTTAAGCGGTGTCAGTTGTAACACATGCCACGGTGTCGATTGTAACGTGTTTAATAATTAAGTACAGTATTGACCATGATAAAAATTACAAGAAAAAACCACTGCTATCGAAGACATAAAAGAAGAAGAGCAAAAAACCGAAAAACAGTTCCAAAAGTAACAGTCGCAGATTACTCTTCAGAAGGCTCCGATGAGGAAACTCTCTGATATGTATTGGCCCATATTTTTTTTTGTACAGGAGACTAGTTGCAGTGGGGAAAATGTAAAATCTGGACACTGGGCAAGTTAAATTGTACGAAGAAAGACCTATTTTATGTTTACCTAAACTGCAATTTCGATACCGACTAAAGGCATTGGTCAAAATGTTCCATATCACCAGCAGAATATATATTTTGTTTTAGTTGAATCATCTGAATTTTGTTTTTTCTGAGGTAATAAGTAAATGTTTATTTTTTCAATAATTTCTTCTTTTATCTGTTATTTTATCTTATTACATCACTGTTAAAATTTGTTACAATTAACACTGGCCCTGTTACTATTGACACCAGTTAGGTGTCAATTGTAACATTTGCAAGGCCTGGCTACGAATCCTTATACTTTTATATTTGTCACATTTTCAGAAGTTTAAAATTCAAAATATTATTCAAATAAGGTGGGTAGGTTCTCATATAGGTAATTTCAAAATTTCGAAATGTAACGTTAACTCGTGAAAAATAAAATTTTTAATTTTGTAACAATTGACACCGGTCTCCTCTAATTTAATTAACTTTCCTACGTTTCGATTCCAAATGAATCATCATCAGGGATAGTTAAAGTACAGTTGGAACATAAGATCATTGCATTACAAAATCAAAATTGTAAGGTTGAAAATGTCAAAAAATAACAAAGGTAATAAAATGCGTGCATACATCAGAAACAACTAAAGATAACTCGAGTTATCTTCCTTACAATTTTGATTTTGTAATGTAATGATCTTATTTTCCAACTGTACTTTAACTATCTCTGATGATGATTAATTTTTTACTCAGATTTGGCTTTGGACAGAACTCAATTAGCCATTTCATCATAGTAAGTGATTTGAATTAGTTAGAGAGGAGAATTTTGAAGTTTGAATTTAGCTTTGTGATTCGTTAGGGAAATGAAAATGGCACATCCAACAAATGATTAATTTGGAATCTAAACGTAGGAAAGTTAATTAAATTATTACTCAATAAACACTATTTACCACGACTGCATCTCCAATTATTCACATCATCCCTACAATGATATTTTAAATATGCTGTCTTACTTATCAACAAACAATAAGTAGGTATGGTATGACTAGCGAATAAAAGTTGACGTTTAGATTATTGAATAGATGTGGTTTCTTTTGAAAACATTTCCCTATATTTGATTTGAAAAAAAACTGACCCTAATATATTCCGTTACAGAAGATTAGAATTGTACTCAATACCAGGAGGCATTTAAAATGACCTTAGCAACAGGATTCAGGGTTGTATTTAAAAAATTTAATACCGCAAATTCTAGTTCGTTCGTCTTAGGTGTAAGCAACCCTCAAATCAAAATTACTGTTAAAAGAAATTAAAAATAATCGGATTTCATAGAATTGCCAAACTAAATAGTATAAAGATCAAAATATTTTGTTATAATCAACATAAACGAAAAATGTTTAAAATATTTTAACGCACCCCTGTTTTGATATTGAAGGTAAATCTAAATTTGAGGATAAAATTTTGGTATGGGGTGCCATTTCCGAAGCCGGATATATGTCGCAGACGTACATTGGTCGTGTTCGAGGTTCGAGGAGAAGCCTTAACTGCATAACTTTATATTCAAAGATGCCTCGCTAAATTGCTTCAATTTTTAAATACACATGACACCAACGATGATATAATGTTTTGGCCTGATCTAGCTGCATGCCATTACGCCAGAATAATTAGAGACTGGTATAACGAAAACAACGTAGACTTTGTTCCAAAATTGGACAATCCTCCCAATGTACCTCAAACTCGACCAACAGAAGAATTTTGGTCAATATTGACCAGAAAAGAGTACGACAAGGGATGGGAAGCTGCAAATGAAGAATAATTACGACGTCGCATTTACCAAAAAATTCGAGAAATCGATCCAGATGTTGTCCAGAGGATGATGGGACAATTCAGAAGAAAATTAAGGGCCATTGAAGATAATGGTCCATTATCAATAATTTAAATGTTAAATATTAATTGTTATTGCAACGTTTTCATTTACTTGGGTGAAGTGTAAATATAACACAATTATTATTAATTAAAATTAAGTGTTTATTAAACTATAATGAAAGTTACTATTACTAATATTAAACAATTATTAAAAACTAATTAAGACTAAAACTATAATTAGCTAGATAACACTAACACTATTTATTTATAAATTAACCAATTAATACTACTATTTATTTCCACGATATTACAAATTATTTATTTCACTACGCGTTTCAATCTTAGACTGCCAGTCTGTTGCAGACTCTTGTAGACTATTTACGCGAAATTTATATCACTATATTTATATCACTATATACTTATAACGTTCAACTGTCCGCCTACCGACCTCCACAGCGTCGATATACTCAACTGACTCAACAGCGTCTGTATATTCAACTGCTCGGATAGAAGTCACTTCTTTCACAGTCTCACTGTCTGTCTATTCCACAGCCTCAGTATCACCGACTGTCCGTATGCCACAATTCTTCAACACCACTGCCGAGTATAAGCTTCCACTTGCCGTTACTGTCCCCATATACCTAGCTTCCCAATACTCGTCAACACTACCGAGTATTTACATCCACAGCTATCCCAATGTACCAGGAACTTCCCGAGTATATACTCGACACCAACTGCATACGCTCACTACGATACTGCTGTGCTTCTCACTAACACTTTACTCTCTAACACTCCATGTCAATGTCTCTATGACTCTGTTTGTAACTGACTGTATCTCTCGAGCATAGCTACGTCCCTTATATACAGCTGCCATTATTTTCTAGAACAGCTCTAGAATATTCGAACACATAATAACAATGAACACAAAAGGTTCAGGCGACCGCAAGTAATTAAACACGTCGCGACCAGTCTGTTTACATAGGTCGGCTACTAGCGCGATTACGTCACCGCTATAAATAGATACTCGCTTACAGCAGCAGCGACGGCGGGCGTTCCACGTTACATTATACTTATTGTTAATTGTAATAATTAGTTTAAAAAGTAAAAGAGTTTTAAAAAAGTTATCATACGTTGTTACCGTGTTGTACGAGAGAAAAATGTACTCCTATGTATTTACTTAGTTACTTATAATGAAAAATTTATAACTCTATTCCTTTTGAATATATTTGGAAACAAGTTTTAATTCTGAAAAAAAGCAGGCTAACGTTCTCATACACCATTATATTCCATATAACATAAATTCCACCACTGTTGGAGAACAGTTACTAATACTCTATATTTCAAAGATAGTTACATGTGGGTAATAGACAAATGTATGACGTTGAACTAGGAAGTTTCAAGTATGGTGGTCATTGTACTTGGGAGCATACATGTTTCAAATTCATATTCGTACGGCGAGAATTTAATCTTATTATACAGTTCTGTTCTCTGCTATCCGCTTATAGCTACTTGAACGTTCCGCGCACACAATTACAAAGTAAAGCATTTTAAACTGCTGAAAACAGAATTCTCTGGCAAACTTACAACGTTTAATAATTTCTCCAATGAAGCATAACTCTGGCAGTGTAAAATCCACCGCTGTCCCAGTTCTGTTCTCCGCTGAGATTTCATAAAAATGTAAATATCTCAAAACAAACGTCGGAGTGGAAGCAATGCCACAGATATATTTGGAAGTTTGCAGGAATTAATTCGTGCGAACTGAGGGCACAGTGGCGCCTCTGTCGACGGCGAAACCAAGCATTCATTACTGGGAAAGCGCATCGTGCCAACGTAGTAGGCAGCGCAATCGAGAGCGAGCGGACAAAAACGGAATCAAGCAGGGCAAAAAGTAATAAGGATATCAAACTGTGGAACTGTTTTTACAGAGATACAGAGAAGAGAAAGATTGAATGTGGAACTTTTTTCAGATAATACAGATGGTCTGGATATGAATATTCATTGCAAATGAAGGAATTTTTCCAGTTTTTGCGGATATTACTGAAAATGAGGAAGCATTTTTAAAGTAAAAAATAGAATAAATTAATATTATGAAATTATAAATTTAATATATGTATGTACCTACTAATTCTAAATCTGAAAATTTAATTCTGGATGAAGATATTTGCACATATTTATACTCTGCAGGTAGTATAGTCAAACAAACATTTTTAGAAAAATTCCACATATTCGAAAAGAACAATAATGGGGTCCTGCACCATAACAAAAAATAATACAATGTACACATTATACTTAAAGTATTACTCAATAAATAGCGATTAAGATAATAAAATAGCTATTTGTGTATTAAGAGCGCAAAATGGGACATTGTCGATTGAGAGGTTTGTGACGCGCGACGCAGGAGCGCGGCATTCTCTCGAAATCGACATTGTCCATTTGCGCCCGAAACACAAACAAGATTTTTTCTACAGTCCTCCACCATAACAAAAAAATAATAAAATGTACACTTTGTACTTACAGCTTACAGTAATAGTTTTGCAGTGAAGGTGCGTATTCACATATGACTTCAAGATATTGTTTTGGCTTACATAAATTAATGCCAATTTTGTAATGAATATTATAAGTTTTTGTATAATTTATTTGTTTCAAGTACATTAAACTAGTGCAGTGGAAAAGTGGATGTCCATTGGAAGCGTTCACGCCAAACTTTTGCAGGTGCCAGTCCAACTGTTCACACAATTTATTTTATATTTAATTTTAATTTGTCGTTATTTTCCATTCTTCTTGAGCTATTGCTTCATTCTAATCTAAACATTTTATACTTTTGTTTTTGTAAATAAATGCCCTTTTTTACTTTCACAACAATGCGGCATTTTGTTTGGTTATGTAATATAACGACAGAGCAGTTATGTGTCAGATTGACTTTTGAAGGTGGTAAATGTGTTACTTCAGTGCCATTAGTTCCTGACTAAACGTTTCTATTAAGAATGTAGACAAGTGACACTTCTCAACATTGTATACTTGAAAATTTGGACAGCGAGCGTTTTTTCTACTTTGTCGCTCATGAACGGCAAAGTGACATTTTGCGTTGACAAAAGAGAGCGCAAATAGCTACTTTGTCTATGGACTACGCTACCCTTGGTAAGGGAGGTAAACTATTATTCACGAAAGATGACTATTCAAGGTTATTTGTGAGCCGTCTGATATAATATTACTTGTAGATAACTACATTGCATTTCGTTTGCATAGGCGTGCAACATGAAATATTTATGGATACATTTTAACTGAAAAAATAAGAATAATTCATTTGAAAATTATGTTTCTTTCTAAACAATGCCTTTCTGAAAGATTTATGTTCTTCACTTATATTTTTGAAAAATACAAAAACATAGACTTAACTTATAAACCAAGGAATAATAATTTGATTTAAACGTCAACGCCACTGGGTAAATATTAGCACAGAGGGCAGTGCAGTAGATAATTAGGTATCTGTAATTCTACGACATATATGTCATTATTATTTATAGTGTGTTAGAAAGTAATGCTACTATTTACGTATATCTGTCACACCACATAAATTAAATAGACATAGGTCAAATAATCTTTCTCTTTCTAATACAAAATGTTGCTAAGCTACTGCTATAAAGTGATGTGTATTCTTTCTTCGAACAAATGTCCTTGAATAGTCATCTTTCGTGAATAATAGTATATAGGGAATGTGCTAAAAATCGCATATCGAGATTTTGGTAATAACAACTCTGCTGAAGAGTTGTTAGGACCTCTGGCATGGTTGACATGTTGAGTAATCTTGACTACTCTGTTACCTTTCACTTATTGTACTACTGATTATGAGAACTTAGTTCTCGAAATACGTATTTAGTTTTTGTTAAAATTAATTTTAAGGTTAAGGGGTAATCATAATAGTTTTAAATATATTTGTATTTATTTTTGTTGATTGTTTAACTTGTTTTTGTTGATGAATATTATATTTATTTTTGTTTACTTTCGTGTTAAACTATTTTATAACCTATTACCGCAAATAATCGAGTCCACCAAGGAGCGATTTTGTTACACAAGATTTGTACAATATTTTTCGTAATGAACAAAATTAGTAACATAGTAAAAAAAAATTGGCGACATATTTGTAAATTCGTATACACATAGTCTGTGATAATTTTTATTATTGTTAATACAATTTTGTTTTACGATGCTTGGAACAGACAGTATGAGGTCTCGTGGCCGTGTGCCTGAGTGTCAGGTCGCGAATCTGGGGAACCGGGTTCGATCCCAACCAACGCCAAATATTTCAAAATTTCAATGGCACAAAATTGACCCCTGTGGTGTACTCTCCACGCCAGCAATGAATGCCAGTGTGGTGACGCCTGGTAAACGCCCTCATGGTACAAATATGTCATCATCATTACCGATATCTGCGTACAAAGCAGATTGGCACATCCAGCAATGGGTAATATGCCGTGATGATATATTTATTTATTACTTCCTTGTACGAAGTAAAGGAAGTATTGTATTCGCGAAAAATTTCGGTTTCCAGATTTCAACGGAAATATCCATTTTGGCCATGCCTGAATCCATTCTGACTAATTTCGTCGTGACGTCTGTACTTACGTACGTACGTATCTCACATAACTCAAAAACGGTAAGCCGTAGAAAGTTGAAATTTTGTATTTAGAACTTCTATAACATCTAGTTGTGCACCTCCCTTTTTGGTCATTACATAATTTCAAGAAATGGTACTTTATTTGAAGCCTATAATAGATTTTAATGAAAAACTATATTAAAATAAAATCCAAAACCTTTCAAATTTAGTATATAAGACTTTTATATCAATTGGAATAACATAGCACATTTTTATTAAAACAGGCTAACCGGAAGTGATATATTACCTGAAGTTGTTAACAGTTATTCTTGAATAAAATGGTTTCATTTTAATTTTAGAAATAAATGCTTCAAATAAGAGTATTAGAGAATTAAATTCTGCGTATTATTAAATTAGCCCTTTGTAGAAGCGAGATATGTAAATTTAAAACATATATTTTTTGGTTTTTGTAATGAAGCTTGCTATGGGTTAGGACAAAAAATAGATGTTAGTGTCAAATTATGTGAAATACGTGCAATTTTATAATTGAGTCTATACTTCATATTAGTCTTGCATACAAGGAAGTCGTGTGTTGTCCACATCAGACTTTTTTATTTGGAACAGACAGTGCTTTTTGCAAAGTTTATCCGATGAATAGAGATATCTGCATATACTATTTACATTGTATTACATACGCGTATGTAATGAAAATGTATATTCATGACTTAAAAAGAAAAGCCCATAAAAGTTGGCATGACTCCGAAAACTATTCACGCAACAATTACTTTCGCCTCGTCTGCATTCAAAATACCATTTATATAAAGCTCTTTACTGCTTGAACATAAAATATAGTGAAATTCCCAATCTTGAATCTATCAAAAAGTGCTTGTTTGGCAGTCACTGAAATTGGCAAAGCTCCAGCTCACTTACTGACTGGGGGAATTAGAGAAACATGCATGCGTTTTGAAAGCGAAAGGACGACCGCAGCAGCAGCAACGGCAGCGAACGACCAGCGCTCCTGAATGGAAATTGCTCGACCGCGGAGTCCCGTGATTGAAGATACTCCGTACCGTACCTCTGCCTCTCACTGATATATTGATGCTGCTGGCCCCGCATTTTGCGAAATTAAAAAACACCAAGAAATATAATGAAATTTTTTTGAAGGTATCAGATAGATTGGGAGAGTGTATAAGCCCTCCTGTCCTTTATTTATATCTACGTGGAATTCTGGAATTGAATGCCATGAAAAGAATGATTTGTACTTGGGGTTACTACCTTTCCACTTTTAATATACGAGATATTATCTGGATTTTGCAATGTTTAGTTGAATTTACAAATTGAAATTAATATGGATTATTTCCAAGCCTAGTCACAATTAGTAATATATTTTTAGGCGGCTACTATATACGCAATTGTAAAGTTTTATTTAAAAAAATGTCTGGCAACTTTACGACCGCTGCGCTATGATCACTTGTGTGTTTAATTATATTTTAATCACAGTAACAAAATGTTTATGGGTTGTCAACAAAATCCTGCAACTTTTTTCTATCATTCTCATGATAAAAATTTAAAAAATCTGATGTGGCCACCACATTGCCTTCCGTCAGTTCTATGTATTTTATAGAAATTCCATACTGACAATTTCCTTCGAAAGATTCTGTTTCAAGTACATTACCTTCCATCAGGTCTATGTATTTTTTCATACAGTAAGTTTCTTAGAATTGATTATATATTTGCAGTAAAATTATAACACAAACATACTATGTCAATCGCACTTGACATTGACATCTATCTATCAGAATGTTTTAATTATATTAACTGTTTCCAGTGTTATTGCATAGCTGGCTGTGGCTGCTTTATGAAATTTAATTTCTTTATAATTTTATAACTGAATATCCACTGAATATGAATTATAAAATGTAATCAAATCGTATAAAGAATAAAATATTCTTTAATATTTATAATAAGATTAAATGTGAAAAAATGATATTTAACAGCGTTTTTTAAAGAAAAACTGTTAAAATCTTAAAATTAGGGTACTTCCGGTCGACCATTTATAATCAAAATCTAATCAGCTCTTCATATGGATATAAAGAGGAACACGAAAGAATTATAATTTTTAAAATTGTAGTGTTGGAGTTATCGACGGAGAAAAAATCGTCACACACACATACACACACACGCACACGCTCGCGCACACGCACACACACGCGCGCGCGCGCTCACACACACACACACACACACACACACACACACACACATACACACACAGACATACAGAGATCATCGCAAAAATAGTAAAATCGTATTCTAAGGACCTAAAACGTGCTTATTCATTAAAAACTAACCATCGAATTTTTTGACCAAAAACAATACCATCCTTACCTAAAGGTATGACGGATGGTAAAAATATGTTAGTTTACTTTAAAGCAATTTGAAAAGTTTTGCAGTTCATAAACAGTTTTTAGTGTGAGTAAAAAATAGTTGTTTGACATTTGCATAGACTGCTGGATTAAATTTATTTTAAAAATTGCACGGCTAAATAGCAACAGATACAAAAAATTACAAAGTAAGGTACCGTAAAGAAAAGTTTAGTATTGAATGTACATATCTTTCTAAAAAAAATACATTATTGGTGTAGGTTTTATAAAATTATTTGTCTAATCATGGTCGTGACACCTAAATTTCTTACATTACTGGCTCAATAATAATGATATCTTAAAATATGACTTATACCCATTCCATATGGAGTGTTATACCAAATTTTATTCAAATTGAACAAAGCGTTGTGATGTTACGAGTATAAGCAAAAAAAAAAAAATAATAAAAATAGATTTTAGATTTTAAAGCAAAATTCCCACTCCCACTAAACAGTACGCCTTCGGTTCGGATATTGGCGAATAAACTGAACTATAGGTGGCAGGCCGGACGGTAGCAAGATGGCGGAGGAATAAGGAGAGTTCTCTCATTCCTTATTGCTGGTAATATGCACTTCAAAGTGCAAAGTATTTAATATGGAAAAATTAACATAAAGTTAGGTGATATTTTTGAATACATTGCTTCTGCACGTCCAATAAAGGAAGGCGAAGTACACTGTTCAAAAAAAAGAGCACATTTTTTACTCTTATTAATGTTTATATAAGACCAAGGCCATATAACGCTCTATAATCACAGTAAATCGAAAAGGGCACTTTATTCAGTAATAGAAATAGGGTAAAATACTGAATTATACAATTTTAAGCAAAAATGTATACATTTTATAGTTGTAAAAAAGAAACTAATACGGGTAAAATTTAATACTTTGTGTTACTATTTTTAATCAAATTAGGGTGCTCTATTTGCCCAATAATGAATAAAAATTACACTGAAATGGGGAATAAAGTTTCATTTTCAAATTACAATTTATTAATTATTTTAGATTACATTATAATCACAAAAACTATTTAATTTTGATTTCGGGTAAAAATTATATACAAAATATATTTGATACTAATAAATTTTTATAAAAAACATGTACTAAGAGCTAAATATAAATTATTCCTTGATAATCTGCCACCCTGTAATTCAATGGTTCTTTATAATAATTATGTATAATAATTTTCGTAAAGCAAAACTGGGTCGAAGAATTAACTTTGATTATTTCATAAAGACACATCTGTAACAATAATTAAAACTTCTTCTTTTTAAGTGAGCACTGTATTTAAATAAAATCATTGATAGTTATTTCGTCATGTATTACTTGGACCACGAATTTAGAATCACTTACACATCAATAAATCAAAGAACACCTAACTGAAGTCATCAGAATATAACATGGCGTACTTATGCGTTTCAACTCGATCTCAATCTCAACTCGTTGGGAATGAACATGTTGGGGAAATTACCCGTTTATGGTGCAGATTGTGCCCTTTTCAGTGTTTTTGATTAATTATATACTTTTAAAAAGTTAGAAATGCGTACAAAACGTATAAAATGTACACTAATTTTTGTGATTTATTATATTTATTAGTGTACTCGGAAAAAATTATAAATTAAAGGGTAAGATTAAATAAATTAAAGAATAATAAGTACTCAAAAATACCTAAGTAGATATTAAAAGTCGACAAAATTTTACTCTTGCTCTTTATTGCAGAATACATTTTCGGGTAATAGTATTTTTATAAAGTGTTTTATTGTACACTTATAAAAATAAAAATTGTAACACTCTTTTAAAAGATTATTAACAGGTACATACTCTAATTTCGAACAGTGTAATAATAGTTGATGGATCAGGTACAATACTGGGATCTTGTTTAAAAAACAGTCATTTGCGTGGCGATCCTCATATAATTGAAATATTATTAAATGAGAATATAAATTACTGGAAAGCAAAATTTAGTTGTAGGGCAGGATTGGGAGGCAAATGCAAACATATTGTTGTAGTTTTGTTGCATATAAACAGGTTAGTAAAAATAAAAACTATATTTATGGTTTTACAACAAAAGTTATCATTATTATTATGCTATTAATTTATTTGTTTATGGGTTTGTGTATTACAGAGCAGAAAAAAATAGAAAAATTAAGTTGTACCGATTTGGAACAAGTAAAGGGAAAACTTGTTAAAAAGAATGATAAACAATGTATAGTTTGGTTATAAAACTAGAAGAATTTTACCATCTTCTTTTAAAAAAGAAAAAATTTAACCGATTGGAGACGTCAAAACTATATGGGAAGAGAATTTTAAGATCATATTGGGTCACTTGGGATATAATGTAAATTTACACTTTTTGACTTGTAATTACTGCATTGTGGCACTGAGCAGTATCTATGACATTTACTGATCATTATTTAAATCTGAAAATGTAATAAATACTATATATCTCACTTTCCTTTACAACAAATTAAAATTAAATTAAATTAAACCTGGTTAAATTTATAAACGTTTCAATATATGCTATCAACGTTTCCTTATTCCTCTAGTTCACAAATCTGCCGCCAGACGTCACCCACTTTGAATTTTTTCGCCAATAGGTGTTAAGTTAAATCGTCTTATTTTAGGCCCAGGCGTGCAGGTATCTATGATTAAGTTATGTTCCAAGTATTTTAGAGCCATCTATATATATATATATATATATATATATATATATATATATATATATATATATATATATATATATATATCAGTTGAAAATAATTTCATAAATTGAATTAAATAATATCCTTTCTAGGTCAATTCATTACAATTACATTTGAAGTAAAAGTGATACGTGTGATACATTTTCCCCAATAATTATGAGTGCCCTTAAAGTGACATCTATTCAACTTTCTCTAATATAGAAAAGTCATTTATTAATTATATTATATCTTAATGGCATAAGCATAAATGAACAAATACAAATGTGGTAATCCCATTTATAAGGTGCACTTTAGCGCGTATTGTTGTTGGTTTAATTATAGCGAGTCGACTGATAATCTACACTGAATAGAATTAAATTAATATTGACCAGATAGTAAAATATTTAGGTGTTTATAATTCCTGTGTTGTACATCGTCAATATTATGGCAATTTCGTGACAGGGAATTAAATTAACAATTCCGATATATTGACACTCTATTTCCGATAAAATGATTTAAAGCAATTTACTCATTTTAATACATATCGATTCTATAATAAGAGAACTGTCATGTTTATCTCTTTCCAATTGGAACCAAATTATAATTATCCCAGTTAAATCACATTATTGATTACTTTGGGAATTAAAATACATTCATAAATTAAATAGAGTGAAACAAGAATGGAGCTACAGATGAACATTTCAAATTTAGTTTATAAATAAATATATATCATCACAGCTTAGTATCCATTTCTGGGTGTGCCAATCTGATTTTACTCGTACCCGTATCGTCCGAATTATAATCTGTCACCATACGATATATTACATGTAAAAATGCAGATAATTATGTAAAGATACCCATGATGGTACATTTATACAGGGTGAGTCTTTGAAATGACCGTCTTCACTATCTCCTTTGTCGTTAGAAATACGTAGAGCATAAATTTAACAGAATTTATTCGTCTACTCAAAGAGTATAACATAAAATTATTTTCACATATACAGGATGTTGCATTACGGCTCGGCGAGAAATGTTTCTCTTTTTTTAAATGGAACAGCCTATATATTTTCATATATTTTAAATTGTATTTTATTCACATATACGCATATATAAATTTTATTAAATTTTCCTCGGCGTTGTCAAGATATTAAGTTTTTTCTCTAAAAATGACAATACACGCATTGCTTCAGTGGTTCTCAAGTTACAACACAAAGATATATTTTTTTAAATGGGATGGCATATATTTTTTACACCCATTCGATAGAGTATTTTTTTTCTGAATTCAACCATGTATTCATATTATATCCTAACGTAACAAAAATATTGAGAAGAATTCAATTGAAATTTAAATAAATTTCATTTTTATATTTATTTTTCAGTAGGCTATGTATGAAAAACAATTGAACTTATAATGAAACAGATATTTGGTAATAACTTTATTATAAATAATATTCTATTTGTTTTCTATCGAAAATAATTCAAATTGATAGATAACAGTTATTGATTTTCATACATAGCCTACTGACAAATAGCTATAAAAATCAAATTTATTTAAATTTCAATTTATTTTTTCTCAATATTTTTGTTATGTTAGGATATAAAATGGTTACATGGTTGAATTCAGAAAAAAAATACTCTATCAAATGGATCTGAAAAATGTATATCATCCAATTTAAAAAAAAATATAGCTTTGTGTTGCAACTTGAGAACCACTGGTTTAAAACAATATTTTCTTCTGTATTCGGATGTCCCCCTAGCTTTTTTATAAGATTGCCTTATAGTATTTTATTGTATCTTTAATAATATAGAAATTATTTGAGGTAGCTCGTTTAGCTGTTACAGCCTGTATATAGAAGAGCAGATCAATCGGCCATTTAAGATCCCACACAGAATATTTTCAGGGGTTGAAGACCCGTCATTTCTTCTACAATTTATTAGCCACCTTTTAAGGTTGTTCAAGTCAGTAGGAAATTTGTAAAATTTATATATTCCATGATTGATATTATTACTACAAATAGGGACAGAACAACCAACCAGTATTTGGCTGATACAATTCAAAAATCCACAAAACCACAGTAGCTCTAAGAAAGCGAAAGCGTTCAACCGCTATACAGGGTCGGATTGGCCAGTCGGAATAATCGGGAATTTCCCGAGAAGCCGCGACTTTTTGAGGCCGCCGCTCGGTGATACAAACTAAAATTTGAGTACGTAGCATCATCTAATTAACGTCACCTGGTAATAGTTCTTATTTAAATGGTTTTCAGTATTTTGTGATTCTAGACAAAATTTCTTTCGGTGTTGCAGATATAGTCCGAGCTCAAATATATGAGGTTTTGATAATTTCCTATTTTGTAGATTTTGAATGATTGGAATTATAGTGAAGGTATTGTCTGGTGTTGGTGTGTTGGTTTAAACATCCAAGAACGGAGGGACACCATGAGACTTTTTCTCCATTGTGAATCTAATGTAAAGTATCATCGACATATCTAAGCCAAAGTTTAGGTCTTATATTGGTTGTATCTAGTGCTAATTCTTCAAAAAAATTCATGTATAAATTGGCTATAACTGAGAAGACCACATCTGCAAACCATCTTCTTGTACAAAATATCTATCTTTTTCTTGGAAATATGAGTTCTGTAGGCAGCACTGCAAAATTTCCATAATACCATCAAGAGGCAAGTCGGTTCTATCTTTTAAGCTGATATCTTTTTCAAGCCTTGTTTTGATGATTTCTAAAAATTTCTCGTAAATATACTTACCTACAACATCAAAGCTGACAAAAAGATTTTGTAGCTGTAATTGTATTTAGCTCAAAAGTTCTAAAAAATGTTTTCAATTCTTCACAATGATATTTTTTCTTTGAAGTGGCTGACTGGTAATAGAAATTGTGATAGTTTGTAAGTAGGAGAATTTATGGAACTTTTAACGGGTTTCTGAGATGCTTAAATCTTTCTTATGGATTTTTGGAAGCCCCCCGTACAGGTGTGGAAGCTTGCTAAAATATGGAGTGAGATCTGTTCTTGTTCTAAACGGAATATAATTCTTTATATTTCTTAAGAGCACGGTACACTTTGTTTTCTATAGACGTAGTAGAATGTTTTCCAAGTTTCTTATAATTTCTTTGATTCAAAAGCTCTTCTATTTTCTGATTATATAAATTGGTATCCAATACTATAACACTTCCATTATCTGCGGGTAGAATCGTGGTTGCGTTATCTTTCAATGCTTTATTTTCTTAGTTTTCAAGATTAGGTTTCATCAGATACTTTTTTTGCTTCAAAATTTAATATTGTCTAAAATTTAAACGAACCTAATGTTATTTTCTTAACTACAGAATGTTCTATATATTAAATACTATTTTTAGGAGCATTATATATATATATATATATATATATATATATATATATATATATATATATATATATATATATATATATATATATATATATATATCAACATTTCAATTTCTGTGTAGACACAAAATTCGTATTATCCAACACCAAATTTAATTGATTACTTTGTGGCAATATTATTATAAATTAAAAAAAAAATTGGAAATGAGGCCGATCATGCTAGAATTTTCCCGGGCCGCTGAATCTTCCCAATCCGGCCCTGGTAATATAATTATTATAACACAATAAATACCCGTACAAAGCTTAAACACATTTTACTTGCATAAGCTTGCACCGCGCTTGGACTCAATGACGCACCATAAATGTTGGGATCTAAGATGGCGGATAGTGCTGTAGTTTATACAGCTTACTTAGCATGTGACAAACTATCGCCCATGTTCATTTAAACAAAGTGGGCGAGGGACAAACTGTTTTCCTATTGGCTATGAATGCTGTATGTAATTTGACGTCACACATGTGGGAGGGTTGTTTTCCATGACTATTTCTGGCGCCAATATTTTATTTAATTATTTACGAAAATAACAAAAAATTATTATTTTATTACTGTGAAAATGTTGCATAAACTTTCATTTAAAATACTTTTTGAAAAATTTCAAAACCGGCTGATTAGATTGAAATAATTCTATTATTCCAAATAGTCGTATTTATTATATGATATAAAATATAGGTATATGTGTGATCGAAAGTTTCGTAACCTTCGTGATTTGAGCCAGTTTAATTCGTTTCAAAGAACTGCGTTTGAAAATTCAAAAAATGAGCTTCCTTTATTCCTTTTAGCATGTAAAGCCCTCATTCGTATGCAGTTCATAACAGAGGGATTATTGTATATGATCCCGTGTGGCTGTAATGCACACACATCATGGTGTAAGTGGCATATTACACGTACGACTTGTGCGGAAATGAATAAAGTAGCCTGACACTGCGTGGGTGAAGGTGTGCCAGTGAATAAAACATTTCATAAATAAGTCAACGAACGAAAAACTGCAATAGGCGCCACAAACAAACGTATCTATGATACTTTCTTCCATTATTGTAATTGAACGTAATTTATTATTGTAATCAGCCCTTTTGCTGTACATTATAATCTGTACAAAAATTATACAGAATACGCAGAGAAATAAGTGCAAAAACTGATCTTTATTTTTTGGTAAGTAAGCTATTTGTTGATTGTGATGAGTTTTAGCCACTAGACATCAAAACGTAGATTTAATTTTTCCTATTTTTCGCAGATTAACATAGTAAATAGGAACACGTATTGTAAACTTACAATGTCATAGCACCATTGAATTTGATTGTAGTGTTTCATTATAGTAAATACTACTGTTTACAACAACAATAATAATACTATTATTATTAATAATTAATAATAATACTAATAATAAAATAAATAAATATATCATCACGGCATATTACCCATTGCTGGGTGTGCCAATCTGCTTTGTACGCAGATATCGGTAATTATGATGACATATTTGTATCGTAGATTTAATTTTTCCTATTTGCACCACAGGGGTCAATTTTGTACCATTTAAAATTCGAAATATTTGTCATCGGTCGGGATCGAAACCGGTTCCCCAGATTCGCGACCAGATACTCAGGCACGCGGCCACGAGTCCCCATATAATACTAATACTAATAATGATAATAATATTAATAATAACAATAATAAATAATAATAATAGTAGACCCTGGTGGTGTAGTGAGCAGCGTAACCGACTCACGACCCAAGGGTCCCGGGCTCGAATCCCGGTTAAAGTATGGTTGTTTGTCTTTATCATATCATCCCCATTAACGCAACGTATAAATGTACATTGTTACAAAATTATAAGGAAAAACTGACTCACCCCCATATATCGTGAATTGTAATAAGTTGTAATAACTTCTAACATAATAAAGAAATATAATTATTATTAAAATAAATAATAATAATTAATAATAAAAAATAATAATAATCATAATAATGCTGATAATCATAATAATAATCATAATAAAAATAATAATAATCATAATAATAATAATAATAATAATAATAATAATAATGTTAATAATATGTCACAGGTATCTAAGAGCAGAGGTGGCGCTTGCGGGCGGGGCGAGGGATTACAGGTTTGTAGCAACCACTTATGAGGAACAATTGTGAATAAAATTATCACAGAGTTGGTCGTCGTACAGAATAAAATCATAAATAAATACATGTAAAACAGATTGAAAAAATAAATATTAACGACGATAAAAAAATTGTAGTCAAAGAATATAAAATAAATGTTGTTCAAAAATAAGACACATGTTACTGCACTGATAGCCTTATGTATGAATGTGCAAGGATAATCATGACTTGGTTGCCTCAAAACTGTAATCATTGGACAGTTTCTGTAAGTATTTTTGCATTATTTGTATTTTAAATTTTATATTTTTCCTTCTTTACCTCATTTGTATACATTATTTGTATGGTTCATTATAGTGCCCTGATGAAGGCTAATGTGTTAGCTGAACCGTTGGCATGAAATAAGTAAGTTCCGATTATTTTTTCCTTTTGGAAGCCCTCAGTATATATTAATAACTTATTAAGTTACATTTCAAAATATTGTAATATAAATTTAAAAAAATATACTTGAAAATTAAGCATTTTAAATTAAACTTAATTTACTTTGTTATGGGAGTTAGGTAAAATTTCTTGACTGGGAATGGATGATGAGAAGAAAATATATTTCTGGACTTCAGTCAACTTTTTTATTTATCAACCCGACCGATTTCGACACCCCATGTGTCTTCCTCAGGGGATGACTTTTACTAAAAATCATCCCCTGAGGAAGACACATGGGGTGTCGAAACCGGTCGGGTTGATAAATAAAAGTTGACTGAAGTCCAGAAATATATTTTCTTCTCATTACTTTGTTATATTTAATAATAATTCAAATATGGCCATGTCGCGCACTTTTTACAGGTTTTCTCAAATAGTGTGCAAAAAGAGTACGAAATCGGTATAATAAGACAGTCTCCACACTGTTTTTAAATATCGTCAAATTGATCTATTTCAATAATATATTACTCATTTACTTTAAATTATTTCATAATAAGGCCTCTGTCGCGCACGAAAGTCAACTTTCATTATTCATCTTGCCAAATGTCTATAATTTATTTATAATAAAGTCACAGGACTAGCGAGAAAATGTCACATTTCGAGCAACAGCCTCTTAATAGCAACAGAAGAATAAAGTTAATGTAAACAATTAGTTTATAAGGTACTTTCTATGTCTTATAAAGAATACCTACTAGTACATATGTTTTATTTATAATTATAACGTATGATCCTAAAGTTTTGAGAAATTTTTTAGATACTGATAACTTTTTTAAAACTCTTTCACTTTTTAAACTAATTATTACAACAACAATAAGTACAGAAATTAAATATTTAACATTTAAATGATGGATAATGGACCATTATCTTCAATGGGCCTTAATTTCCTTCTGACTTGCCCCATCATTCTCTAGACAACATCTGAATCGATTTCTCGAATCCTTTGGTAAATGCGACGTCGTAATTGTTCATTTGCAGCTTCCCATCCCTTGTCGTACACCTTTCTGGTCAATATTGACCAAAATTCTTCTATTGCTCGAGTTTGAGGTACATTGAGAGGATTGTCCAATTTCAGAACAAAGTCAACATTGTTTTCGTTATACCAGTCTAGTTATTCAGGCGTAATGGCATGAAGCTAGATCATGCTAAAAGATTATAACATCATTGGCGTGATGTGTATTTAAAAATTGAAGCAATTTTGAGAGGCATCTTTGAGTATAAAGTTGTGCAGTTAAGGCTTCTCCTCGAATCCGACCAATGTACGGCTGCGATATATATTCGGCGTCAGAAATGGCACACCATACTAAATTTTTATCCTCAAATTTAGATTTACCTTTGAACTTGACATTGTCTGGTGTGTTTTCCATGTCATTAATATAAAAATCATCGTTTCCTTTCATCTATGAATGGGACAGAGTAAAATATTTCTCGTCGTCCATTACAATAAGTTTATTGAGAAAATGAATGCGCATTAACGCACGACAACATCTAGGGATTCTTTCTAATTGGGCCACTGTATATTTTGGTGCCTTTCTTCTTTTTCGAAACACCACGTCATTTCGAGAAAGTGTTCTAAAAGCAGTGGTCTTCGAAACATCGAATCTTCTGGCTACAATTCGTTGTGACACTCCAACTTTGTCTTTAACGGCTGCAATTAATCTTTGTTCTCTCATGTGGCTCAAAATATTTGGTCGACCACTTTTGGGCAAATTAACACAGAGTATACCTTCTTCACAATCTTTTATTGTCTGATAAATTGTTGCCACAGCGATATTGTGCTCGCGATAAACTGCAACAATATCACACTTAGGCATTCGCAGATTGTAAATTCCATTAAGAATATCTAGCTTATATGACATTTTGTTGCATCAAATCGAAAAAACTAAATTGTCAAAATGAAAACAAGTTAATTGTGATATTTTGTTTCCAGCGACAATTAAACGTTATTTGGTATAAATACAAAACATCTAAAAAAATTCTCAAAACTTTAGAACCGTACGTTAATATATTATTATTTATTATTATTTTTTTTAAAGATTTGATTCGATGAAAAGCATGTGGCCCCTTAGTTTTTTCCTGTGCCCTACTGGCCCCCCTAGATTTCAAAGAGTAAAGCCGCAACTGTTTATGAATATGAAATAAATAAAATAATAATTAAATATTAATAGTTTTTTTATGAGACAATGTCATTTGTTTTTTCTAGAAAGCGTATAATTTGCAAAATTTATTTAAAAATACGTAATAGGTACTTTGCAAATTTATATCTCTATAAATTCATAAATCCATAAAATATAATTCGCAGAAAATTAAATATGATTGTGATGAAATTAGTTTGTAGTAAAGTAATTATTTCATTTCAATTAAGTACTTTTCTGCTATTTTATAAGTTTTTTTTATAATTAATTGGGCTCCCACTATTTCATTATTTATCTCGAAAAATTCCGTCTAAATATAAACCGTCTAATGCCCAACCAAATGTATGCCATCCATTAATTTACTTTAAAAATGGATGGGTTGTCCTAAGTCAAACAGCAATACAATATGTTTGTATCGTATGTAATTTCATAGTCTGTCTCCCCATATTTCTGGCTATATGATTCATATCTCTGACTCAAACGGAAGTCGTCCTAAGCGCCATCTACCTACTTACTTCCCACAATAGGTCGCGCCCTTTTCATGCATGCAATTACACATTAATAATCAATAATAAAAGTACATCACCTACGTAATTATTCAGTTTTTGTCATTGTAATCAAAGTTTTAAAAAAATATGCGGGAAAAATAAACAATACCTGCCATATAGGAGTACAATGGTTGATTAGTATTGATATAAACGTAATTTAAAGTGTCACTTGAAGCAGGTTTATGATAAAGAAACACGAGTACGAGCTGTGAAGTTAGCAGCAGCAGCGAACATTCACAGAGGTGTAAACGGACAGTGATATATGAAACGTATACTCACCGCAGAAATTACATTTACATTTTGCATTTATGTTTACTTATTATTCTAAAGTATTCACATTTAACTTTTAATTTTATCACATAATAAAAAATTCTGATGTGTCCAGCACATTACCTTCCGTCAGTTCTATGTATTTTGTACAAATTTCATACAGAAAGTTCCTTTCAAAAGATTCTATTTCTTGTACATTACCTTCCGGCAGTTGTATGTATTTTATACAAATTCCACACAGAAAGTTTCTAGCAAAATATCCTATATTTCCAGTAAAATTATAACACAAACATACTATGTCAATTGCACTTGACACTGACATCTTACAATCATAATTTTCTTAATATAGTAGCTGTTGCCATAGTTATAGCGCAGCTGGCTAATTTATGAAATTTTATAATTTTTACCTTCCGTCACCTTTAGGTAAGGAAGTTATTGTCTTAGGTCAAAAAATCTGGTGGTGAGTTTTTGATGAATAAGCACGTGTTAGGGTCCCTAGAATACGATTTTACTATTTTTACGATGATGTGTGTATGTATGTTTGTGTGTATGTGTGTGTCTGTGTGTGTATGTATGTATGTGTGTGTGTGTGTGTGTGTGTGTGTGTGTGTGTGTGTGTGTATGTATGTGTGTGTGTGTGTGTGTATGTGTGCGACAAAATTTTCTAATGCGATAACTCTAATACTACAATTCCAAAAATTATAATTCTTTCGTATTTCTCTTCGTTACATCCAAATAAATAGCCAATTAGATTTTGGTTATAATTGGTCAACCGGAAGTACCCTCATTGAAGATTTTAACAGTTTTTCTTGAAAAACGATGTTAAATATCATTTTTTACATTTAATGTTATTATAAATATTAAAGAATATTTTATTCTCTATTCGATTTGAATGCATTTTATACTTCATATTGAAAGGATATAGAATTAAAAAAATATAAAGAAATTAAATATCATTAGCCAACTATACCATAACTCTGGAAACAGCTGTTATATTAAGAAAATTCTGATTGAAAGGTGTCAGTGTCAAGTGCAGTTGACAGTATGTTTGTGCTATAATTTTACTGGAAATATAGGATCTTTTGCTAGAAACTTTCTGTATGGAATTTGTATAAAATACATACAACTGCCGGAAGGTAATGTACAAGAAATAGAATCTTTTGCAAGGAACTTTCTGTATGAAATTTGTACAAAATACATAGAATTGACGGAAGGTAATGCGCTGGACACATCAGAATTTTTTATTATGTAATAAAATTAAAATTTATATGTGAATACTTTAGAATAAAAATAATACAGCCTTTCAGTTAAGAATGTAGTGTTGATTTAAAAAAAGAGTGCAAATTTTGCCCTCTGATTTCTTAGAATGCAAATCGAAATAACTTTATCGAAAAAAATGTCAACTTTCAGCTGTTCAGTCTATAATAGACCTTTTCAATTTAACGGCTATCTCTTTCTATCACTGCAAATAGTAAAATAACAACGAAACGTCAAAAATATTGCAGTCATTAAAATACCTATATTCTCGGTGAAAATTTGTATCGTTAGACATTTTAGCTCCAATAAAAGCTTTTGTAACATCTTTCGAGAAGTTTTTTAAAGTTATCAAAGATTTTTCTCATATTTTACGTCTAAATTTTTTAGAAACAAACGCTATAGATCTCAGTTGTTCTTACTATGCGCAGATCCCCATTGCGCATATCTTCCATCCCTTTAAATTGAAAAGGTCTATTATTTAGAATAAAGACATATGGTTAATATATTTTAGAATTTTATTTTAAATATGTTCAAAATAATTCCGGTCAACAATAATCTTCACTATACTATACTTTCCTTTTACATTTTAGAAGCTCCGAACCAATCTTCTTTTGGTGTGTCTTCAAACAGACTCAAAAATTGCCAAAGCTGTCAAACTAATTAAAGGGAGACTTAAAATCTGTCAAAATTGTCAAATTATAAATTATGATTTGAAAATGCTCTCTAGTTAATTCCATATTTTCGCTCATAACGATTAATAAACTAGGTTCTAACTGGTTTAACTTTTACATCTTAAATTCAAATGACACATTTTCTTTTTCTCAATAAGCTTATCGTCACCCTCCTGATATTTAACCATTTATGAACAAATTTTTTTGATAAATATGATATTATTTACGTACTAATTACTCAACAGATTTAAAAATTTTCAAACCCCATATAGTGTGATCTTTGACAATTCTTTAGACATTTTAATTTTATTCAAAATTTATTAGGCGCCTGCCTCATTTTTCGAGGTAGAAGAAATACCTACATTAAAATTAATATATTAATTTATTCTTAGCATATGTCTGTCTATAATAATTATTAATAAAATAAATGAATCATAAAAGTAGTTATTAATTCTAAATGTAATTTCCGTAGTGAATGTACGTGGCAGCATGTAACAATGCCCACACAAGATTCCATCAAAATTACTTTCCCTTTCGATTGGCTCAAACCTAATTTCTAAATTGTACTTTCATAAATTTAAATTTATTTCCCGCGTTTGTGTCCCGCTGGCAGAAATTCCTGCTTTTGTTTTTACTATGGATTAATGGTTCCCATATATTCCGGGATTTTTTGTTTGCGGGTGAATCCCACTACAATCATAAACGTTGGAACCTGGAACAGAACATGGAAATTTTTGGAACGCAAAGCAGAGAATGAATCCAGGGATGTATTTGGTTTTCAATTAGTCCCGATACACTCTCACTTGCACCGCTGTGCTGTGTTGTTACATCTGATTTATTGAATTTGCCAAATTTTTGCGCGGTGAAATATAGTAGGACTAAACACCTATTCACAAAAGACTACATAAAATATTTTGATTGCGCATCTGTCAACAAAGAATTTTGTAAATCCCTAGGCTTTTAACAAACGTATTCATTCAGGAATTCCACTTGTTTCACATAAATTTTTATTCCACAATAGTATAGGTTATCACATCACTTTTCCAAAGGACCTATTTAAATTTACGTTGTTTTATATTTATGTAACAATAATTTTATCTGCAATCGTTTGAAAAACAGACATTGTCCAAATAATTTTTATTGATGAATTGAGTCTTTCTTTACAATGTCTAGTCTCGCAAATTCTATTTTTAAGCAACTTCTATGTAATAGTTATTTATGTCGTAGGTGCAGTTAGTTCATCCATTTCAGAAATTGGGATTACCACATTTTTACCAAATATTTTTTTATTTTTCAAACAAATTTACACGAAATAAGAAAAATAAAGACTCCGAGAAATATTTCTGACGTCATAACTTCAAAACAGAGAAAGATACTACTTGTCCGCAATAGAAATAAACGAACAACAGAGAAAGTAGACTGAATATAGCATCAAAAGAGATTATTATTTTTATTGATTCAACTGTGTTTCCTAAACAAATAAGCTATAAATTTCACTTCATCTTGAAAGTTCTATTTTCCGGAGTAGTCCAGTAAAGTGTTATTGACTCATAAAAAAACTGTTCTACTATCTAGTCTGTAAAATCTGGAGAAAAGTGAATTGAATGCAAAGATTTTTGATATTTTCTGTTTTCAATATATTTTTGTGACATTTTACCACTGACTCAATATTATATTATTGGAATGCGCCATGATGCAAGATCCTTAAGGCGGATACACACATGTACAAAATATCGTAACAGAACACCGTCGCGTAACATTTTTCTGCTACGCGTCGACGTTACGTTTAAATTTTTGTGTGACCGTAACGTAACCTCGCCACGAATCAAATACTCGAACATTTTCCCGTTCCATGTCAAGCAGTCATTTGTCTGTGTTCGAGATGGAAGTTGCTGTTGCAGCATATATAGTAATTGAAAATTTAATACGTAAAAAACGAAGACAAAGACGATGGTGGTGTACACAACTATTTGCAAACAGAATTGATTATGGTGCGGACCATTTACTAAATGATCTTAAATTCCAAACAGTTAATGGTTTGTACAAAAATTTTACACGAATGTCACCTGTGGATTTCGAATACCTAATAAATTTAATTGGTCCAAAAATTATGCGCAAAGACACATACTGGAGGAAGGCCATTCCTGTACAACAAAGATTAGCAGTGACAATTCGATTTTTGGCGACTGGTGACTCGTTTTTGAATGTTCTATTATAATGTTGAGGATGTTTTGAATACTGTAAACTGCAAAGTTCTTATGACTTGTCCACACTCGCACACGAGGGATGAACACGTAACACGTGCGTGTAACATTTCTTTGATGTGACGCTAGAAAACCGACAGCCGGTGGAACGCTGTTCTGTTACGATGTTACGGTGTTACGCTGTTACGATGTACCGTCCACACAGTTACGCGTTTAAGTTACTCGACGGTGTTCTGTTACGGTATTTTGTACATGTGTGTACCCACCTTTATGGTAACAAAACAAGCCAAGAGCGATAGCAACACGGGGGTTTTCCTTCCTTTACGCACTAGCACATCAGCCCTACATTCTGTAAAAAAAATCTGATGTGGCCAGCACATAACCTCTCGCCAGATATTTTACCTGGTTGTACGCATAAAAAGAAAAATATTTTTAAATACAAATACATATATTCATGTCTCAATACAATATAATTCTCACATATATTTGCAAAATCTATGGGATATTTTACTATAAATTATGTACAATACATACATTTTCTTTATATTCAATATCCTGAAATTTTCTTTTTCTACTTTCCTTTTCTTTATCTTTATATTCGTCATTTTTTCACAATTCCTTTTATATTCTTTTTTACGTATATTCTTTTGCGTTGTTGACTTTTTTTATTTTCATAATCTTCATAATGATGTACAAATATTTTTGACAGTGGCATACAAATACTTTTGATAGTGACATTTATGTGTCAATTACAAACATTTGAATTTCTTGCCTTGAAGTAGTTTGATCTGAGATTTTTACATCAAATTATTTTATATGCATTTCTTTATCTCTAAATTTATAGAAGATATAATAATGAATTTATATTTTTCGAATAAAGAATTTAACATTCTTCAATATAAGTACTTACATAAATTTTCGATAAATAATATTTAGATAATTTTTCTTGTAACTACTACTTCCGGTTGTCCAATTCTTACCAAAACTTAATCAACTCTTCCTATTATTGTTAGATTGAGGAATCCGTAGTTAAAAATGTCTTAAGTCTTATATTATTTGAGAAATCGTGGATCCAATATCCACACACACATACGGACATCATCGTAAAAATGTTATAATCGGATTCTAGGGACCTTAAAACGTGCTTATTCACTAAAATTTGGATATGTGATTTTTAGCATGAATTCAATACCTCTCTCAGAGAGAGGTAAAAAATAAAATAAAACAAAATTATAATAACCCCACACCCCACACGTCAATGTAGAAAAATTAATATAAAAATTAAGTCGTAATATGGTAAAGAATGGAGTACATTCTTGAATATTTCTTTCTTCAGATAATCAAGTTTTTACTTCAAATTATACAAATTCATTTCAAAATCTAGGCATTTATTTTGAAGATATTTTTTTGTAGGTTTTTGAAGTAAATAATGTTTTCAACAGTTTTGACTCCGCTACAAGAGAAAATGAAAGTAGAATATATCTTAACGTCGACTATAAGAATATAAATAACAGTATTGAAAGTGCACTAAGGACATTAACTATTAGACATTTGTCAATGAAAATAATTCTTTAACTCAGTATGTACAAAACAAAGACGGAAAAACCCCACATCATGCTTTCTCTCTTCGCACAATGTGAAGCTGACGGCGCATTCCAGTAGTATATATTGAGTTCAGTGCATTTTACCAATAGGGGAGTATTATAATTTTTGAAAATTTTATATTTTAATCTACATGAAAAAATAAGAGATACGTATTTTTATTTTTTCTACAAAGTATCATTTACTGCGAAAAGAAATTATTAAATATTAAACATCACCGGAAGTACGTATGCGGCCCTAGAATATGTTTCTATGGCGCAGAGACAAAATATAATTGAAGTAAAATATCATATTGGCATCTGTCATATGTCATTCAAACTGTTAGTTTACTGTATTTAACATTTTAGTTTATTGTGAATCATTAAACATGTATCCCAAGATTCTATTTTCGACGTTTTTGTTTTGTCACTTTGCCGGTGTGTAAACTTGACGTAAAAATAAAATTGGAGTTTATTTATGGTAAATTTTTTTACGTTAAAAAATAATATAACCAGGGCCGGATACGTTATAACCGGATTTTTATGTGGGGACCCTTTTGAACATGTAGTACTTTTAATTTAGATTTTTAATTACAAGATAATATAAATTTGCCTTTTATATTTACTAGTAGGCTACTTACATGATATAATTTTAATATACATTATCGAAACATTTCAATTTCACTTAGTGATACTCCCCTATTATTCAACTTTTGTGTACATTACCAGAATAGTCAAAAAAGTGTACAAGGTAAGGAAAGTATCATGACAGGTTCGCTAACTTTTGTTTACCATTTGATATTCTTGAGACATACAGTTATTTTTGTTCATTATTGTGTCTGTAAATGTATGAATAACGGTGCATTGTATTGGTTTTTGAAATGAAGAAATAAGAAATGTTTAAATATTCATAGTACCTATAGTGAATGTATTTGAATTTTTATCTACGGCTTACTTATTTCCATATAATAGTTCAATAGCCATTCAACTAACGTGATTCATCAATAAAGCAAGAATAAATATTTACTCTCTTAAAACAACATAATTCCATAGTCAATTACTGATTATAAACAATAAACCTTTATATCAACCTTTCAGCTAAGAAGAGTTTCCCATATAGGTTAAATATATTATGTAAATATAACTGCAATCTAAGAAAGATGCTGCTAGGTAAGTACTTGTAAAACGTATTTTACATTGTACATTATAACTATCAACTAAATGTAATTGGATTCATTTAAAAAAAAATTCAACGTGATGACATCACAAATACGTAAAATATCACTAATAGGCATAAGAAATATATTATGTTATACCAGACATTAAGATATTAAAAATGAAGGTTTTAATAACAAAAACTATTACGATTTATAGAACAAACATTAATAAATATACAAAAATAATAAATCACAAAAATTAGCAATTATCACATAGTAATATAGTAATTCATTTGTTACAAAATGTAGCTTGAAGCTCTGAGCAATTATACTAATAAATCACAAAAAGAGTCGTAAAATTTATGATCGTTACATTTCTAGGCTTAAAAGTGAAGCAAAACTAGAATTATTGAATTAAATAGTTCACTTATAAAATGTACTTACCTATACGTATGTCGTAAACATATTCTAAAATCCGCCTTTTTATAAAATTTTACATTGCGTATGGTTATTTTGAAAACGACTAGCCGTATTACAAAAAGATGGATTTTACTATCTACCTACGACATAAGATAAACGTAGCAAGAAGTAAATACAGTGCCATTTACACACGCAAGTTTTGCAAGTTAGATTATGTTATGAGATATGTTGAGGAATATTTACAACTTACTGCAAATAATAGCTATTTGTGTATTAAGAACGCAAAATGGCAGTTTGTCGATTCAGAGGTTGTTCTCTCGAAATCGACATGTCCATTTGCGCTCGAAACACACACAAGAGATTTTTTCTACAAATCTATCAAAAGTGGGCTTTTTAATGTTTGTTTTTAGCGTTAAAAATGTCATTTTATGACACCAGTGTTAAAAGTCACAGATCATTGTTACTTTTGACACTAGTGTTAAAAGTGAATATCAAAAAATTATTAGAAATACAAATTTAAATTTTAAAAATAGTGTGTGTAGAAAAAATAGTGTATGATATACGTGTTAAAAGTGATTTTAATTTGTTCAAAGGTTTGGATCACTCCGCTTCGTGTCGTGTTCCAAACTTCCTTCTCACAAAATAAAATGTCACTTTTAACACTTATATCATAAATAACTATTCTACAGTAGCCACAATGGCGTTCTCCGCCATAAAAAAAATTATAAAATGTACATTTTATACTTACAGTAGTACTCAATAAATAACGATTATATTTAATTTTAATTTAATTTATCGTTATTTATTTTATTTTCAGAGCAGTGCGGCATTTTGTTTGGTTATGTAATATACCGACAGAGCAGTCGGATTGACTTGTGAAGGTGGTAAATGTGTAACTACAGGGTCATTAGTTCCTGAATAAACGTTTCTATTAAGGTGAAACATGACAGTCGTATGATGCAGTGCTGGTTGCAGAGATTAGGGAAACTTTAAAATCGACATATTATTTTAATCTTATAATATTTTTAGTAAACTAAACTCAAATAAATTGTAAAATTATCAATATTATTAAAATTTGTCAAAATTTATTATAAAAATTTGTAGTTAATGTAATAAAATTGCAATTTTATTACAAAATCGTAAATTACACAAATTTCACCCTAGATATTTTTAAAAAAAAAACATATATAATAGCAATTTATTCATGGATTATACACAACAAATTTTAAAAATTTTGATCTTCTAAAAAGTATTGAAAATAAATAAAAAACTAAATTTTATTTATTTTCAATACCTTTTAGAAGATCAAAATTTTTAAAATTTGTTGTGTATAATCCATGAATAAATTGCTATTATATACGTTTTTTTAAAAAAAATATCTAGGGTGAAATTTGTGTAATTTACGATTTTGTAATAAAATTGCAATTTTATTACATTAACTACAAATTTTTATAATAAATTTTGACAAATTTTAATAATATTGATAATTTTACAATTTATTTGAGTTTAGTTTACTAAAAATATTATAAGATTAAAATAATATTTCGATTTTAAAGTTTCCCTAATCGCTGCAACCAGCACTGCATCATACGACTGTCAGGTTTCACCTTAAGATTGTAGACAAGTGACATTTCTCAACATTGTATAGGTAGAAATTTGGACAGCGAGCGTTTTTCTACTTTGTCGCGCATGAGCGGTAAAGTGAAATTTTGCGTTGACAAAAGAGTGCAAATGGCTACTTTATATATAGACTGTAGAAAAAAATAATTGTCTTTCCAATAACATTCTGGATTATGTTATAGCTATTAACATACCCAGGAATGTTATGCACATCATAACTTGCGCAGATGTAAGTTTGAAATCCGAGCTCGTAGAGCGAGGATTTTAAGACATCTAAGGCTTGTTATGATTACTAACATCCGTGGTTTGTTCAATAGTTTATCGGTTTCAGAAAATTAAGACATTATTGATAAATATCATTTTTTTTGAAATTCTCAATAATGCTACTTTCAGATTGCTATGGTTAACAGAACAATTATTTTGATAAATATTCAAATTATGTGCTTTATTCCTCATGTTTATTACTTTAGAATAAAGTAGACCGTATTTAGAACGATAGGCTTACGTTATGTCTGTATTAATGAAGAGCATTATATTTTCATTTTATTTTATTTTCATTTTATAGACCGTTGTTGACAAGTCAGTATGGTAATAATATTACCATACAGATACAGTTATTATGTAGTTACCAGCCTACTTTTGTACATGTAAACAATGGAATAATATCCTGAAACCGGTAAAAAATAACAGATTGTAAAAAATCAAAATTTAAATTTTGTAACATTTTCTTGCAATTTATTTTGACTTTAAAATGATATCGAGTTGTCTGCGACGTACGAGTGACTGATGACATTTCTAGCAAATTTTGTGCATAAAAAGTACACCACTTTTTCTGCCATTGACGCGTTGTCAACTGTTTTGTTTATGTTATTACGTTTTATGTTGATGCAAGTTTTCTACTTCTATAATATATCTAAACTTCATCAAAGCCTCCTACGTCACATCTGGTAAAATTCAAATTCAAATCTCACTTAAATAAAAAAGAACTCAAAATTTTAGTATTGTAAAAGAAATATGTGGAAGTTTCTGAACATAAAATAATAATAAAGAAAATTATTGGAATACCCCATTACTGCGGCATTTTTTTAAAAATAATTTTAACTTCGGGGATACTACTTTACTTACCTCTATTTATTGGATTTGTAACTTTCATTACGAATTATACGAGAACAAGAATATGTACATTGATCTTTACAAATGACTATGTACCTATTTTTTGAACAGTACCTACTGTACTTTTTTGCAATACTTAAATAAAATATGTCATTATGCATTTATATGTTTTTAATTTTTTTAATGGAATAAATAGAATCTTCTTCTTAAGTGAATTCTACTATGGTATCATTTGTGTGAAAGGATTATATTACTAGTTCCCACAAAGAGAATTCTGTCTTCCACCCATTAAAATGTATTTCCTATCACTTCTTTTGACAAATGGATAATTTTTAATGGAAGTCTGACGTTCGCAGCAAAAAATCTCTTGGTATGTATTTATTGCTCCTTGACCAAAGCCCTCAGTAAGTCGACTTGACAAAATCGATAGGACAATAAGTCAAAGGAAACCACTTCAAAGAATTGTCCTAAAATCCAAGTACGCGAACAATGTATGAAGCAAACCATCGAATTAAATTTATTTCAAAGTTACGGTGCTTGAAACTGCAGCAAGAGGACGCTCCGAAGTTCTGCCATGGATCAAAGTGGCCATGGAGGGTGAAATCTGACACAGTAGTGTCTAATGTCAGTACCATTCAACTGAAATATTATAATTTATGGAATCACGAACAAACCACCAATGAGGGGAAATCGGGAAACAATTGAAAATTGAATTATTTGCCATATTCCAATGGGGAGATTTTCACAGATGTATTTATGTATTTAATACCTTAAAGTTATTATAATAATTTATTTTGTATTGGTTCCTTTAAATAATACTGTTTTAATTCCGTTTGAACAAATATATATTATGCACATAAAATTTCCATAACAACATTTTTAAGAAAAACGAGTCCAGTGGCAACGCTAAGGGGTTGGGGGGCAGGGAGGGCACCCTAAAAAGTCTTGTGGCCACGTACTACCAACATACAAATAATAATTTTTGTATAAATAATTCTGGCACTGTTATGTTACAAGCTATAACTGTAAAATTGTTGATTACAACAAATGATTTTGATTATAACCTAATAATATTGATTACAAAAATCTGATGTGGCCAGTAGTGACAGCACGCACTTTAGAATTCTATCAAATGAGGCATTTGTTTTCGCTTTTCGCCACGAAGCGAAAATTTGGTAGCATGCGTGTCTCAAAATATTCGCTTACAAGCGTACGACTCGAGGCGAAAGTATTAAAACTACTGTCATTATTTTGCCACAATTCTATTTAAAGCCAATTTATATATTTATCATATACAACTGTCATAATATTTCCTATTTTCATAGTATAAAACTCGAAAATTCCCAAAATAAAAAACGAATATAGAATTCTAAAGTGCATGCTACCAAGATTCGTAAACGTAAAATCGCATTCGCCTGTTTTCTATGATAGAATTCTAAAGTGCGTGCTGTCACTACAGCACATTACCTTCCGTCAATTCTACCTATTTTATACAAATTCCATATAGGCAGTTTCTTGAGAAAGATTCTATATTTCTAGTACATTACCTTCCCTCAGATCTATGTATTCTGTACAAATTCCATACAGAAAGTTTCTTAGAATTCATTCTATATTTGCAGTAGAATTATAACACAAACATACTAAGTCAATCGCATCTGTCTATATCAGAATTTTTTAATTTATTTGTTTCCGGTGTTATTGCATAGCTGGCTGCTTTATGGAATTTAATTTTTATAATTTTTTGTGCAACCGGACGCGAAATAAGCATTTCGCAGCCGCAAAACAGGCCGCGAAATTAAATTTCGTGACCGTTGTTATGGTAACGGCTGCGAAATGAATTTCGCGGCCGTTGTCATGGTAGCGGCCGCGAAATTAGGTAAACAATCACTTTGACACTTGAGAATTGCATGGTTTTGTTTATCAAATGTTAATTCCATAGCCACCTTGAAAGCTAACTTTCTATTTACAATGAAACTGTTTAAAATTAATAAAATTTGAAATTACATATTTTTTATGGTTGCACAAAAAATATTATTGTGTACAACTTGTCCGCGAAATCCTTTAGCGCCCTCGAGATTGCCTTGCCTCGGCCGCAAGCGGCCTCGGCGACAATTTTTCTCTCAGTACGCTAAAGAGTGATTTCGCGGCCTTGATATACAAATAACTATTTTAACTCAATATCCAATGAATATGAAGTATAAAATGTAATCAAATCATATAGAGAATAAAATAATCTTTACTATTTATAATAACATTAAATGTGAAAAAATAATATTTAACAGCGTTTTTTCAAGAAAAACTGTTAAAATCTTCAAATGAGGGTACTTCCGGTCGACCAATTATAACCAAAATCTAAGCAGCTCTTCATATCGATGTAACGGAGAGGAATACGAAAGAATTTTAAATTTTAGATTTGTAGTGTTGGAGTTATCGACGGAGAAAAAATCGTCACACACACGAGCATGCACGCACACACGCACGCATGCACACACACACACATATATATATATATATATATATATATATATATATATATATATATATATATATATATATATATATATACATACACACAGACATCATTGCAAAAATAGTAAAATTGTATTCCAGGGACTCTAAAACATGTTTATTCATTAAAAACTCACCATCCAATATTTTGACCAAAAACAATACCTTCCTTACCTAAAGGTATGACGGAAGGTAAAAATGAATCTAACAAAGGAAATTTCATCAATATCTTAAATATAGTATTTTTCGAAGAATCAAAAGTACTCATAGTTTAAACTTTAAAGTGTGTATTAATTTGCAAATTACATATTTTGCACAAAGGCGCATTTTACCCACAGAGCAGCAATGATTCTAAAATATGCTCTACAGGCAAATTTTATTTTTTCATAAAATTATAATAAACTGTTATTAATTTCAATCATATATTGTGAAGTTTTTAATTCTGAACAAGTTTTGTATTTCCAATTTTTCTCTAAAATGAAAACTAAGTGGGTAACTACAGCAAAATAAAAAATTAACATTGCGTGCGTGTCCTACATAACAAATTTCAAGAAGACACCCGGTATAAAAATTGTGATTATTTTTAGTTATTTATCTAAATTTTTACTTGAAAAGCTTCCAGTCGGGGTGAAATTTGATAAAGTATTGTTTAATGTCAGCGTCAACAGAAATATTATAATTTATCGAATGACGAACAATGCGATGAGATCACTTGAAAAATGAATTATTTGCCATGCTCCTCACGGCTAAATTGAGTCGCGGAGGAGTAATAAATGGAAGATTTTTGTGGAATTCATTCATCAAGGAGAAAAAGAGGATGCTTGCTCTTGTGTGTTCTCTGCATAATTCCGTAATTTGCAAATCGCGCGGAGACGCAGTTTCATTATTGTAAGGCGCTGCCGATGTTTTACTGTCTGCGACCGCAGATGCATCTGTCATGAAATTTAAACGACAAGAATTTGCATTTTCGACATCGCGGGAATTAAACGCTGTAATTAGATTTTTCGAGGATGGAATCTTTTTAATTTAACATCTGCAATGCAGAAGATACATTATACGTTACACGTTGTCATATTTGCATTGCTATTCATTCATATTCATTTCGTTTGACTAGTATGAAAATACTAATATTATATACCTATATCAAATCAGTGATGGCCGGATCTATACTACAGACAGTATAATTTTCATGTAGCAGCATTATAGAATGAGCATGTAAGTGCATATATCAGAAACAACTAAAGATAACTAATGTATGCACGCATTTTATTACCTTTGATATTTTTTCACGACATTTTCATCCTTACATTTTTGATTTTGTAATGTAATGATCTTATTTTCCAACTGTATTTTAACTATCCCTGATGATGATTCATTTGGAATCGAAACGTTAGGAAAGTTAATTAAATTACTATTTAATAAACACTGTTTACAACCACTGCATCTCAATGGACCTTTTCAATTTAACGGCTATCTCTTTCTATCACTGCAAATAGTAAGAAAATGGCGCGAACAACTGCCAGTTGGGCTGTCAAACGAAACGTCAAAAATATTGCAGTCATTAAAATACCTGTATTCTCAGTGAAAATTTGCATCGTTAGACATTTTAACTTCAATAAAAGCTTTTGTAACTTATTTCGATAAGATTTTTTAAAGTTATCTGAGATATTCGCACATTTTACGTCTAAATTTTTTTGAAACAAACGCCATAGCTCTCAGTTGTTCTTACTATACGCAGATCCCCATTGCGCATATCTTCTATCTCTTTAAATTGAAAAGGTCCATTATTCTCATCATGCCTACTAACAGTCAAGTAATACCAACAAATTTTAATATTAAAGTTGACATTTGACAGTTGCAGTAGGTAACAATTTTTCGGAAGTAGCGCTACTTCAAGAAGTGAGAATACGGGCCATTGTTTTCTATATCCAGGCAGTTACGTATATCGTAAGGGCTTGCTATCTATCGCTGGGTGTTCCAGTTTACTATGTTATTTACCAGCACCGCTCCGTGGGTATAAGACGCCTTTGAGCAAAGTTTTATTTTAGCGCCCCCTATTAGAGGTGGGCGCGTGAGTAACTTTTTGTTCACGATCACGCACGCTCACTGAACTAAAAATGTAATCACGACCAATCACGCACGACTTTTTATATTTGATTCACGATCACTCACGTTCACGATTTTATTTTGGCACTCACGCCCGATCACGCCCGGCGGGTCACATTCGTGTCACGTAATTGTTTCTATGTACATTTAAGCCTGTTTAACACAGTCATAAGTTGTTATTAAATTTGTTTACAAATTGGTAATAAGTTAGGTAACATATTGGTTTCACTGGAAACGAATATTTATGGACAAATAGATTGTTCTATTCCATCACAAATATCATTATAAATTTGGTTACATATTTGTTAACAAAATTATGATCGTCAAACGAGCTTAAAGATTTGTATATCTTTAGTGAAATCGGAGCAAATGTGTATACAATTTTGGGTACAACAATAACACTATTTTTATACAAAAAAATGACAATGATGACATATTTGGACATGATAATAATAACAAGAATGTAAAGTAAAAGATGGAAATTTACAATTTTTTTAAATAAAAAATAGAAGAAAGCTTGTACTCTCGCCCGATTAAATATCAATCACGCCTGATCACGCACGATAATTTTTTAGTGCCTCACGTCGTAGCCCATCGTGACCCGAGAAAATCACGGCCCGCGCCCACCTCTACCCCCTATAATGTATAATTTCAAATTATCACATTTTTTAAACTAAACTTTTGATTCTCCGAAAAATACTAATTTTAAAATATTGAATTTTTTTTGTTAGATTCATTTTTGATTCTTGTAGTCAATATTACTAAAATCGTTTGTTGTAATCAACAATTTTCAGTTATTGTGTGCAATATAACAATGCCAGAAAATTATCCGTTTGACAGGATATTTCATTTACTTTTTCTACTAAATTTGAAACGAAAAATAAAATTATCTCATAAGACTTCAGAATTGTAAATCATAAGCATTTAATACTTCGCAAATTACTAATGGGAATTTAAATAATAGATTAATTTTTGTTGTAATCAAGACTTTTCCAGTTATTATTTCAACATAACAATGCTAGAATATCCGTAGGATAATTATTTTACTATTACCTACTTATAACTTATAAAAAGAAATCTGATGCAAACAAATTAAAAAAAATATTGTTCATATTATTCTTTTTCTTACGAATAAGACCATTTTATAAAAATGTGCTATTATTTGTCTTGAAATGGTGCCCCTTATGACCAGGCGCCTTTGTGCGGGGCACAACCTGCCCACCCGCACGGAGCGGCCCTGTTAATTACACATTATTACCGTCATTTGACGAGCACTCTAATTTTTTGTAGAGATTGCACCAGTCAGCTTTTATTCGTACATTTTTACGGAACATTAATGTTGATATGGGGAGAGTACCACCGACAAACGATCACTTACTGTATTATTCTTGCCTTCTGAAACTTTGTATTGATTATTGTATCTTCTTTGTTGTATTCTGTGGTGAAAACCACATTTTGATCGTCGCCTTTTGATTAGGAACAAAGATATTTTATATTATAGTTTGTTGTATTCAGTTTTTATCGAGAAAAATTTGCCGTAAACATTTTACGGTGTTTGAGTCATACACTTTAGTGTGAGGGTGACTTTTGCATATTCTATGTAAATATGTAAACTTCACGTCGTTCTCTTCCTTCAAAATGTCAGGTTAGGTTAGTAGGTCGCAGACAAAATGTCAATATTTTCTAACTAAATTACGTGCATCTGTTACGTTACGTGTTACGTTGTGTTGCACGTGCTCGACAGTGTACACAAACGCGTATATAAAGTGAAGTTAACCTGAACATTGTGGACACCACACCCGGACGTCCTGAGCGGTGCAGCGGTATACTCAAGAGAAAAATGCCTTTATTAAAATTCATTGAAAATTAATCTTTAAATGTTTTCCTTTTCTATTCCTCTTTTTGGCTTTAAGTTTTTAATTGGATACGCCAAGAACTTGAATCGAGTACTAGGATCTGATGGGTATTAAATATGTATTGTTTTGGAATTTTTAACGAATGAACCGCTATCTTACAGACTAAAGATTCCATGTTCTAAGGTTGTTATTAGTACCTGATCGTGAATAACAAAGTAATTATTGTAATTATTAGTTAAAGGGCAGCAACTCAACAACGTGCATTTCAAAAATTGCAAAACAAATAGAATCACGTAGTGATTTTTCAAAGCACCAAACATTTTACATTGCGGATATAATTAAACGTTTCCAAATACATCAAAAGTAGTATCTTAATAGTTTTGTATTACTGCAGTCGAATATCGTAGTACTTGTTCCACCATTTAACATAATAAGTTTGATCAGGAAAAATGTAATGTAAGTAAAGGAGACTATTTGATGAGCCTGTAATTAATTTGACGACATTAATAAACTGGTAAAATTGAGGATAAAACACAGTAAATTAATGTAAAGAAGAGTAGCTATACGGTTTTTGATTTTTGAAAGTTTTGAATTTTATTACTCCACTTATGTATATGTGGACCTAATAGTACACTATAGCTAGTAATCCACACCGTTCTTAGTGTTAAAAATAACCCTATTAATTTTAGTGTTTAACAGTGCTAAATTAGTGAGAATATAATTCATAAGTCACGTGATATGTTTTCCGCGAATCAACATTCAGAATCTCCTTAGTGATATGTCTATCACAGCGATGATAAAAAATAAAGAAATTATCACCTTATTTATATTCGTTACTAGGGGATTTGTTTCCTTTATTTTCAACAGTGACAGTTAATTTTGGGTATAAAAATGTGCAGTAATCGTTTATGATATCAACAACGATGAAAATACTAAGACAATTGTAAAATTAACCATGTTGTAATACAACATATGAAAAGTTAGGTTAACAGCACACAAAATGTGTCACAAAAATTCATTATCATCTGCAAATCTGCAACTCATATCATATCACTTGTTACGTATGAAAATATCATTGTCACTTCATATAAAAATCTGGTGTGGCCAACAAAATACCTCCCGCCATTTACCGCCCGAGTCACAAACAAGATTAAGTTAATTTTTGGATTAGCGAATTTTTCTAATTTTGGCAGTTTATTTCTTAAAATATAGTTTAATCTAATCCAAGAAACTACCAAAAATGAGAATTAGCTTAAACTTTTTTGCGAATCGTTATTTTCTATTAATTTAAATACATACCTACATATTTACCTACTTATGCTGGAAACTGTATTGATTTCCTTTTTTATTGTTCTATTTACTTTTTTCTTTTTAAAACGTACTGTTATTAATTTGAAATTAGTTATTTGGACAGTGACATTTAACTGTCAGTTACATACATTTGAATAATTGCGTAACCAAGGAGTTTTGTTTGTTTAAAGCGTAGGCTCCGGGATTTAAATTATTGATAATTTTATAACTTTATTCATAATATATGTAGAAAAAGTATTAATGCAAATTTGTAGAAAATTTAATAATTTTTATAATAACATTAATTTCGAAAAAATAACATTTAAAGGTATTTTTCGAAGAAAAACTATTTTGAGCTTTAGGTAAAGTGCCATTTCTTGTTATCCTAATTACACCAAAATCTAATAAGTGCTTTCCGTAATAGAAAAAGTTCGAAAGGTTTCAAAATTTTCTGAATAATATTTGAGTTCGAGTGCAGGATCCACACATACATACACATATACACATACTCATCGTGAAAATGTTAAAATTGGATTCTAGGGACCTTAAAACGTGCTCATTTACAAAATCTCGATATGCGATTTTTCCCTGTACCTCCTTTACCAAGGGTAGCGGGAGGTAAAAATGAAACATTAAAATTTAACAGGAGCGTACTTTTTTACCGTGTACAATTTATTTAAAAAAAGAATGGATGGTGCTTCTGTTTTCTAATTGGTCATAAATAAAACTTCGTTTAGAAAAACATCAACGGAAAACTTGTTTAATTGTATTCTAGAGATGTATCTACAAAAAACAGAAAATGACAAATTTGGTGCTATCACAATATCTAGGCACCTTATTCTGCTCTAGAGATCGGTATAAAAATATGACATTAACTACGAATACGAATCATAATATAATGTAATGCTTTGTCTTATATAGGTGCCTAATATTTTTCACGAGTTTCATGTTTCGTGATACAAGCACATTTGTCTTCCGTTAATTATTTTAAATGTTGGTGTGAATAAATAAAATAGCTATACACTTGACTATAGAAGGTAAGTATTCAGTAAATTATACTGGGAACTTCGTAGGAAACTGTTGTTGAATTGTTCCGTGGAATTTATTTGAGTGAAGCAACATAAAGAGTGAAAATTAGTTCGGAAGAACCGCTAAAGAAAACTGTTTTCTTAACAGATAACTCAAGCGGAGCAGGCTTTCATAAATCGATTCTGTGGAAATACAACAAAACGAACAAAAACGTCCATTGTGGATTCGGAGATTGGGTGAGTTAATGTTTGTAGTTTGAATAGAATTCCAACGAAAACTTATTGTTTATTTACAGTAGCAAAAAGCATATTTCATAACAAAAGATACTTGAGTAAGCGGCGCCTCTTCCGTGACTACATCTTCAATCTACATGGCTCTTAATGTAACATCGTTTCATATCCCGCAGTCTTTCGTCTGTGAAAATTTCTGTCGTGCTTTACCGTGAAAGAGAAAGGCTTAATAACGTTTTTCTGTCGGGAGGCTGTGATGTATTTTCCTAATCTTTTTCAGCGTCATCTGTCACTGTATTTGACACAACAATCCGATGAAAAAAAGGACCTATGATCGACTAGAACTGATTGGAAAAGTGCGATTGCTTTTTAACATTTTTCGGCTCCAGCAAAAAACACTTACGGTCAATTTATTTTTTCTCAAAGCGAAAATGAAACTTCACCAACATCCACAAAATACCTTGCGATCGCGAATGAATCAAAAACAATTCATGAGCAAGCAAATTTAATTAAATTTACCTCCACAAAAGAAGACATTACCATGTAGGTCAATCAAATTCATGGTTTCACTATTATAATCAACATACTCGTACGTTCACACTGAAACAAAGACTGGTCTAGAGCAATATAAGTGCGATTTGTTAAAAATAATAACGCGACATTATTTAACACGTTCGCTGCGTCTGTTATTTTTTGTACGCACGCTCGCTGCTGAACATATTTGTGGTAATGTATATATAAGGCAAAAAAGTAGCAGATTCAATGCCGCGGCGGCGTTTCAAAAATGAGGCGACGTTGAGTTATTGAACTTATCATTTTTGTCCTGTTGAACACATTTTTTCTCCGATTATTTGGAATTAATATTAATTTTATGATAATTTCCAATATTGTAAAAATGTTATTTTCATCGTTATTATCATCAGGGTTGGTAAAAAAATTCAATGATTTTATTGACAGTTACTAAGCAATAAAATTGTACTTATCGACGAAAAATAATTTTACATTAATTATTGAAAACAAAATTAATTACTGTTGATTTTTCTCTTGTTTTTAATTACCACAGAGCTTTGACAAACCAAACGCCGAAGAACACGGGAATGTTCGATGTTTCATTCTGATTATAGCTCCAGGGTCCAGTAAAAAAAGTCGGGAAGTCAAGCATTTGGAATAATAATTGTCATTATTCTTTAGGTACTCAAAATTTGGGTTTGCAGCCTGTCGAACATTGTAGTTGCTATCCTACTATGTTAGTCAAAATATTTATAATTCGATATTTATTTCTGTTTGACTTATGTAGTCCATTCTGCGCATGCTCCGCGCAGCGACAAATTGGTTGTCAACTTGTCGCTGCGGGCTGTCGGGCTCTTGTTTTGCTTGCGCGTGCAATTGAGCCATGCATATTTTCTTTTATTATTTTTTTTTTTGTCGTAATTAGTACAGCAACAGTATATTTAAAAAATACTATAATTATAGTCAATAACTGATATATCCACACAAAAAACAACACACTTTTTTCAATATTATTTATGTCACAAAAAGTTAATTTAGCTTAACGGAAGTACATTTTTCTCGTACGAATACATGTTACATTTTTACTAATAATTGTCTCGTTTCATTTTCGCAAATATCTCTGGTTATAGGCGGTGCAGTGATTTAAAAATTTACATACGTTGTATTTAATAGCCACAGAACATTAGGATAGCAAATACCTTAAAATAAAAAATCTGGTGTGGCCATCACAATACCTCCCATTCACAGCCCGAGTCACAAACAAGATTAAGTTAATCCTTATTTTTGGATTAGCGAATTTTACTCTAATCTTGACAGTTTTTTTTCTTAAAATATAGTCTAATCTAATCCAAGTAACTACCTTTTTTTAAACCCCTCAACAGGATTAAATCCCAATTACAGAGTGGGTTCCCATTCACATACATCCATGCCTTAGTGGGATTCGAAACCAGAGCCCCGAGGGCACTCATGACATGAAGTGTTGCTCTAACTATTGAGCTACCCGAGCTATAATTAAATGAACATTAAATTTTAAATACCGGGATAGAATAGAATTCACTTATCCAAAAATGAGGATTAGCTCAAACATTTTTGTGAATCGGTAATTTTTATTAATATAAATACATACCTACATATTTACTTATGCTGGAAACTGTATTGAATTCCTTTTCTATTGTTCTATTTGCTTTTTCCTTTTTAAAACGTTACTAATATTATTTTGAAATGATTAGTTCTTTGATAGTGATATTTTTCTGTCAGTTACATACATTTGAATGACAAATTTTTGTTTTGTTTAAAGCGTAGGATTTGGAATTTAAATTATAGATAATTTTACAAATTTATCCATAAAATATATAGAAAAAGTATTAATGCAAATCTATAAAAAATTTAATAATCTTTAATTTTTATAATAACATTAATCTCGAAAAAATAACTTTTAAAGGTATTTTTCGAAGAAAAACTATTTTCAGCTTCTAGTAAAGTGCCATTTCTGGTTATCCGATTTTTACTAAAATCTAATGGACTCTTTCCATTACAGAAAAAGTTCGAAATACAAAGTTTCAAAATTTTCTGGATGATAGTATTTGAGTTAGAGTGGAGGATCCACACACACATACACACAGACATCATCGTGAAAATGTTAAAATTGGATTATAGGGACCTTAAAACGTGGTCATTTACCAAAATCTCGATATGCGATTTTTAGCACGATCCCTACACCTCCCTTACAAAGGGTAGTGGGAGGTAAATATGACATCTTTACATTAAAGGCTGTTCGGTGTAACGAGGTTCAAATATATTAATTTATATATTTTTATTAAAAATGTAGACGGAATACTACAAAGCTTATAGTGCGGGTACACTATTCGCATTTGCCGGAATTGAAATCTACATTTTATTATTAAAATAATAAAGTATATTTATTTTTACCTTCCGTCACCTTTAGGTAAGGAAGGTATTGTTTTTGGTCAAAAAATTGGATGATGAGTTTTTAATCAATCAGCACGTTTTAGGGTCCCTAGGATACGAATTTACTATTTTTACGATGATGTCTGTATGTGTGTGTGTATGTGTGTGTGTGTGTGTGTGTGTGTGTGTGTGTGTGTGTGTGTGTGTGTGTGTGTGTGTGTGTGTGTGTGTGTGTGTGTGTGTGTGTGTGTGTGTGTGTGTGTGTGTGTGTGTGTGTGTGTGTGTGTGTGTGTGTGTGTGTGTGTGTGTGTGTGTGTGTGTGTGTGTGTGTGTGTGTGTGTGTGTGTGTGTGTGTGTGTGTGTGTGTGTGTGTGTGTGTGTGTGTGTGTGTGTGTGTGTGTGTGTGTGTGTGTGTGTGTGTGTGTGTGTGTGTGTGTGTGTGTGTGTGTGTGTGTGTGTGTGTGTGTGTGTGTGTGTGTGTGTGTGTGTGTGTGTGTGTGTGTGTGTGTGTGTGTGTGTGTGTGTGTGTGTGTGTGTGTGTGTGTGTGTGTGTGTGTGTGTGTGTGTGTGTGTGTGTGTGTGTGTGTGTGTGTGTGTGTGTGTGTGTGTGTGTGTGTGTGTGTGTGTGTGTGTGTGTGTGTGTGTGTGTGTGTGTGTGTGTGTGTGTGTGTGTGTGTGTGTGTGTGTGTGTGTGTGTGTGTGTGTGTGTGTGTGTGTGTGTGTGTGTGTGTGTGTGTGTGTGTGTGTGTGTGTGTGTGTGTGTGTGTGTGTGTGTGTGTGTGTGTGTGTGTGTGTGTGTGTGTGTGTGTGTGTGTGTGTGTGTGTGTGTGTGTGTGTGTGTGTGTGTGTGTGTGTGTGTGTGTGTGTGTGTGTGTGTGTGTGTGTGTGTGTGTGTGTGTGTGTGTGTGTGTGTGTGTGTGTGTGTGTGTGTGTGTGTGTGTGTGTGTGTGTGTGTGTGTGTGTGTGTGTGTGTGTGTGTGTGTGTGTGTGTGTGTGTGTGTGTGTGTGTGTGTGTGTGTGTGTGTGTGTGTGTGTGTGTGTGTGTGTGTGTGTGTGTGTGTGTGTGTGTGTGTGTGTGTGTGTGTGTGTGTGTGTGTGTGTGTGTGTGTGTGTGTGTGTGTGTGTGTGTGTGTGTGTGTGTGTGTGTGTGTGTGTGTGTGTGTGTGTGTGTGTGTGTGTGTGTGTGTGTGTGTGTGTGTGTGTGTGTGTGTGTGTGTGTGTGTGTGTGTGTGTGTGTGTGTGTGTGTGTGTGTGTGTGTGTGTGTGTGTGTGTGTGTGTGTGTGTGTGTGTGTGTGTGTGTGTGTGTGTGTGTGTGTGTGTGTGTGTGTGTGTGTGTGTGTGTGTGTGTGTGTGTGTGTGTGTGTGTGTGTGTGTGTGTGTGTGTGTGTGTGTGTGTGTGTGTGTGTGTGTGTGTGTGTGTGTGTGTGTGTGTGTGTGTGTGTGTGTGTGTGTGTGTGTGTGTGTGTGTGTGTGTGTGTGTGTGTGTGTGTGTGTGTGTGTGTGTGTGTGTGTGTGTGTGTGTGTGTGTGTGTGTGTGTGTGTGTGTGTGTGTGTGTGTGTGTGTGTGTGTGTGTGTGTGTGTGTGTGTGTGTGTGTGTGTGTGTGTGTGTGTGTGTGTGTGTGTGTGTGTGTGTGTGTGTGTGTGTGTGTGTGTGTGTGTGTGTGTGTGTGTGTGTGTGTGTGTGTGTGTGTGTGTGTGTGTGTGTGTGTGTGTGTGTGTGTGTGTGTGTGTGTGTGTGTGTGTGTGTGTGTGTGTGTGTGTGTGTGTGTGTGTGTGTGTGTGTGTGTGTGTGTGTGTGTGTGTGTGTGTGTGTGTGTGTGTGTGTGTGTGTGTGTGTGTGTGTGTGTGTGTGTGTGTGTGTGTGTGTGTGTGTGTGTGTGTGTGTGTGTGTGTGTGTGTGTGTGTGTGTGTGTGTGTGTGTGTGTGTGTGTGTGTGTGTGTGTGTGTGTGTGTGTGTGTGTGTGTGTGTGTGTGTGTGTGTGTGTGTGTGTGTGTGTGTGTGTGTGTGTGTGTGTGTGTGTGTGTGTGTGTGTGTGTGTGTGTGTGTGTGTGTGTGTGTGTGTGTGTGTGTGTGTGTGTGTGTGTGTGTGTGTGTGTGTGTGTGTGTGTGTGTGTGTGTGTGTGTGTGTGTGTGTGTGTGTGTGTGTGTGTGTGTGTGTGTGTGTGTGTGTGTGTGTGTGTGTGTGTGTGTGTGTGTGTGTGTGTGTGTGTGTGTGTGTGTGTGTGTGTGTGTGTGTGTGTGTGTGTGTGTGTGTGTGTGTGTGTGTGTGTGTGTGTGTGTGTGGATGTGTGTGTGTGTGTGTAACAAAATTTTCGTCTGCGATAACTCTAATACTACAGTTATAAAAATTATAATTTTTTCGTATACTTCTTCGTTACATTCATATGAAGAGCTGATTAGATTTTGGTTACAATTGTTCAACCGGAAGTACCAACATTTGAAGGTTTTAACAGTTTTTCTTGAAAAAACTATGTTAAATATAATTTTTTCACATTTGATGTTATTATAAATATTAAAGAATATTTTAGTCTCTATACGATTTGACTGCATTTTATACTTAATATTAAATCGATATAGAGTTAAAAAATTATAAAGAAATTAAATTTCCTAAAGTAGCCATAGCTATGGAAACAGCTACTATATTAAGAAAATTCTGATTGAAAGATGTCAGTGTCAAGTGAAATTGACATAGTGTGTTTATCTTATAATTTTACTGGAAATATGGGATCTTTTGCTTTCTGTATGGAATTTGTATAAAATACATACAACTGCTTTAAGGTAATGTACAAGAAATAATAATAATAATAAATCTTTTATTTCTGCAGATACATTACACTGTACCTATATAGAAAACGTCACAAAATAATAATTTTCTGTATGAAATTTGCATAAAATACATGCAACTGCCGGAAGGTAATGTACAAGAAATAGAATATTTAACTTAGCAAGGAACTTTCCGTATGAAAATTGTACAAAATACATAGAACTGACGGAAGGTAATGTGCTGGCCACATCAGATTTTTTTAATTATTGCCGATGGATTTTAAAGATTAAAAATACTAGAAATGATATGATGAGGCGTCCTCAAGCTGCCCTGGTCAGCAATATAATTGTTAAAACCAGACAAATTTTAATAATAATTTTCAAATTCACAATATCTTGGTAATCCAGCAAATTTCAATGAGTCAAGGGGTATATTTGAAGAAAGAGCAATTTAGTTTAAAGAGGATCATATCTACATATCACTGCGTGCACAATCCATGATTAATATAAATACATAGAATCAAATTAAATATTTATCTAGGCACCTCGACGCATCATAAATCAAAGTGACGCAGGTAGAAAGAACATAAACATGACAACATAACGCAACGCAACAACTTGGGGGAACAGTTCCCGTGCCGTGTACCGCCTCTAGAGCCATTGTCTCCTCATCACGCGTCCCGGATTCTAACCTGTCATCCGCCCGAAACGCAGGAACGTGAAATATTCCCTGTGCCACATACAAGGAAAAGGTTGCAGCGCTTGTACTGTCTCCATCTCAAACGCTCAGATTTTCGATTTCTCACGCTACACCCACTCATTATCAAAGCTGTTGTGCGTCTATCACCACTTTTATTCTCCTCGTTTTATGTCCTTGCTTCACCATATCGAATTACTAATGAGGACAGCTCAAATGCTTGAAACACAACACCCGAAATTTTACACAAAACTAGTTTATTTTCTGTTTAAAGGTTGTAGACAATGTTAAATTATTAAAAAATACTAGTTGGACTTGCATTGTCTTTATTATAAATATATATTTAAAATATAACGGTTCGAGTGCTACAGACTTACAGTTTTGAAGAATTAGCACTAGATACAGCCAATATAAAACCAAAATTTTGTCTAAGATATGTTGATGATACTTTTATAATTTGGAACAACAGCGACATGGAACTCCAATCTTTTCTGGAACATTTAAATAACGTTAGACCAACTATAAGGCTCGGACCACACTATGCGTTTTGGCGGGACCGATAAAACCGCATCCGGTTAAACGGGATGAATCATATAGCGTCCACATATATCCCGCTAAACAGTACGGCAGCATTGACAACCCGATTCAGACACAGTCTGACCAATGTCTGATTAGTGCAGAGCCCAAATAGTATACGTTGTCTTTTAAAAAACAAAACCAGACCCTTGTGAACGCTCGCATTATTTCCAATATGTTGTAGTTGTCATACGGCAAATTGATCGTCCGGTCAAACCGCAACATGCTGCGGTAGTATTTGGCAACCGGACCGCAACCGCATAGGTGTGGACGCATTCATTTAAAACAATAAGTTGTTGTCTTCCCGTTAAACCGGTCCCGCCAAAACGCACAGTGTGGACCGAGCCTTAGGTTTACAATGGAGAAAGAATCTCATGGAGCTCTTCCGTTCTTGGATATTATGACAGAGAAAACGAATCGTGGACTTATAACATCAGTCTACCGAAAACCAACACATACCGGATAATACCTAAATTATAATTCAAATCATTCGGAATCTACAAAGCAGGGAATAATCAAAACTTTTTATTTTCGAGCAAAGACTATCTGTAATACCGAAAGAACTTTTTGCGAAGAAATATAAAACAAGATCTATTAAAAAACGGTTATCCGGTAAGGTTAATTGAAAATACGCTTCGTATCATGGCGAACTATGAAGAATATTGTCATGACAAAAATCTTGGACATAGAATGACTTTGTCAATTCCATATGTGAAAGGAATTTCCGAGAAAATAAGAAGAATAAGGAAAGATTATAATATTTTAACCGTTTTTAAGAAGTTATTTAACTAAAACCAAACCATCTGGCATCTTAGATTCAAAAAACTGTATTTACCAAATTCCGTGTGAGTGTAGGAACATTTTATATAGATGAAAGTAAAAGACCGTTACAAATTAGGGTAAAGGAACATAAAATACATACAAAGAATGGTGAAATATCAAAACATGGGGCAGCATATCATTCATGGGAAGAAGGGCATCATATGTTGTGGAAAGAAACAAAAATACTCCACAAGGAAGAACAATGGAGGAGAAGAAAATTTAAAGAAGCAGTTTATATTTTTTCATATATAATATAATAAGTGGTAAATTTTTGCCGGAAAATTTTTCAGATTGTTACGAGAGCCGGTTGTCTAGCAATTTATTGAGTGACATTGACATAAAAATCACGAGTTGTCAAACGAGTGATTTTTAATCAATGTCACGAGATAAATTGGCAACAGGCTCAAGTAAAGCTATCAGAAAATTTTTCCAGGATAAAATTTAAGAACGAATGGTAATCGGATGACTATTTCCAAAATAAAAATCAGGTAACCATTTATATATTTTTTTCATGACAAAAATTATGTAATTTTTATTGTGTTCAGAGGTATTGTGTTTCAGTTTGCTTTTTCATCGTTTTAAATAGATTCCTCCCCGAATCGACTCGTTTTTAATAAAAACTGATAACACTGTAATTATACACACTTTGACAGGTATGTAAACAATATGTTTCTAAAACGTCAAAAAAATTTCGCTTTCAAACTCACTTACTCGTAAAAATACGACATCTTATTGGCTTAAAGGGTGCGAAAAATTTTTTGTGACATTGTTTTGTCGAAATGAAACTTGGTAACTAGGTAAAATCCTGAATTTGGATTGGAGTATATATTGATGAGTGAAATAGTCAAATGCAAACAATGTTAGTAAACCTAGCGTTGAAATCAGTAACCTTTGGAAAACATTATTGTCAAATAGAGGACGTCAAAATTTGATTGAATAGTTTCATGAAAGCCTGTATTATACAATTTATAATATATTTATTATTTTTTTTTATATTTATTATTATTATTATTATTATTATTATTATTATTATTATTATTATTATTATTATTTTGTAATCTGATGACGACTGTAGATCTGTAGCAGTCGAAACGTTGCCAACCAGTATTTTTTAAAAGTTTATGTTTAATGACTGGAATTCTGTGTAAATTAAGAAGCAGGAAGAGTTCGTTAGATAATGGTTAGTGTACTTTTTATGCCTTCCAATTATATCAAACGTTTTTGAAAACACATAAATTTGTAGCGGGCAAAATAAAAAAAACTGGCGATCAAATAAAACAAGATCTGATGGTGCACGCGATCAGTTTACATCACGCAACCGAATCTGTAAGCGATCCTCGATCCATCTCAGTAAAAAAACAACGCAGGTAAACTGAAACGAACTACAAAACAAATGCCAGCCCCTTACCCCCTGTGGCGACCGAGAAAAAAAATACCCCTTCGTGAAATCTCCACTGCGGATAAAGGTTTCTGGAAATTCAAACACCAGGAAACGCGGCAAGAATAAGAAATATGTGGGACATGAGGAAATTACAGAGCCCTTTAAGTTGAAACTGCAAGTCAGGCTGCTAAGTAGAAATTACGAGTGAATTTTAAGAGGGTAGGAACAGGTGTCTGGAGGAATTGATGTAAGGGACGTACCCAAGATTTGTGGTCCTCATCTTGATGAATGTGGGTATGAAGACCTTCGTAAGGATTCGGGATTCTTCGCGGATACCGGAGGGTGTGAGGAAGAGCCATCATAATTTCTCGACGTCAGCTAGTGATTAATTATCCTGGCGACTAGACGTGACCGAATTCCCCAAACATTTGCTTAACTACACAAATAGTGGAGCGGGTGGCAGCTCGGCGTTTATTAATCCGGATGTCTACCGCAAGGTATGTCGCGCGACTAAGCGACAGGATAACGAGAATGAGATATTTGCCCATTTCCCTACAGGTTTTACCTTCCTACCAAATATGGTTAAATCTAAATGTTTTATAGTGAAGAAACTGTAAAATTAATGACGCCACATCAAGGATTTATATCGCATCGCAGTAGAAAATAAAGAAGCGATAGCCTGGCCGTATTGTCAGCACGAAAGTGTAAACAGCAACACTAACATCTGAGTTGAGTCTAAGTAGATCCGTAGATAACGGGCACCAGCGCACAGGTCGACGCAAGGTAGAATGAGCTTTATCTCGCGCTCGGCAAGGGTACGTACGTACGGCGAAATTCAGTTAAGCAAACAGCGCGATAAATGTTCAGATAATGGAATAGAAGAATTTAATTCGCAGTAAACGAATCCCTGCGTTGCGTGTGCTTGGGAAACGAGCGAGAGATTTGTTAACTTGTTTGCGCGGACTGAAAAACAAACACCGGCGATTTGCGCGTTTATATTTTGCGCTTCATTTGTCGATTCCTCAGCGATATTTCGTTCTTGTTACGAATATCAAGTTGGCGTGATTTAATGATGCAGAAATGGAGAGATTATGATGCGCGTTTGTTTGGAACGTGTAATTTTTAAATCGACCGATTTATTTTACGACAGCATCGCGATTACACAAATGATCTCTCATCATAAAAATCACCAACAGTTATTTATTTTCACAGCCTTCATCTCAAACTCGTTTAAAATTTTTACGCTCTGCGCTCATTTTTTAAAAATCTCTTTGCCCTAGTTTTCCATTTTCCCGGGGAAATTCTCACTTTTAATTTCCACGCGCCATTTCCCACGCTGTCCACATTGCGTCCATCGCACGCAGAACCCACATCATCCACGACAAAAAATAGAAATATACGAGAATCCTAAAAGCCGTACAATGTAATGACGTTCAGATTTCAAGTAATTTGAATCAGATTTAAAGGTAATATCAAAAGCTGTCGCATAGATGATTAACTGCTTAAATATACAAGGATGAAGCAGCTCGTTAACGAGTATTTTGGCAATTTAGGTTAAATAAAGGTAGTATTTTCTATGCGATACACGATTTCTTCTAAAATCAGAATTCAGCAAAAAAGCACAGAAACATCTCAAAGCTGTCGTGAAAAGAACACCAAAAGATGCACTTTTGTGCTGTATGCAAATTGGAAATAGTGTTCAAGTTTCAAGTTTGTCGCACGTCGAAATTGAACCCGGGCTATTGGAATCAGAGCCGGTTACCTAATGCACACATTTTAGAGGTTCTGTTTATCAAATGTCGATGATTTAAATTTTTATAGAGAAAGACGTACATTATAGTTAAACATTGAGAGAACTCGTCACTAACTTTTTTCGAATTCTTATTTTATTCAGCATTTTTATTGATTGAAACTCGTTTCATCAAAAAGGCGTAGCAACGAACTGCAACCGAAATGAATTAGTAGCGAAACTCTGTGTTGGCATCTTTGAACTTTGGTACCAAACTGTGTGACCTTAAATGAAGCCGCCATGTTTCTGTTGCGCGTAATGGCGCCTATTCAAACGATACCGCAAAGTATAATATCGTATTATACTACAACCAGTTATACAATACAAATAAAAAGTATTTTACATGGTTTTAGTAGAATAACAGTATACAACATGATGTCTTTTTACAAGTTATATACCATTTTTGTCTGCAATTTTATTATCGTTCAAGACTATTATATTCCTGCCTTCTGTCAGAATCATTGAAAACAATGCCACAGGCGGCGATATCAACAGGCAGACACGGATGTATATTTCTTGAGCCTTATTTTATGTACAAAATATACTGAAATTTAGCTAAATTGTTATAAATTTGAAATATATGACCGTTCAATATATTTTATGTACAAATAAATAATTATATTGAATATTTTAATTGTGATAAAAGTTAAACTCTATGCTCATGTCCCTAATTGAAGGGACGCCATGTTCTCGTTGTACTGATTGACGCATGCGCGCTGTGACAGAGAGTTATGAGTTTCACTACTGTATAATACTTTTTTTCTATTTCGGTTTTCTTATGAATCTATAAAAGCACGGTTTATCACTGAAAACACGACGTTTTGAACTAGAAGATCTATAAACGTACTGTTTTTGGCGCCTTTCGTATTCTAGAGGTGGTAGTCATGACAGATGAATTACATATAACCTCAAAATGGTAAGTTGTTTATGTTGAAATATTACTTCTAATTATTGATTTTTATCTTATCTCCAAATGATAGGAATAGAAAAAAAAGAAACTAAAAAATTATGAAACAAGAAATAAAGCGTTCAGATTTGATTTGTCAAAACAATTTAAACGGTAAGTTTTAGTTATTACAATTTAATTTTATGGTAATATTGCAACTTTCAACTGGATGTATTGTTATATCAGGCGGGTTTTGAAATGTATTGTGCACGTTACTTGAAATGTTGACACTGTCAACTCAATTTGTGGCTACTTGCAACGAAATATGAAAATTTTACGATCCATGACTTCCAGTTCCACGTCGAGGCGAACTGTCGAATATTAAATTTTTAAATATGATTTAGACATAAGTGCCATATACAAATACAACATATGTTCTGTATTGAAAAATGTAAGGACAGCTGTTGCTGGTGGAATGTAGAATTGTAGATAAATTGTTCATTAATATATTTCATTATTTAAAGAGTTTTAATTATGACAATAACTAACACGAACCATCGATCCCGATTCGTTATTTGATAAATTTACCTTTATTACAAGTTATGTCAAATCAGGTGGTTCATTAATAAACCGGTGGAGTACATTGTAACTATTGGTTCTCCTCTTCCATAATTGTATAATGATTGATACAATGTTTTAATGTGAACAATCAGTCAGAATCACAAAATACAGAAACTGTCAAAATGTGAAATTTCAAATATTAGCGGGAAGCGCTATCAATATAACTGACAAAGAAACACCAAGGCATATTTTTGACAAGTCCTTTTTAAAAAAAATTAATTGTAAAATGACCTCAATAGAAAAAATAGTATAAAAAACATGTATCATAAGGCCTGTTAACGCACTCGTCCTTTGTAAAACTCGCCTAGCGGCTCGTTTTCCAAACTTGGACTCGGATGTTAACAGATTGCCTTATGATACCTGTGTTTTAATGTACTATTGTACTGTGCAAATACTGTCAAGTTTGATTAATTAAATAAAATTAACAAAACAGAGTGTAACCGTTTATTAGTCGACCTTGCATACAATAGACAAGTAATGAAATTTGAGATAAACTTTGAAGAATTTTAACACTATATCTAGAAAGTTCACGAAAAAAGATATACTGTTGCGGTCGATGAGTTCTGTCACTAGTTAAATTTAGTGTACTTCAGTGTGCAAATCTAATATGAAATATGGATGGAAAATGCTTCAACTAGAATGGAAAGTCTGGTCTCTACTTTTCTAGCACGAAACTTAACTAAAATCTAGTTTCAACATTGGAACAAGATTTTAGCTAAAAAAGTATAATGTAAAACAGAGTCAAAAATAAATTGAGTTTTATATTTATCAAGGTAATGTAAGAATTTAAATTGAGTCCACTGACTTAACCAAACGATGTCTGCAAGAGCGTTATAGACAGTTATTAAATGATATAAAAATGTTTTGATGGACAGTCTGGTCATCATACTTTAAATTCATTTCTCCTCATTAAACGTCATTAAGAGTGCTGGTTATTCCTTAATAGTGCATACGTGGTTTTATAGTGTAAATATATCACTCCGGGCGTCCTGAGCGTTTAGCTAAATGTGTGCGAGTATCTAAGAGCACATAAATAACAATGTTACTGTTGATTTATAGTGCGCGAGTTACAGTGGCTAGGCTGCCGACTCGGAGAAGCCACTGCTCCGCAAATCTTGAAAACGTGCACCGAACGGGTAGCCAACGGGGTCAAGAGACCTACATTGTGTGCGCCACAATGCACAGCTAGATTTAAAGCCGCAAAAATTTACATTGTCGACGCTATATTTGATAGAAGAAACTCTGATATTGCGGAGCGGAGAAAATAGTCAAATACAACCAAATGCATGTTGTCCACTCTTGAAATATAACTTGAATGGAAAAGAAAACAAATTTTCTTATATATTTACGTCGAACATAACTTGGTATTGTTTTTTACCCCCCGCTATCCTTGATAAGGGAGATATAGTGATCGTGCTAAAAATCGCATATCGAGATTTTGGTAAATGAGTACGTTTTAAGGTCCCTAAAATCTAATTTTAACATTTTCACGATGATGTCTGTGTGTATGTATGTGCTATCACTCATAAAAATTTGAAACCTTGTACTTCGACCTTTTTCTATTATGTAAAGAACCCATCAGATTTTGGTGTAAATCTGATAACCGGAAATGGCACGTTACTTGAAGCTCAAAATAGTTTTTCTTCAAAAAATACCTTTAAATGTTATTATAAAATTTAAAGATTATTAAATTTTCTACAGATTTGCATTAATACGATTTGGAGGTATATATTTTATGGATAAATTTATAAAATTATCTATAATTTAAATCGAAGAGCCTAACAAACAAAACTTCTTACGGGTCGATTCTGTTCGCATCTGTAAGTTTTCCAAATCTGTAAATTTGTAAAAACCTAACAAAAACGCATCTAATTTTGTTGATTAATATAAAATTACACATAAGAGTGCAGGTTTCGTTGCGATTTTGTTCATTATTTACAAATTTACAGATCTATAAGATTTAAAGATGTGAACAGAATTGACCCATCAGTTACGCAGTTATTCAAATGTATGTAACTGACAGATAAATGTCACTGTCAAAGAACTAATCATTTCAAATTAATAATAGTAAAGTTTTAAAAAGAAAAAAGTAAATAGAACAATAGGAAAAGAAATCATACAGTTTCCAGCATAAGTAAATATGTAGGTATGTATTTAGATTAATAAAAATTAAAGATTCGCAAAAAAGTTTGGGTGAGTTAATTTTTTCCCATCTTTTTCTTATAACTTCGACGGTATGTACTTTGAGTTGATGGAGATGAGATGATGAAAGGACACACACGAACACCCAAAGCCCCTAGTGGGAATCGAACCCACAACCTCAGGGTCGAGCGGTGACGGTCGCTTCGAGCGCTGTTCGCTACCTCAAGCCACACGACCACCGAGGCGGCCAGATTAGACTATATTTTAAAAAATAAACTGCCAAAATTAGATTAAAATTCGCTAATCCAAAAATAAGGATCAGCTTAATCTTTTTTGTGACTCAGGCTGTAAATGGCGGGAGGTATTGTGTTGGCCACACCAGATTTTTTAGCATAATGTACTACTTGTCAGATAACCATAAGTACCTACTTAAGTATTCGTTGTTAGACTTTTTTAACAGTATATTATTTTTTAAGGAGTAAATAGTTACTGAATTAATTAAGTACAATAATGTCAACAAAACTGGATGAGATGAATTAATTTTAATAAATGGAATAGTACTAAAATATGTTAAAACGTTTCTGATTTTATTTCTATCAATATTTGATAGCAAATATTATGAAATATTATTTCAAAGAAAATGAAAGAGTAAATATTCACTACTGTTAAAATGGATTGGGAGCAAACATCACATCAAATTCTGGTTTTATGGAGGAAATCAGCAGTCTTTCATTTCAGACAGAAAACAAGTTTTAATAAAAATTTGTCATACCTGCTCGAGAATAAGTACATAATGTATAATTTAATTTTTTTCTCTATGTTTAGATTTATAAAATATTTCGTGTCAAAATGATTGTATCGTGCAAAATCCGTGAATGTAAAATTTATACAATATTGTATTTCACACATACATTATATTTGTTTTTGTAGAAAATCAGACCGTATATTTTCATAAAACCTACTTTACTTGTGTTTGCTTCCTTCACCGGCTATTTTATTCCGCTTTTTAATGCATTTGATGAATGTAAAATGAATTTCTCCGCACGACAGGTAGGTACATACACACGATGCACTTAGAAATATTACTAGAACACAATAGAAAGAAAGCAAGAAAGAACAGTATTTGATTTCCAGGACAGGAAAGGAATCATATTAAGTTTTAGTCCAGTTTAGTGGACAGTGATTTTGCTTCGGAAATGAAAATAAGGAAAAATAAAATAAATATTGGTTAAAAGAAGAAAAGTGTATGTGTCAATTATGCGGGAAAGAAGATGGAATCTTGGTACATTTGGGGCTATCTTAAAAGGAGCTTGAAAGGGTAAAAACCCAGAAGGGATACTTTTAGATGAGAATGGGCATAACCTAGTCCAAGAAGATCCAAAAGAAATGGAAGTTGGAGATTATTTTATAAAATCTTACATTTAATATTTAATGTCAGGGTCGGCCTGAGCTATAGGCGCACTAGGCAGTAAGTTGCCTAGGGCGCTAAAATTTAGGGGCGCCACAACTAGCACTACGACACGTTTTAAATATGTATATCTTTAATCGTAGCGAAATTTTAAATAAAAATCTGGTGTGGCTAACACAATACCTCCCGCTATTTAAAGCCCGAGTCACAAAAAAGATTAAGTTAATCCTTATTTTTGGATTAACGAATTTTACTCTAATTTTGACAGTTTATTTACTGAAAACTGTACTGAATTCTTTTTCTATTGTTCTATTTACTTTTTTCTTTTTAAAACGTTACTAATATTATTTTGAAATGATTAGTTCTTTGACAGTGACATTTATCTGTCAGTTACATACATTTGTTTGTTTAAAGCGTAGACTCTGGGATTTAAATTATAGATAATTTTATAAATTTATACATAAAATATATAGAAAAAGTATTAATGCAAATCTATAGAAAATTTAAAAATCTTTAATTTTTATAATAGAATGATTTCGAAAAAATTACATTTATTTATTTTGCGAAGAAAAACTACTTTGAGCTTCTAGTAGTGCCATTTCCTGTTATCCGATTTTCACCAAAATCTAATGGACTCTTTCTAAAAATTCGAAATACAAGGTTTCAAAATATTCTGAAGGATGGTATTTGAGTTAGAGTGGAGGATCTACACATACACACATACGCACAGACATCATAAAAATGTTAAAATTAGATTGTAGGGATCTTAAAACGTGGTCATTTACCAAAATCTCGATATGCGATTTTTAGCAAGATCCCTATACCTCCCTTGCCAAGGCTAGCGGGAGGTAAAAAGTTGGTAATGAGCTGATTTGTAATGTTCAAAATATTGGCTCTATTCGAGAAAATGACGATAAACCAATATAGTTTCTCGCCAAACATCGACTTTTGATATGTTAATAGTGTAGGTACCTATTATCCTGTATAGGATTCCGTAAAAAAGCTTTTGTTGCAATTTTTTAATGTTGGTAGTATTTTTCCAGTAATATATCAAATCTTCGCTCATCAATGATCCAAACACGGCTTGTGAACTTGTTATTAATTTCAATCGCACATGATAAACAATAGTTTAAAAGTAGAAGATATTTTTACAATTCGCCAGAAAAAGCTCGTAAATTAATAATTTATAAAAGAAAATTTTATTGCATTTTATTTATTGTTTCCTTTTAATTTCAATTTTGAGTAAGTATATTGTTTTTGAATTTTATAAATATTTTTTTTGCAGTTTTTATTTTATTTTTTCAAAGGGGCAGAGGGCAAAATTTAAATCTGCCTAGAGCGCCAAATACTCTAATGCCAATTACTATTAAATACACTTGTTAATTTCATGTAGATTCAAAGCCAGTATAGGCAAGAATTAAATAAACGTTCTACAATAGTTGACAGTGCGGTGTCCACTACGAGTTAATTGTATCTTGCTTGATGCCTGATAGAAGACAAAAAGCCAAATTGTTCGATGGTTGGAAATTTTACATTCCACATTCGTGAGATTAACGATAGCTGCTGTAGATATGTCAGCGTGTTTCTGCGTAATTCAACTCAATTTCAAATACGAACGAGTCATTTTGACGGGTTCATGAAGATTACTTTTTGTTACGGTTTACATCACAACTTTTTTTGAAGTTTGCTTTGATAGTAATTCAATTTATTTTGTGATGTGTTTGCATTTGTATCTCTGCGCTTTGATCTCGAATGACACATATTTGTTTTACGATTTCACGTTGTCTTCTTTGTTTGTTCATCCATTTGATACATTTTATTAACCCATTTTTATACTATTCTCTATTCTATATAAAGATTTCAATTTATTTTCAACCAGTAGTTTCAATATTGCCAATTACATGTTTCTGTGTAGATAAAAATACTTATACTTAAACTAATATACTGACGGACAAAAAAAAAAATGAGACACCTATTTTATTTTTTAATTTTTGTTAATTATCTCGACAACTATAAGGTTTACGAAGTCGGTTAACCAGACCAAAGATATCCTATATTATAGTATATTCCGTAACTTAACTATGACCGTGGTTATGGTTTTCTTGTGGTTCACGTGATCGGGTTATAGTTATTGAAAAGTGGTTGTGATTCGGAACATCTTGGTTAATTTGTGTCGGGAAAGCAGGGAACCACCGCATCATTAGAAATAAGTGACAACCTAACTCTATTTGTCTATTTTATACTAACGTAAATACTATACATATCAGTATATATTAATAATAATTATATGTATATACAATTTTATTTATTATATTATAAGTAAAAAGAAAATGACCAATGATGCAGAAAAATATGTAAATTTTGCAGGTTTTTGTTTTTGCAAATCTTCTAGGCAAGAAATAATTCTAGATTTTGATTTGCACGTCCTTAAGACAGTTTTTTAAGCTCTTTCGGTTGACAATACTATTTTTTTATCACTACTGAATTTCAAGATAGAGTCCGTGTCAAACGTGATGGGCAGAAAGCATAACTCGAATCACGATGCTGAGGACTACGCTAAAAACATTTTTGTGGTTAACTATCAGTTGTTTTAACAACGCGATACGAATTTTGCTTTTTTGCGTCCAAGCGCATCACGTTTGGCACGGACTCTGGCTTAAAATCCAATATAATAATATATAGTGCGAGTAGAACGTCTAGAAAAGTGATCAGATATTTTCCTTTGCGTTGTATTCAAATAAATCCTTTTTATAAAGTATGTTCTCGTTGGAAACATTTCTTTAATTTATGCAAAATAAAATTGCAATGGATATATGAAATATATTAGCCTTCAATATACTAACAATTCTGAAAATTCAAATCTTAAATGAGAAACGAATTTTTCATAAGAGTAATTTTTAATATTTTCCTTCTTGATCTTGCTTGAACCACATTTTCCAATTTATTTATTTTTTTCTGAAAGTACATTTAAAACTACTTACGAAAATATGTATTTTATTTCACATAAATTTCTAGTTTTGCAGTAATAATTTTTTAAAGTTTATATAAAATTTCAAATGACGTCACAGTTTTGCGGCCGTACTGACGTCTCCCGAGCAAAAATGAAAATACATTTGACGTTTATGTCATTGTGCTTTGAAACCACGCTTGAAACCAAACGTAGTTTTCAAAACTTTTGGAGTATTTATTGCCTTATACCATCTTTCCCACACATCTTGAGCCGTAAGAATACAAACAAAAATTTTATTTTTACTTCTCAACAATTTGTTCTCACAAGACGACACATAACAATATTGTTCAACCATTGTAATATCTAAATTAAACATAAATTGTATTTATTTATAATATTTATTTAGCACATTTCGTTATTAAGGAAAGAAAAACAACTTGTTGCAAGGATGTTGACGTTACTTTCAAAATATTGGTTATATAAGGTTATGTTAGAAAAAAGTGACAGATCTGTTCATGTACAGTAAAAGTACGAGTACGGGTGTGCCTCACTATCGTGTATTTGTGTACAAAACTGTGACGTCATAAAACCAAACTCAGAATCTTTATAAAGAATGAAAAGTATAATAATATTAAATATTTTTGATGTATATTAGTTTTTCATTTATGAAAGAAAAATCAACAATTTTTACCTCTCGCTAAGAGAGGTATTGGATTCATGCTAAAAATCGCATATCCAGATTTTAGTGAATAAGAAAGTTTTAAGGTCCCTAGGCTCCAATTATAACATTTTTACGATGATGTCTGTATGTGTGTGTGGATGTTGGATCCACGATTTCTCAAATACTATAAGACTTAAGACATTTTTAACTACGGATTCCTCAATCTAACAATAATAGGAAGAGTTGATTAAGTTTTGGTAACAATTGGACAACCGGAAGTAGTAGTTACAACAAAAAAGTCATCTAAATATTATTTATCGAAAATTTATGTAAATACTTATATTAAAGAACGTTAAATTCTTTATTCAATAAATATAAATTAATTATTATATCTTCTATACATTTAGAGATAAAGAAATGCATATAAAATAATTTGATGTAAAAATTCTCAGATCAAACTACTTCAAGGCAAGAAATTCAAATGTTTGTAATTGACACATAAATGTCACTGTCAAAAATATTTGTATGCCACTGTCAAAAATCATTATGAAGATTATGAAAATAAAAAAAAGTCAACAACGCAAAAGAATATACGTAAAAAAGAATATAAAAGGAATTTGAAAAAAATTACGAATATAAAGAAAAAGAAAAGGAAAGTAGAAAAAGACAATTTCAGGATATTGAATATAAAGAAAATGTATGTAAAATATTGTACACAATTTATATTAAAATATCCCATTGATTTTGCAAATATATGTGAGAATTATTTTGCAGTGAGACATGAAGATATGTATTTGTATTTAGAAATATTTTTCGTTTTATGCGTACAACCAGGTAAAATATCTGGCGAGAGGTTATGTGCTGGCCACATCAGATTTTTCTTTATGATTTGACCCCATTATCATAACCTATTGATTCTTCATAACCAAATTCTCGATTTTCATTTATGTCACAACTAATATATCGATATAAGTTCATATTTCACTTTATGTAAGGTGTAAAGTAAAAAAAGTAGCAATATGTTCCATGTTATATCTCTACTGTGCTCTTCAACATCACAGTTCTTATCGTAATGAAAATATTCACCTATTTACATAGCAATACAATAAAGTAGTTTGCAAATTTCTCGGTTTATACATAATGTATAACACATAAACACAAAACAATCCGTTCCCTTCCCATCAGAGACATGATGGTAAATCAAACCGCGACTAAAATCATATGAATTATTATCTATGGAGATTAAGTCCCGCGTCCCACGTGGCAACATTGCATTGTGATAAGGCTGCAGTGCAGAAAATTCATCCAGTTGTGTGTGAATTATTCTGGAGGCAGTGAGAGCTTCACTGAACGTGCTTTCGTGCTCGCAACTTGTACTGCCTGTGAAGCCTGCCCGGACATAAACACCCTAAACCGACCCTGGGCAGATAAACCCCAGGATTTGCAGGATACGCCATGTCAGGGACGGATTCAAAAGGATTCACACGAATGTTAAACGAAGGATTACATAGAGAGTATTAGAAAGAATAACGAAAACTCTTAGGTTCTTGTATATCGCAAGTAATTCAATAATAACACAAGACGATATTCTAATACTTAATTCACATATATATTTTATTCTGGCATACTTCAAAATTACAAAACAGTTATTAATTAACAAAAGCGTAACATATTATCGTATATCAAGTTAGCCAAAATTTTAGAAACCAAGTTATCCAATAAAAACTATTCGTCCTCTGGTTAAAAATAAAAATCTGATGTGGCCAGCACATAATTTTGGCAGTTTATTTCTTAAAATATAGTCTAATCTAATCCATGTAACTACCTTTTTTGATAATAAAATGAAGATTAAATTTTAAATACCGGGATAGAATAGAATTCACTAATCTAAAAAATCTGATGTGGCCAGCACATAACCTCTTGCCAGATATTTTACCTGGTTGTACGCATAAAACGAAAAATATTTTTAAATAGAAATACATATATTCATGTCTCACTACAAAATAATTCTCACAAATATATTTGCAAAATCTATGGGATATTTTAATATAAATTATGTACAATACATACATTTTCTTTATATTCAATATCCTGAAATTTTCTTTATCTACTTTCCTTTTCTTTTTCTTTATATTCGTCATTTTTTCGCAAATTCCTTTTATATTCTTTTTTATGTATATTCTTCTGCGTTGTTGACTTTTTCTTTTATTTTCATAATCTTCACAATGATGTACAAATATTTTTGACAGTGGCATACAAATATTTTTGACAGTGACATTTATGTGTCAATTACAAACATTTGAATTTCTTGCCTTAAAATAGTTTGATCTGAGAATTTTTACATCAAATTATTTTATATGCATTTCTTTATCTCTAAATCTATAGAAGATATAATAATGAATTTATATTTATGGAATAAAGAATTTAACGTTCTTTATTATAAGTATTTACATAAATTTTCGATAAATAATATTTAGATGATTTTTTTCTTATAACTACTACTTCCGGTTGTCCAATTGTTACCAAAACTTAATCAACTCTTCCCATTATTGTTAGATTGTTAAAAATGTCTTAAGTTTTTTAGTATTTCAGAAATCGTGGATCCAACATCCACACATCCACATACACACACACACATACATACGGACATCATCGTAAAAATATTATAATCGGATTCTAGGGACCTTAAAACGTGCTTATTCACTAAAATCTGGATATGCGATTTTTAGCATGAATTCAATACGTCCCTTAGCGAGAGGTAAAAAAGTAATTATTGATTTATTTTATTTTTTAAAAATCTGATGCGGCCAACACCTTACCTTCCGTTAATTTTATGTATTTTTAATAAATTTCATACAGAAAGCTTTTTGCAAAAATAGTTATTTGTGTCACTAGGCCAGAACTGAACATTTGCGAGAGCGAGTTTATTTTGACAGACCAAGCTGAAGGCCTGCAAATACGAGATCACGCTAAACAGTTCCTGGGCGTGTGATACACAAGATTTTTTGTACTGACTTCTCCATAAATTCTTCGTAAATTTCTCTGCACTTTATTCTGTTACATAACCTAAAAAATGAACGTATATTTTTATCGGTTTTGCATTGCAATTACTTACAATTGAGCTTAAAATGCGTAATTATTTTATATCTATTGAAAATATAACATACAAACATCAGTTAAACTATACGAGAGGACAGCAAAGACAGCATATTATTATTTTTATGACAAAATTTAGTTATTTAAGTTACAATAATTAAAGATTTAACCCTAAAATTTGTAAACGTTTTGTTAATACTTTTGTTGAAAATAATCTTAAGTTGACATATCACCAGAACAGTAATGCCAACTCCTTTTGCCGGCCTAGAACAGCAACAGCACATTTTGAGTTCTGTAATACTAGTCAAATTGGACGAAGGTACGAAAAATATATATATCCAGTTAATTTACAAACATATTATGTAAATTAAATTGTATTTGACACTGATTGGACTGACATCTTTCTATTAGTAATATTTGAACTTCTTAACTGTTTGTATGATGTATAACTTAAATTGTTATAAAATCATATTTAAGTGCTTCAAATATGGATATTTACGGTTGAGCAAAATCTAATCAGTATGCAAAAGTAAAAAAAAATGTAATTTTTGAAAATGTACTAGTAGTATTGGAATTAGGCACACTAATGAATAAGCATTCACTTAAAACTCACAATCGAATTTTTTGATCAAAGACCTTACCTTCCTTACCTAAAGGTGACGGAAGGTAAAAATCAACAAAATAGCCAGTACCGAGGCCACACGAGAATACAAGCCTGAATGCTTATCCCTGATCAACGCATCACGTCAAACTATGAGGCCAGCGCGTTAATCTAGCTTTCTAGGAATAGTCGAACTACAGCAGTCAGCGTGAGTTGATGCACGGCGTAGCGCAGCACGGAATGTCATATTTCGATTGGTTTTCGATGAAGGAAATTTCAAAAATGGTTTTAAAATGCTATGTGCCAATGTGCACGAGCAATTACTAAATAATTATAGAAAAAACTATTATGAACAAATTTGTAATAAAAAACAGTTTATCAAAAAAATAAAAAATAGTGAGCACATAAATTAGTATGCGTGCCTATGAATGTCATCGATATTTAGTTCCATTATTATCATTTTCATATTAAGTTTTATGTAGCATTATTTTCATTTGTTAGCACCAAATCTAAAAATTTATTAATGTTATTATTATTATTTCTTGCTTTATTTAAGCAACAATAAATAATTTAATTATTATTAAATCAGTTATTATATTTGAATAATTATTTACAAGTTGTAAATCTTTATAAATCACATTTTACAATCCTATTTGTTTAAAATACCGAACATTTCCTATGCTTACACTGCTGTCGTTCGAGGCGTGGCGTGATATCAAGAGGCTAACTGTGACGTCACGAATTGAGCATTCAGGCCTGTATTCTCGTGTGGCCTCGCCAGTACACGTTATTTCAAAAATTACATTAATGACACATAACCTCACAAGAATTTTGTGCGTCTAGTGCAATCCTTTCTGTGTTAGATCGCAAACTTTTCAAGTCACCCATGAATGCATAGGTTTCCATTTTATATCATTAATTAATTAACCAACCTAACAATATATTACTCCACTTCTATGATAGAAATAAAATATAATTAATATGTTTACAAACGTTGATTTTCATTCCAGTATATGTATGTATTTACTTTTTTAAACATAACAGATAAAACCATTACACTTCGTGACGTATTATGTGTCGCAACTGCGATGATTTCCACATGAATTTTTGATTTGAGTTTGAGAAGAATAAAATATGAAAGTCAATTATTTGATATGTACGAATATGATTTATCAATCAACTTTTAAGTGCTTGTTAAGCTAATTGGAAAAAATCAAATATATCATTACCTAAAAACATGAAATAGCACAAAGAAATAACGTATGTAACCTAGGTGGTGGCTAGGTATGTAACTTTGTAAAAAATTATTCTAAAAAAGTAACTTTCTACACTAATTGTATTTCTTCTATTGAAAAACTCAGAGGTTATAGTCTGAAAGAATTCATATTTCACAACAAGAATCATCAAAAAGTAATTCTTGAATCAAGTTATGAAATCGTAGAAGATTCTATCAGAAAGAAAACGATTTCTCAAACTAACGACAGATCTGTTAAACCACAGATAAAAGTGTCTACAACGAAGGCCAGATTTGATTATAGCCTGCGAGTAAACCAGAGGTCAAATCCGATAAATATCAGCAAAATATGAGCCATTGTTTTCTCACGACAAACAGATACGTACCCTGTTCATTTGGAGACTAAATATTCCAGCGGAGTTTTATTAAATTATGTAAAATTCTGCTTAAAGTTAACATTAATTTACATGCTCAAAACAGAGGTAGAGATTTTTTAACAAGAGATAATGCTATTTTCGCCGGCGTTGATGTTTTTTAATGAAATTATTTTACATTTTAATTACGCGCACAGCTTGCACGGAACCGATATCCTCAAATTAATATGAATTTTTTGTGGAAATTTATCTGATCTCTGCGGTTTCTCAGAAACAATTAATAAACAATAAAACATTCTTATTACTTTTTTCGCTCTTTAAATGAACTGATAGCAATCATAACTGCGTATAATTTAAGTTTGTAATGACTATATAAATTAAGTTTTCCATTTCAATTTAATTTTTTTGTTGATTGGCCTTGCTTTTATAAAATATACTGTTACAAATTTAAAGTATATAAGAATTAGAGATTTGCATTCATTGTCTTTAAACAAGGACATCGGCTGATTAAATATTTTAACACAGCGCGATGGTAGATTATTTAAGTAACATGTCAAACAATGAAACAATATAATTATGGAGTATAAACACATTTTTTTTAGAAAATATAGGTTAATATTAGTTATTAAATGAATTGGAGCATAAATAATATATTTACAAACAGGACAAACGAGACATACCAGGGATAATTATATGTATATAAGTGAAATTATAATATTCAGTTTTTGTTTTTCCATGCATATTTATTTATTATAAAAATGGTTTATTTTTCCCACGCACCTACATGTAGTTAAGGAAAGTATTGAAGTAATTGAAAGTCAAAATTTTGTGGATAAACGATATATGTGTTTTAAAGTTCGCAGAATCAAATTTTAAAATGTTTACAATAACGTCCCTAAGTGTATATGAGTTCAAATAATTTTGCCCAAAAATAAACGTTAGTAAATTATATCATCTTATCTTACACATAACCGCTGGCATTAAATCTCTGAGTCTTGACTTGCCAGTATTTTAATTTCAACTAAAATACCTTGGTTCAAATCTAATGGCCGGCGAAGTGTGAAAGTCAAAATTATTAATATTCCTGAACAAATCTAAAGTTATACCGATTACTCCCAAAATAACGACTAACTTAATATACAAATAAAAAAAGCTAATTTATTATTTTTATCAACAATTACAATAAAAAAAATCTGATGTGGCCAACACTATACCTCCCGCCATTTATTTTTTATTAATTTAAATACATACCTACATATTTACTTATGCTGGAAACTGTATTAAGTTCGTTACCATATAACTATTGTCCTATTTACTATTTTCTTTTTAAAACGTTAACGTTACTATTATTAATTTGAAAGGATTAATTCTTTAACAGTGACATTTATCTGTCAGTTACATACATTTGAGATATGAACTCTATAACCAAGGACTTGTGTTTGTTTAAAGCGTAGACTCCGGGATTAAAATTATATATAATTATATATAATTATATAAATGTATCGTTAAAATATATAGAAAAAGTATTAATGCAAACTTATAGAAAATTGAATAAACTTTAATCTTTATAACATAAATCTCGAAAAAATAGCATTTATGTAAGGGTATTTTTTGAAGAAGCTTCAAGTAAAGTGCCATTTCCTGTGATCTAATTTACACAAAAAAATCTAATGACTGCTTTCTATATTAGAATAAGATACAAGGTTTCAAAATCTTCTGAATGATAGTATTTGAGTTACAGCATATACAGGATCCACACACACACACGCGCACACGCAAGCGCGCGCATACACACACACACACACACACACACACACACACACACACACAAACACCCACCCAGCCATTTAAAATTATATAAAAATATAATTCTTATCAATCGCTTGTGTTAGTTTATGTAGTGAGATGTGACATTTGATATTTTTTGACATTCATAGCCACCAACCTTAACAAAATAAATTTTACTAATCTATTACAAAACTCGAGTGAGCTATTAACGAACTCTTTTAGGTGCTGTAATAGTTTTGTTCTTTGTTACAACAGTAAAATAGAAAAACTAATGTTTTAAAATTATCTTCACAGTTATTAGAACATCTGTGAGAGAATATATTATTGAATAAGTAAAAAAATAATGAAATTTGGAGCAATTTGCATGTGGCTTTGAAAAATGATTGTAGTATGGTGTCTTTTGGATCTTACGATGTTGTTGATTAATTGTTCGAAACTTCTCAAAAATTGATAAATGCAAAGGATTACGAAGCAAGACATTAATTTTCTAAATTTTATTACAGGTTCTTTTGATATAATCTAAAAGTTTTCATATTTTTGTCCAACGCTAAAACCAATTTAAACAATTTAAATTATAATTAATATTTTTAAACGACTGATATTTTGTAAAAATCCTTTAATATAGGTAGTAGTTTAAAGAAGAGAATTATACATCTGTCAGCGTCAGTAGTTCAACACTCCACATCAGTGCTGTAACATTTCGGTATTGCCTGCCGTATCGCCTGGCGAAAACATGACGTCAAATCCTAGCACAGATAATTCAACCACACTCGGACGCGACAATGATACAAAGGAGTATCGTTTTAGTTATAATAGCATATGAGTGCTACTGATGTGATGTAAAATAACAGTCATTTTAAGTAAAATATCGTGACAGTCATTTAATGGTTATTTTCAGTCATATTGGGTCATTTTAGTTATTTATTAATTTATTGAATAAATATAACATAAATTTGTTATAAAATATATTTGACTGGAAACAAAATAAACTCGTACAATGCATTCTTACAAAAATGAACAATTGCATATACAGGATAGTGTCCGGCACAGCCGAGCATAGGACTTTAACATGAAAAATAATAATTTCGGAATTTCCTGCATCTCTAATTATTTTACATAAAAAAGCATTAAATTTGTAGAGCATAAAATTATCTGAATCAATAAACAAAATTAAATTTGCATGCTTTGTAACAGCAGAAATTAGTATGAAAATGTCGAAAATCGCCCCAAAAATACCGATATCCATGGAATTTAACAAAAATATTAAGAAATGTTTAACTATTTATGTCATGTTAAGAGTAATTTACTATTTGTAATCTTCAAGTGAATAATTGTGTATTTAAATTAATTGATAATTATTTACTTGAAAAGAAATTATAAATAATACCTATAGTCCGTTCGCCGAATCGAGAGAATGTGGAACTAACTTTTGACCAGAGATGTCATTCTATTGGTCAAAAGAGGTATTTGATGGCAACGCTCTTGCGTATTTTCACTACTAAACATTGTAGATAAAAAATGTTCAAGCTTAGAAACGCATTCTTCGAATAAATACGAAAAAACGAACTAGTTCATGCATGTTGCTAACGTCATTTTCAAAATGACAAACGCGTCATTTTTAAAGTGACGGAATATTGACTGTCAAGATCATAACCTAAAATGACCTGACGGTCATTTTGTAAATGACTGTGACTGACTACTGTCATATAATCAATTCACATCACTAGCTATTGATCATATTTTTGGCCACATAATTGTTTGGAAATCTAAGAATATTTATCAGCTTACAAGGAATATTACGTAAGTATTGAGATTCACTATAAAATAAAAATTGATTTTTCCGGAGATATGTTCCCACGGATTTTTTTTTCTCTTGTAGTTAAATGAAATTCTTTCTGGCGTTTCCCCTTTGTTTTCTTTTGGGTATATCTAATGAAAATTAACTACACTTTAAGCCCTCAAACAAATTTTAAGATAAACTACTGAATCGTTAACAAGAGGGGCCCGGAGTTAAAATTTCCCCAACAATAGAGTCTTACGTCTTACAACTGTTTCTTTCTCATCGTCCCTTGCAATGCAAGTCGATGTTCTGATGTTCCATCAATCAACGTTTGGGAGCCTGGAGCCTGTAGCCCGAACCGTCTCATGAATACATCTCAATCGATTTAAATAAACACAATGAGCGATTAGGGCTGTGCTCGTTGCTTCTTGAGCCACAGAGGGTCTTCCAGAGAGGAGCAGAGTAGAGCAGTTAACTTTGTCATATAGATGCGCATGTTAAATGGCTCATGCTACACTGAGCAGATACTTGATAGTTCAGAGGACAAGAAATTGTCTCTTTGGTGATTCTCAAACTTTGCTAGTAGATACTAAATGAATATAAATTTAGAGGAATTACTGCTACCTACTCTAGTAGTACGGTAGAATATATTACAACTTAATACCTACAAAAATAATAAAAGTTTTGTTGAAAAATCCTTGAAGAATTGTAAATTTAAATTTGACGTAATTACAATATCTAATAAGTGTTTTTTACATTTCTCAAGTTCCGCATTTTACATTTTCAGTCCATTGCTGGTAGATACCTACTAGATGAATATAAATTTAGAAGAATTACCACTAGCTACTCTAGTAGTACAGTGGAATCGAATATATTACAATTTTAATAACTACACTCTATATCTCCTAGTTGATCCTCACGTCATCAATTTCTGATGCTAGAATTACAAATTTTTTATCTAGCATCTTTGTCGTACAAACATTGCATATATGTGACTTTTATTCGTTATCTCATTGTCGTCCGCGTTTAGGAAGGGTATAAGCGTATAAGCAATCTCCGTCTAACCAACGGTAAAAAATTAAATAGAAACTGTATTGTAACCGCGATAACGAGTGTCATTTTCAAATATTTGAATTATTTTAATATTCATGTCATTCTGTCATTCATGTGATTAAGGTGATTTAGCGTCGATAATAATTTGTGCTTCATTTTCGTTGTGTGTTGGTAATTTAGTCAATTCTTGTGATTATACATATTGTGCATTTTGCTATTGCAGAGACGGTGTTTCTAAGATGCCCGACAATTATAGCAAGTTATTACTTTTGGACAATACAAAGAGGTATATTTCATCCATTATACTTATATCGTATTTATTCAATTGGTTTATTATTTCTAAATAACTATTTATAATTCGAATTTTGATGAATAACGAAACTGACACAGTATAGGACATACTGTCAGTTTTTACCAGTTTTGACATTGCATCATAATTATTCAATTGCGAAATATGTCACTTCGGATTTTGATGAATAATAATATTCACACAGTAGACATAGATTAGCGAACAACAAAATTATTGCAAGTAAAATATTGGAAATGTTAAAAATGCTAAAGTCCTGTCACATTCCACCTTATATCAATCTAGAAAATTAAATCCCTATAATAAAACCATGGTAACAATATGACGTCATCAATTCCCTCCCTCCCATGGCGATTTGAACCATATATTTACTATTGATGACGTGGGGATCAAGTCGTGGAAACGGACGTTATATAGTTTTGTTGAAATAATAAAATCATTGAAGTTAAAATGTTTAAATCTGACATAATTACAATATCTAATAAGTGTTTGTTTCTTTTGCATTTCATAAGTTCCTGACTTTCCATTTTCACTAAGTAAAGGCCTTTTTTTAAATGATTAATAACTCTACTCAACAACCATTCGCATGAGGATTGCAATACATCAATTTGTATATACATATATTTAGTAGTAGAATCCGAATTTACATTTCGAAATGATATATTACGTGAGATTTTACGAGTAAGATATTTATTTTATAGAAGTTATATGAGCATTTTCATTTTTCTTTGGTCATTACTTTTCCAAAATATGCTTACCATACGCCATACCCATAGAAAGTATTGTAACCAAATTAATAATATTTTATTTTAGTATTTATGTTACTTCATAGGAGCTTTCCTCTCAGTTGTCTAAGTTTTCAAAGAAATATAAAGCAATTTTCGGCATATCATTTGATAGTATTACAATACTACGAGTATATGAAGTTCGAGTATATTATTGGGAGAATATAGTTATTGCCAGGGCCAGCCCGAACTACAGGCAAACCAGGCAACTACTAGAGCTGGGCAATACTTGCAAGAAAAGTACTTTATTAGGCTTGCAAGTACTTTCAGTACTTCAAGTACTGTACTTGAAGTACTTTATATTTATAGTACTTTGTACTTGAGAAAGTAAGTCTATTCGCATGTACTTGGTACTTAATACTTGGAAAAATACTTGAAGTACAATGAAAAGTACTTGAAGTATTTTCAAATACTAGAAGTACTTTAAATGTACTTGAAGTATTTTAAATGTACAGGGTGTAAATCGAAAAGTGAAACATAGGAGTTTAACATGGAAAATCAATTTTTCTTTGCGCAAACGTTACCTAATTATTTTATGCAAAAATACTTCAAATAAAAGTTGTAGAGATTTAAATGCAGCATTTAAATCATGTGAAACGATTATTTTATCTCAACATATAAACGTAAATATTAATTACAAAGTTACAGTTTTTACGAGTATTTTGTCTAAGCAGCCATGGATATATGACAAAAAAAACAAATATGTTGTTTTTTCATAAATCCATGGCTGCTTAGACAAAAAAAAAAAAAACATTTCACATGATTTAGATGCTGCATTTAAATCTCTATAACTTTTATTTGAAGTATTTTTGCATAAAATAATTAGGTAACGTTTGCGCAAAGAAAAATTGATTTCCCATGTTAAACTCCTATGTTTCACTTTTCGATTTACACCCTGTACTTGAATTACTTTAAATGTACGAGTACTTGAAGTTCGATGAATAATTTAAAAGTTAACAATGTTATGAGAATTGTTTGTCTGTCAGTGGTGTGGTGGTATTCCTGTAGTACATAATCATGTGAATTTCATTAATAAATATATTTTCAGCGATAATATGAAAGTAAAGATATATTTGCAATTTTTTTGGCATAAATAAATTAATACTAATCTGCATACCGTATATGCATATAATGTTTGTATTATCTAACTACAGTGCTGGGACTTTGCCGTATCGTCTGGTGATCGCATGGATGTCATTCTAACATCTCGGTACAGCTTCTCGTATCGCTTTGCGATCATATGACGTCAATTTTACGTCATGAGTTCGCTAGGTGATACGGCAGTCCCAGCGAGGAACTCTTGTTTTAAATAACCAAATGAATATCGCATATTAATTTTTTTTGTCAATAATCACCTTTTAAGGTCCATATAATCAGAAAATATCAATTATCTGAAAAAGTACTTGCACCCAAATTTACAAGTATTTTTTCAAGTACTTGGTACTTTCAAGTACTTTGGAAACTAAAAAAGTACTTATACTTCAAGTACATTTAGAAACATCAAGATACTTGGTACTTGTACTTCAAGTACTACTTTCCGGTACTTTGCCCAGTTCTGGCAACCACCTGGGGCGAAATTGTTTTTAGGGCGACATTTATTGAGACTGTTTTTTTGCAAAATAAATTAAAAATCAAATTTTAAGTTTATCGACTCGTCCAGTGTGTAGCTTTAATCATAATGCTGACAATCCCAGTTGCAGCAAACTTATATTAATTAAATCCTATTTATATTTTTTTACTTTATACTAAGAAAGAAGAAAGGTTAAATTCGTTGGCGATTATATTAATTAAAAATTGAAGAAGTAATTGTTGTTCAGAAAATCTACTGAAAAATATTAATCTAAAATATTTTATGATGCTCCAAAAAAGTACGAATATATGCAAAATATGTAGTAGATGAGTATCACTGAAGCATGTGAAGGCTTGCAAGTGATTAACTAGCAAAAAAGTGACCGATTTGGCGGATAAAAATCACAGTGTGCATAGACATAACTCACGGAAGATACGCAGAGGGCCCATGCCATATATCAGCCCAACACAGTTGTAATCACCGCGAGTCAATGAAGCAGAGCGGGGGTGTCACATACACGCAGTGTCGGCCCCGGCCCAGTGCACAGGAGGGCACGCATACGCACACACGCACTGCATTTTTGCGGTCGTCTACTGAAATTCAATTTGTGTTTTAAACTGGTTCATTTAAAACGATCCTGAGCTTGTAACCGAGCTCCATACATCATAAATGTTATCACTAGCAACAATCAGTGGCGGCGGAAGACCTCATTTGTAATGGGGCACAATACTCGTATTCTACAAATTTATATTAATTTTAGTGATTTGTCCGAAAGAAGTTGATTGTGTAAAAATACATTAATTGAAATCATTGCCATAAGTACGAATTATTTGATTCTTAGATGAATAGGTGGGGCCGCATAGCTCACTGCCTTATGTCCTACATCAAATCTAACTGAAGTCAACTTGAAAATTAGGTACTTCCAAATAAGTAGAAATGACCTGTGTGGTACAGTATCGCCGGTAGATTTGAGAGTCCGTAAAGTGTGTTACACGCTAAGGTTATACTGTTCATATAAAACGGCATGCTACCGTACTTGTTCGCCAAACAGACTCAGTACAGCCGTATTTTGCACGTAACAAGGTTTATGTAATCTAATTAACAATGAATGTTTTAAAACTAAAATTTGTTTGTTGTTACAATTTTTTACGGATTTTTTTTTGTTTATCGTGTTTATCTTCGTTTCGTCGTCTTAATAAAAATTTAATAATTAAACATGCTGGTATCAGTTGCCACTGATTAATCACAGTATACACCGCTTCTACATACTCAAGTATAATTGAACATTAAGTGAAAGTTAAATTTTAAAAGTGTTTTGCACCGTAAGGTACACTACTTTAAGTCACGGAATTCTGTAGCTTAAGGTGCACTTAACCTTTAAGAACAACTTTGACAATGGATAAGTTTGATTACGATGAAGATAAATTTTAATTATAATTAAAATTTAAATTGGCACGCGGTAAGTTTTTTGGTGGCACGGTAATAAATAATAAGATAATTAGTTAAATTTTTCGATATATATATATATATATATATATATATATATATATATATATATATATATATATATGTCTATTTTTAGCGATGACGCAATAGTCACGGACCGTCGTGCGTTGTAAACAGATCTGTCCGAACTCGGGTAACGTAATCTATTGTATTTAATCTTTTTACCTGAAACAATGTTCTAGTAATTTCTCGAATACAAACGCCGGAGTATATAAGCACTGTTAGTGAACGCATTAGTCAGTCTGATATAAATAAGCGTCGTGAAACGAATAGTTGGTAAAACAAACAGATAGACGACAAGTGGTGAACATAAATAAATAGAGTTATATAAATAAATAAGAGTTATATATTGTCTAAATAAATAATCTGTTTTATAATATTTTTAGTTTTAATTAGTGTTTCATATTTGTTTAATCATAGTGTAAATTAAATTTATTATCTTTTAATATCTATTTATCGTTATAATAAACTTTTATTTTAATTAATAACAACTGTCTAATATTTACACTTCATCCAAATAAATAAAAACGTTACAATAAAAATAAAATTTTACTATATGTGATAATTTTTCCCTAGGCTAACCGAGAGTGCTAATGTTGCCCACAATAGTTGTAGCCCCCTTGAATGATATGACTCCCAGACAGAGTAATGCAGGAAAAAAGTCGAATTTGCATTTTTGACTATTTTTGGTACAATATACTACTGTGCGCAAACATTTTCAATTACGAAATATATTATAAATCCGTATAGAAATCATTTAATCAAAGAAAATACTGAGATGTGCATAAAGTTAAAAACTTCAAATTATGAAAGAAATATTGAAATGTTAGCTTCAAAAATTGACCCTCAAGGGAGTTAGTAACTGTTAGTGATTTTCATTTACACTGTAATTTTTTATGTTTTTATTATAATAGTTAATTATAATGTGTATTATCAATTTTTTTTTTAATATAGTTGAAGTAGTTTTATTTCAGTGGCACGCCGAGTGTATTACGTTAAAAAAAATTATGTGGCACTTCAGCGTATGTAAGGTTGCCGACCGCTGTTCTAGTAGCACATAAGGGCCTATTCTGGAACACAGTGGTTAATTTTTAACCATTGGTTAATTTTTTAACCAATCAAGTATGTTGTTGTCAAATCAATATCTTTTGGATAAAAAATTTAACCAGTGGTTAAAAATTAACCACTGAGTTACAGAATAGGGCCCATAATGCGTTTAAATGCTGAAATATTTTTTGAAGCTTATATCTTGAAAGAAATTTAGGACCTCTGTCTTTCATTTATTTATTTTCTAAATTTATTTAGAAAATACTAAAAAATCAAAAATGTCTTTACAAAATGTATTCTACAATGGGGTATGTGACCAAATTTTTATTTTTACATATGATACTAGACAAAAAAAATAAAATACCCGTATTTTTTACATCGATTAATTATTCGTACTTTACGAGAAAATAATTATTACAAATTTGGGGAAGGGATTTGTGACGTAATGGTAGAAGCGTAAAAAAGACTGGGAGGGAAAGAGATAGTTATAGCCAGATGTGACCATGCCACACCCTGCCATATCTATCACAATATAAACGCAACGCTGATAGGCTGATTTATAACTGTCTCTTTCCTCCCCACAGTCTATCTGTCTTCTTCCACGATTCTAACGTATTTACAACATATATCCCTTCTCCAAAACATTAAATTGTTAATAACAAGATTATTACAAATTAATGTTTAGTTTTTGTTATAAACATTAAGAAGAGAAGCTACAGTGGTTAGTTTCGAATATGGTCACATATCCCATTAGTTCAATTTGTTAAAATATCAATGTAGGAGACAATGCAGTATTTAAAGCAATTTTCTCTGAGTATAAAAATTAGAACTCTCCACCATTGGTGTAGAGATGTGTGTGGGTGCGAGTTCACCAGCAGTACTCAGCAGGTGGCACCCGCACGTTGAAATTGCGACTCATTTTTCTTCATGAGTATCTTGATGCTAGTAGTGAGTCTGTCGGCGAGATCTTTAGATTACACGCATGCGAGCCTCATTTATTTTAACTTGCTTTCAAAACATTTGACTTACGATCACGAGGGAGTTATTTATTATTAACCAAAATTTAATTAATTTTTCAAGCGATATATGTACGATATCACAAAAATGGAAAGTTTATAAAGAACTTACAGAAAGATAGTTGACATATAATATTTTTTTAATGTGACAAAGAAGAGAAGTTATTCTGTAAAATAGTTTAATGCACATAATTTCAACATAATTTTATTTTCATAATTATTTTTACCTGTCGTAATCTATAGGTAAGGAAGATATTAATGTCTTTGGTTAAAAAATTTGATGGTAAGTTTTTTAGAATGAGTAGGTACATTTAAGGGTTATTTTTAAGAAAAGTGCTATATAAAAGTAGGTTCGTCTTACGGACCATAATCTTTAGAACTTTCTGTATGGAATTTACAATAATTGTAAATTACATCAAATTGAATGGAGGTAATGTGTTGGCCTCGTCATTTTTTTAAATGTACATACATATTGTAAGCGGCTTATGGATGTGTCTACCTACGCCTACTCTAGATCGGCAGAGAAACATACTTTGTTTATATAAACTTACTTTGTTTATACATCTATAATTCCGCTGACGAGGAGTAGCTAGCTGATGATGACGTGAGCGAGCAGGACCGCCCTGGAAGGGCACTTAAGAACGATTACTTGTATAGAGAGGACGAATATTTCTTTTGTATTTTTGTTCATTATTCAATATACAAATGTATATCATATTTCACATGTAATCATATTAAATAAAAAGTTATAAAGTGAACAATATATACAATGAACTTTAAAAAATAAATATTATATTCTTACTTGGGGAAGTACAAGTCATTTCTAATAATTAATTACAAATTGATGAAAACTTATATTTAATTTTTAAATTTTAATTTCAAATAATTATTATTGTGATGTGTAAACCGCCAAGCAAATGATTGACTTATAACCTGTTCATTTTTTTACCTTACGTCACCTTTAGGTAAGCAAGGTATTGTCTTTGGTCAAAACATTCGATGATGAATTTTTAATGAATAAGCACGTTTTAGGATCCCTAGAATAAGATTTGACTATTTTTACGATGATGTCTGTATCGATGTATGGATGTACGTATGTGTGTGTGACGATTCTTTCGGATCGTATAACTTCAATACCACCACCTTTCCAAAAATTATAATTTTTGCCTATTATTATGAACAGTGAAACGTATGTTTAAATTGATCTTAAAATGTAATTTTAAGGGGAAAAAACAATAAAGAAGGATACAGTATATTGGCATTCGCCGTTTTCTAATTTGTTTCCATTTCTAAAATTAGATTCAAGAAGAATAACTCTGATTTCTGTAAATAACATTTTTGGCAATATCTCATGTCAAATTGACATTTAATTAAATATTTTTAAATTGACATACATTTCTTTGATCAAAGCCTACTCCGATTTACGAATTTTTTTGAACTCACTGTATATTAAAGGCGTTTTTTATTCATGAAACCGGGTTATATATGGTTAACCGAACCTAACCGGTATGAATAAAAATGCCAGGTTACTACAGACGTTTCTATCAAATTAATTATTTGTCAAATTTTTATCTTGTTCATAGAATGATACATTTAATTTAAAGCGTATTGATCTAATGCAAAATAAGTTGACAAGAAATGTCACAGATTCCATTTTTATTTTTACTGTAAGTTGCCTAACTTCCAAAATGTCAGCGTTTTGACAGCTAGAAAAGGATAGCAATAGTAACCTGATATGCAACAGCTCAGCATACCGCGGTTACTTGTTTGACGTAACCACAAGTAACCGGTACGCTGCATAAAATGCGGTTACCATGTAACCGGAGGTAACCGGTCTGAAAAAAAAAACGCCTTAAGAAAATTCTGATTGCCAAATGTCAGTGTCAAGTGCAATTGACAGTATGTTTGTGTTATAATTTTATTGGAAATGTGTAGAATTTCTTAAAAGAATTTTTCTGTATGGAATTTGTACAAAATACATAGAACTGACTGAAGGTAATGTATTGGAAATATCGAATCTTTAGTAAGAAACTTTCTTACTGGAATTTGTACAAAATACATACAACTGACGGAAGGTAATGTGCTGGCCACATCAGATTTTTTTTATAGAAGCATATTTTTCTATAAGTATTAAATTGGCATCTTATCTATGGACAGAAAATAAAATCGCAGGTAAAAGTAAATTTTATGTGCGCGTTCGGTGTTGAACAATCGATTGACATTTCCCGAAGCAGTTATGAACATAAAATAGATCATAAACATAAAATACAAGTGCTTAACATATAGGTTACGTAGGTATCACAGATAATTAAGAAATAGTCGAGATAATGTGCCAACTATATTGCTGAGTTTAATTTGCAATAACTCGTTTTATGTTGACTCGAATTTAATTTCTCTAACGGAATGATTGAATAGATAGTAAATAGTTTATTATATTGAACAGACTATAAAATAATGGCAGTGTAATATTTAACTGAACGTTCGAAGTTCAGAAAGGTCGTAATCATCAACGGGTTGTGATTTATTTCGGACGGTCATTCTAAATGTTCGTTTAGGAAGGATAATTGAGTGTCCAAGCCTTAAATGATTTTATGATTTGTGGCATTTGCATAAACGCTATTTACGGCCATATTCCTGTGTTGTCGTTTAAAAATATTGACATGTAAATTATTTTCCAGCCAACGAAAAAATGATTACCAACAATGAAAAAGAAAACTAACAAACGAGAAAAATTTATTTCTTTTTTTATATTTTAATATGCGTCGTTTAATATTAAAACGTTTTTTCTATGCCATAAAATGACCTATTTTATTAGCTGAAATAGTAAAAAAATTAATTAATATACATATTAAGCATCGGCTAGGTAGGGGAGACCGGTGTTAATTGTTACAAAATTTAATTTTTTGTTTTTCACGAGTTAAGGTTACATTTCGAAATTTTAAAATTACCTATATGAGAACCTACCCACCTTAGTGAATAATATTTTGAATTTTAAACTTTTGAAAATGTGACAAATATAAAAGTATAAGGATTTTTAGTCAGGCATTACAAATGTTACAATTGACATCTAACTGGTGTCAATAGTAACAGGGCCAGTGTCAATTGTAACATATTTTAACAGTGATGTAATAAGGTAAAATAACAGTTAAAAGAAGAAATGATTGAAAAAATAAACATTTATTTATTACCTCAGAAAATACAAAATTCAGATGACTCAACTAAAAGCAAACAAAATATATATTCTGTTGGTGATATGGACCATTTTGACCAATGCCTTTAGTCGCTAACGAAATTGCAGTTTAGGTAAACATAAAATAGGTCTTTCTTCGTACAATTTAACTTGCCCGGTGTCCATAATTTACATTTTCGTCACTGCAACCAATCTCCTGTGCTCAAAAAATATGGGCCATTACATATCAGAGAGTTTCCTCATCGGAGCCATCTGAAAAGTAATCTGCGACTGTTACTTTCGGAAGTGTTTTTCGTTTTTTTGCTCTTCTTCTTTTGTGTTTTCGATAGCAGTGGTTTTTTCTTGTAATTTTTATCATGATCAATACTGTACGTAATTATTAAACACGTTACAATCGACACCGTGGCATGTGTTAAAACTGACAACTCTTCACTTGTAAAGATATAATTTACTTTTTTGTATTTATTAGGTAATAATTCGAAATGTTTTTGATGAAAAATAAAAGCAGATATAACTCACAATCTGATCCTTAAATATTTCCGAGCAGAGCACTTATAGTGTTTTAGAAACAATGTGTGTCACTACCTGTATTTACTTTTTTCTCGATTTATAGACATTCGTCAGAAACAGACGCCGTATTTGCGCGTATGTACTTACACTAAATACCAAAGAGCTATGACCCTTTCTGCTTCACCCTGCAAGCGCGTTATAATCTACTTCGAAAAGATGGCCCTGTTACCTATTCTTGTTACATTTGACACCTGTTATAATTCACACCGGTCTCCCCTACTTTTAAAAAGTAAAAACCATACAGGTTAAACATGAGAATCCCTGATAAAAGCGTATAACATCGATAAATAAATTTTCATTAATATTACCTGATGTCTTATAAAACTATATGGTGTGATTTATACCAGGGCTGGTCTATTTGTACCTAACCAAAAAATAAGTTTATTTTTTTCTAACTCAAATAATCAAATGAATACCAAGAAATCAGAATTTATTAAAAATAAACAAATAATAACTGAATAAACAAGGCGGTTTTCAATACTAAAGCGAAAGCTGCGAAAGCCTGCAAATATTTACTCTAAACCAAAATATTATTAAAATATTAAAAATTCGTTTAGTTACCTAATTTATAACATACAGTGTGTCCACGGCTCGGGTCCTGAAGAAAAATATTTTTTTTTATATTAATAAAAAATGTTATTCTTTATAAATAAAACTCTGCTTCCTGCAAACCCCTCCAAAACACATTTAACCCTCCGCCGGTCGCAACACTGATATATGGCGAAACGGTAGCAATGTATCATAACGATACATTTCACTTTCACTTGAAATAACAGTAAAAGTATTTTGTGTTTTGCAGTGGCGTAAATAAGAGTTCGGGGGCCCGCCCGCAAAAAGTTTTTGGGTCTCGTTTTAACTGTTGCGTTTAATATAAGGAACTACATACCACAAGAACTTGTGGAAATTGTGACTAGGCTCACTTTCATCTGAGTTTTTTTTACCATAAAAATGGGATTGGCCCGAATTTTTTTTTTAAATATGAAATTGGTGGCACAGGCCATTGGTGAAAGTTAAAAGGAATTGATTCATACATTTTTGGTATCCTAAATGAAAGAACTTGGACAAAATATGGTATTAGCAAGATGGATCAGTATCATACAGTTTAAATAGTAGCAATTTTGCGAAAATCATTCTCGTATCATTATTTAATCCCTCGTTTTAGTAAAACACATTGGCCGCCACGTGTCCTGATTTGACAGCCCCAGATTTCTTTTCATGGGATTATTTTAAAGGAAAACTCTAGAACAGTTGAGGGAAAATATTTGCTAAGAAATCGAAATTCTACCGGCCGAAATGTGATAGAAAATAAAGAGCTTGATTTTGCATAGCGGATAAGGGGCCCCTTAGCCAATATTATTTTTAGAAATTGACATTTAAAAAAATAAATAACTAAATAAATTTGTATGTTGCTACAAAAAAAAGATTAAATTCAAAATTTCGCAGTAGTAACAAAATTATAAATTGGGGCCTCTCTAGAGCCGGGGGCACGCCCGCAATGCGGGCCCGTTAGTTACGCCACTGGTGTTTTGATCAAATAGAATACGCCAACCTTCACTACAATGTAGATTCAGTGAAGTGAACAGGCAGAAACTCCACATTTTCTCGTTCAAAAATGGAATTTTGTTAAATATTAGAAGGCATAAAGAAAAACATTTACTTACACCGCGAAATTAATAGCTCTGTTCGATGAGGTGAACTTGATGGTTCTAAGGTACAACTTATTGCACTATTCCGTTCTATGACTAAGAGTGTAGTGTAGGACTTGATGTTCGATGAGCAATATTTTTAAAACTGTTGCGCACTTATCTACACTGAGTTTTGAGGTAGAATAAGTTAGTGCAAGATGTAAGAGAGGGGATATTGAGCATTCTGTCCTTTAGCTTTAGCAGTATCCAATGTTTTAAAGATATTAGATTCTTCAAAATTATTACTTAATGTTACAAACAGTTCTTTCTTAATTCTAAAATGTTTAATTAATTCTTCATTTGTATATGAAGGTACAACTTCCTCGAAGTAATTTTTTATGCAATTACGTTTCTTCTTATTGTAATTGCTAAGCAGTGTAAAAATCTCATCGTCTGTTTCAGATGAAGATGAATCTAAAAAATCTAATGATTCCTCGCCACTAGATTCATCCAAAATTTCAGTAAGAATGTTGTTCGCTATAGCTGTCATTTTCAAACACCAAAATAAAATTAGATTATAGGTTATGTTACTGCCATATATGCACTGGAGTGTTCTATAACTTTCAATGAACCAGTGTACACTATTTTGTACTGTCTTGCACTGCACTATTCTGCCATGATTTCCCTGCACTATTCATCAAACAAAGCTAATATTTACGGTTGTCATTGGCGTGCGTAAAATGTCACTTTCGAGTTCCGAGGTTGTGATGCGTGTACAAACAGTTCATTACGCCTCATTTTGCAATTAATTTGATACAATGGCTACGACTTATCTTATCTAATAACTTGATTGATGTCCCTTTCATTGTTAAAAAAATCTGATATGGCCAGCACATTACCTTCCGTCAGTTCTATGTATTTTGTTCAAATTTCATACAGAAAGTTCCTTGCAAAAGATTTTATTTCTTTTCGTACATTACCTTCTGGCAGTTGTATGTATTTTATACAAATTCCATACAAAAAGTTTATAGTAAAAGAACCTATATTTCCATTAAAATTATAACACACACATACTATGTGAATTGCACTTGACACTGACACCTTTCAATCAGAATTTTTTTTAATATAGCAGCTGTTTACAACGCTATAACATAAATGGCTAATTTAATTTCTTTATATTTTTTTTAACTCTGTATCAATTTAATATGAAGTATAAAATGCAGTCAAATCGTATAGAGAATAAACATTAAATATGAAAAAATTATTTTAACATCGTTTTTTCAAGAAAATCTGTTAAAATCTTCAAATGAGGGTACTTCCGGTTGACCAATTATAACCAAAATCCAATCAGCTCTTATTATGGATGTAACGAAGAAAAATACGAAAGAATTATAATTTATGAAATTGTAGTATTAGAGTTATCACAGGCGAAATTTTGTCACACACAGACACACACACACACACACACACACACACACACACACACACACACACACACACGCACACACACATATCAACATCATCATCATCATCATCATCATCATCATCATCATCATCATCATCGTCATCATCATCACCATCATCGAAAAAATAGAAAAATCGTATTCTAGGGACCCTAAAACGTGCTTGTTGATTAAAAACTCACCACCGAATTTTTTGATCAGACAATATCTTCCTTACCTAAAGGTGACGGAAGGTAAAAATATGTATCTTTTAAACTACAGAGTCATCAAAAATAACTGATTCAGTTGGCAACACAAAAATTTACTTGATATTGGTAAGACTGATACATAAATTGATTTCCTATCGTTGACACTGTTGACAGTGACACTTGAAAATTTTAAATTTGATTACATTTACATTTTTTTGCTACGTTGTTTTCCTTATACACATCATTTTATTTTTTACATTAGCCACAGAGCAATAAGCTAATGTATTTCAGTCATTCGAAACCCTGATTCCTGCTCTAATATAACCTATTTGTATTTATTCTAAAAATGACATGTCAAATGGTATTTCCGCTTTTATATGGTGTTGGTGGTGTTGTGTAAACTGTGGAATATAAAAATCCGCAGAACTGTACTGCCAACTTCAGTTATTTTTGATCTCTCTGTATTATAATATAGATCTGAGATATCTGGTTGCATATTGTGAGCAGCTTTAACAAAGTAACATATTTTGTTGTTTTTGTTTTGAATATTAAAAATTGAAGGTTACTGCAATAAACAAATGATTTATTAGATCTAAATAATGCATTCCATCGTAAATAACAACAAATCTAAAACAATGATAGAGCCATATAGTTTACGAAAAATCGCTTAACTAGTGAAAATATGACGAAGTCGCTCGTAAATTTGCTCACACAGACAACTTTGTTGAATCTAATATGGAACAGCTTAACTCCCGTGTTGTTTATATATATTTCTGGGTGGGCAAGTCATATACAGGGACCAGAATAGAGACTTCACTGTTTTTATAGTAATTTTATGCGTAATAACTTATGATTTACTTCTGTTTCAAGATACCCACAAAACAAAAACATGTTGCTGTAAACATACTTTCATATTTTTATTATAATGTCGAATATGTTACAGGCACGTGCATGTAATAGAAGATATTAACTTTTATTTATGTTATTAATTTGAACGCTGTATAAATGCAGGTAATTTATATTATTAACCAAAGTAATAAATTCTGCAATTTTTCATGGTTTTATTATACGTAGGTATACATATTAAAACATTATTTATTGTTTTGTTATCAACAATATTTTAGTAAGTAAGTACGTTCAGGTTTTAATATTTTTAAACTAAATTCCTATTCTTAATTAATTCGGCTACGATTTTGTGTCCAAATCCTCTTAAATCGTCATAATAATCACCTAACGCCAATATATGTGAGAGATTTAGAATATCTACCTATGACCATTAAATAAAAGACAAACGATTGTAAATTTTTGTTGCCAAATTTATTGTTAAATTTAAGAAACTGCAGAGAAATCACAGCACCCTTACCACAAATTGCTGTAGTGTGTAAAATTTGTTCAAAGACCCAGGGTTGGAAAAATATGAGAAAAAATATTAATTATAATTTTTCATAAATACATCAGATTTTTTTTCAACCTTATCTCATCAATACCGTGTTTATATTTCCATTTTTTGGGAGTAATAATTTGAGTTTCTGTGTAAACTTAATTTACAGCCCGAGTCACAAAAAAGATTAAGTTAATCCTTATTTTTGGATTAACGAATTTTAATCTAATTTTGGCAGTTTATTTCTTAAAATATTGTCTAATCTAATCAAAGTAACTACCTTTTTGATAATAAAATGAAGATTAAATTTTAAATACCGGGATAGAATAGAATTAACTATTCCAAAAATTAAGATTAGCATAAACTTTTTTGTGAATCGTTAATTTTTAATAATCTAAATACATACCTACATATTTACTTATGGCTTTCCCATTGTTCTATTTACTTTTGTCTTTTTAAAACGTTACTATTATTAATATGAAATGATTAGTTCTTTGACAGGGACATTTATCTGTCAGTTAAATATATTTGAATAACTGCGTAACCAAGGAATTTTGTTTGTTTAAAGCGTAAGCCCCGGGATTTAAATTATAGATAATTTTATAATTTTATCCAAAAACTATGTAGAAAAAGTATTAATGCAGATCTGTAGAAAATTTAATAACCTTTAATTTTTATAATAACATTAATCTCGAAAAAAATAACAGTTAAAGGTTTTTTTCGAAGAAATACTATTTTCAGCTTCAAGTAAAGTGCCATTTCCAGTTATTCAATTTACACCAAAATGTAATGAGCTCTTTCCATATTACAAAATGGTCGAAATTAAAGTTTTCAAAATTATCTGAATGAATCTGTTTATTTTGATTCTATATCTATTAATTATGTTATCTTAATCAATTATTTTCTGGTTACTCAAATTTTTATTTGCCGACGTTACAGTTGGCTTTGACACAAAACGAGTAAAGCTGAAGCAAATAATATTTGAAATAAACAAATGATGATCTTTAATAGATTTATTTTCATTTGTTTCTTAATAATTTTCACGCCAATAAATTAATAAATCATCTTTTATTCATGTTTAAAACAAAAGAATGTAGACTTTTTATATATCGTTGAAAAGCTTGTAAAATAAGCAAAAAGATGGCTTTATTTTAAACATATCTTATTTTAAAAAATCATAAGTTTGTGTTATATCTCGAGAATTATTAAGTTTTCAAAAAATCTAATTAAGCCATTCTATTTTACTTAAAAAACAGTCCAAAATTTATGAAACCAATTTTTCTTTAACTATCATAATAAATAAGATATGAGATATTTTTGAAATAAGCGAAAAACGAGTTTTTGCCTGTAGCTCAGAAACAAAAGAAGATCAAAAATTCCTGTGGTGACTATTAAACTTTTCTCGAATAATAGACCCTGGAATGTGCAAACGGTTTTGCTATATCTTTAATTTTACTCGAAAATGTACATTCAATTGCTTTCCTTAAATCATCATCTTGAAACAGACAATAATGTGAATATAAACTATATATTTACTAGCATCAAAACTTAGTTATGATAAAGCTCCGTGACTGGCTTTATTATTGAGTTCATTCTACATGCTCTTACATATAAGGCGTTGGGTGGAAATTGCAAAGAATCCGCAAGGGAAAAAATCCTCTACTTCTTTGGAGTGGCGTATAACAACGCATTGTAACGTTAGCAAATGGGGAATTGTGAGCACAACAAAAATACCAACAATCGAAAACTTAAAAAGGTTAGGGGTCATTCAAATGACTGTCACGGTAATAGACGACAGTGTGGCAAACGTAACGAATTCAAAAATCACTATGAATGTACGCCATTATGCATTGTTCAATTGTTAGCCTCACTACTGTCTACCTATAGGGATTTTTGCTTTCTTTAGTTTAGTTTGAAGCCTGACAGACAATGTTTGGTCTGATGATAAGTAGAATTTATTACCTGTTAAAAGATTTAGATTGTAATTTATGTAACACGAAATAGAAGCAGATTATCTTGGAAATTCATTAAACCATCACGAAAGATATCCATTTCCTACTATAATTTATGTTTAAAGTTTTAGTGTTCATGTAAAATATAAAATTTGAGATAATTTGATTCCAAGTATACGAGCTCACATCACATATAATTTTATAGCAATGTTATATTTTTATATAATTCCAAAGGAATAACAATATGACACAAATCAAACGTTATGCCCTCGTAAAATGCAGCGTATTTGTATTTATGCATAAGGCGCACTATCTTTCTTCTTGATAAATAAATGCAACGTTAAATGTCATCGTTTTATATACGGCTAAAGAACGTAATAATTTTAGTTTCATACTCCGAACTACATTCTAAAGCACATTACTACTTTAATATGAAAGAGGATACAGATAATGCATTCTGCAACTGTATATTATAAGCCTACGCATAACAAACAATTGTAAATTATTAAACAGTGACAGTTAATTAAAAATAATTACACATCATAAAAGAAATTAATTCTGGCTATAGTACGAATATTTTCAGAAAAAAATAACAATAATAGTTACTTATTATATTATATATTATATGACTGTGGAATATATCATATTAATCGCGAAAGAAAAAGTTAAGCCACGTAGCCCACAGGGCGAGTGGCTAATTTTCTTTAGTGACTAATATACATGCCACACGAGTGTAATACAACATTTTATCCAATACTTTTTTAAAAACTTTTTAAATATTTTCATTCGTCGCTTGACATAGACAAATCAATTGATGTAGTATTTTAAATTAAAAGTAGCCATTGAATATGGTTTTGTTAAATTGTTAATGAAAAAAATTGCTGAAATATTTATTGTCTGTCTTTGGTAATTATTTGAAAGATAAATACATTAAATTGGGTGAAAATAAAGTTCATCCTTTAAAACGTATTCACTTAGCAGCATCTTCAATTCCGAAGCAAATAACCACTAACTCGTTTCTCGTTTTCGTTTCATCAGCCGTACATGACAGCTGTCAATGTGTAAAGATAAGTAACCTATTTTAATATATATGTTAATATTAATTTAAATGAATAAGTTTCATAATGTTAAATTATTTCAATAATAAAATAATTTTTATTTATATTAGAAAAACACAAAAATCAGTAATAATATCTCCGTGACTTCTAAAATATTCTCTCACTGGTTCCATTTAACAAATTGTAAGTTTATGATATATCTTGAAAATTTACCAATAAAAGAAATTATTTTTGTACGCCTCTGGATAGACAATGAAAATATCTAATTTTTCTATTTGAAATATTTTTCTCAGTTACTGGTAGTTTAGAAGTAATTTAAAAATGAAAATATCGATCAAATTCAGTTTTTCGTCATTATTAGGGCCCTATGAGAAGTTTAGGAAAAAACAAAAGCACACCTCAGATGGCCCCTTATAGATGCACAAATAGTTCCATTTAACCGACATTGTATCTTTTATAGTTCTCGAGATCCCAATGGTGGTAGCTCTAAATGGGACAACTGTATACGTATAACATATATTATACAAGTGTTGATTTTAATTTAATTGTTCCTTAATTCCCAATTAAAAAATTGATTCAATCGGCCAAAAGCTGTTTTTTTACAATAAACTAAATTTTGAAAAAAGAGACCCAGTATCTTCATACGGATTTTATGACATTTTCTTGATACTTCAATCCCTTTAAATTGAAAAGTTTAAAATTAGTGTTATTCTGGATCAATTTCAATTTGTATTCTATAATTTTATTAATATTAGCACAAAGGTCAAAACTACATTTATTACTCGATCCATTTCGAAAGTAGTTCAAATATTTGATATTTTCAAAATATCCTCTTAACACAAATACTAACGTTGAATTCCTTATGAAAACGAGCTCGAGGTCAGTGATATTTGTATCCTTTAAATATACTAGAAGAAAACCTTATCATACCGGAAATAATTATTTGCAATAAAATTTACAAATACTATTATGAAATAGCTATTTGTGTATTAAGAGCGCAAAATGGGACATTGTCGATTGAGAGGTTGTTGCCGCGCGACGCAGGAGCGAGGCATTCTCTCGAAATCGACAATGTGCATTTGCGCTCGAAACACACACAAGATTTTTTCTACAGTCGCCACAATGGGGTCCTCCACCATAACAAAAATTTATTTTTTATTTATTTTTACTTATCGGTATTTTCCATTCTTCTTGAGCTATTGCTTCAATCTACTCTAAGCATTTTATACTTTCGTTTTTGTAAATGAATGCCCTATTTTATTTTAACAGCAGTGCGGCATTTTGTTTGGTTATGTAAGTGGGTTATGTGTAACTATACAGTGTCTTTAATTCCTGACTAAACGTTTCCATTAAGAATGTAGCCAAGTAACATTTCTTAACATTATATAGTTAGAAATTTGATGAGCGAGCGTTTTTTCTACTTTGTCGCTCTAGAGCGGCAAAGTGACATTTTGCGTTGACAAAAGAGAGCGCAAATGGCTACTTTGTATATAGACTGTAGAAAAAATATAGTAATTAAAAATTAAAGAACTGCACATATCTAACTAAAAAGTGAGAAGAATAAAATATATCACGAATTAAACTGTAGCAAGATAAATAATATTCCAGGTACTTTCAAATTGAAAATAATGATAAACCTTATAAATTAAATCAATGGAATTAACCAAATAGCATTTTCGAATCATTATTTTTAATTCTACAGCTTTGAAGTCAGCATGAAAATAATTTGATAGTTTTTAAGTACCCCCTCACCCAAGTAATTAATTTGACAGCGTTACCAGATAAAAAATTTGACAGCTTTGGCTGTTTTTAAATCTACTAGAAATTTGTTTGAAAGCATTTCAAAAGACGGTTGACAGCTTTAAGATGTTGAAGGAAAGAACAGTGTCTATTATGCTTTCCGTATACTCTGTACTATTATTTATCACCAGATCATTAAATTTGATATATTTTAATAAATGTCTTTTCTAAGCTTAGCGTAGCCAATGCCGCTATTAGACTGATGCCATGGTCATGCGTCTAACGCAAGCAAAGTTACAATTCGTTTGTCTCCGTCTAGCGCATGGGCTTGTATATGCAGCATAGACCATAACATGGTCACAATTTTGATGTGACCCAACTTGGGCGCGCACTTGCGCCATTCGTTGTCTTGTTTTCAACACAGTGGTGTCTTGTGTAAGTAACGCTAACGGCACGATAGACTGATTTCGCTTATTCTTTTCTGCTTTGATAAATTTGGGAGGTCATTGACCAAATGACCTAATGGAATTTATGTATATATTTTTAATATTTGTAAACTGTAATAGTTATTTATGTTATAAGGATCGTAAAGTCAATTATTATAGTACTAGTCGTGAATATTATCAAGCGTATGATTAGTTACGATTCGTATTACATACAATAGTTATTTGTATATCAAGGCCGCGAAATCACTTTTTAGCGTGCCGAGAGAAAAATTGTCGCCGAGGCCGCTTGCGGCCGAGGCAAGACAATCTCGAGGCCGCTAAAGGATTTCGCGGACAAGGTGTACTCAATATTTTTTGTGCAATCTTAAAAAATATGTAATTACAAATTTTATTAATTTTAAACAGTTTCATTGTAAATAGAAAGTTAGCTTTCAAGGTGGCTATGGAAATGAAATTTGATTAACAAAACCATACAATTCTCAAGTGTCAAAGTGATTGTTTACCTAATTTCGCGGCCGCTACCATGACAACAGTCGCGAAATCCAATTTCGCGGCTTGTATTACGGCTGCGAAATGCTTATTTCGCGTCCGGTTGCACAATTTTTTTTATTTGCTGGTGTAAATCAATGAAAAATTAAAATGAAGTACTTGGTATTGAACAAAAAAATTAATCTGAAAAATCAGGTATGCAGTTTTCGATTTGATTGTAAACAAGTGACTTACTTACCATATCTCATTATAGTACTAAGTATTCTAATGGAATCATTATGGTCTATACTGATAAAGACATTAGAGTACTCAAATTGAGGACTATATAACGTCATTATGACACGGCAGCATATTAAAAAAATATAAGTATATTATTGAATAATAAATTGTAGTAAACTTATAATGAATTTTAATACGTAATTTGTGCTTACCTGTAGTTTTAAATTTGGTAATTGGAAAAAAGAATACCTCTGTTCCTTTACTTTTGCAAATCGCTTAAGCACATACATGCTGAAATGGGTGGAAAAATCAATGTTGACACAAACTGTATCTTTTTTTCGTGAGCCTCGTATGAACCAATACGTATATTTCTGCCAATAGTTTAAATGAAGGCACTAGATGTCTCATTCTTAACTTCAAACGCAAGTAGTAAGTTAAAACCACGGTTAAAACATATAAAAAACAAAAAATTTCTACTTACAGGCTACTTCGATGGTGGCACTCTGGCTCTTGATCTGCCCTCTCCCGCTCCATGCATAGCACTCGCACTTGAACTTATCCTTCCCGAAGAACTCTTCCACCATGTTTCTGGTGACATTACATTCTGCATCTACTATCCTGATGCCGGTTTGTGGGTCAACGAATTCCGATTGAAAGGTTTGGATGTTCTTCGCGCCGTTGCATTTGAAATAGATTTGCAGCGAGTTAGCAGCGCGGCAATGCAGCGTTGCGGGTTTGCTCTTGATGACGAAGGCGTCAGCAGGCTCGATCAGAAAGATGGGAAGAGAGTCGGTGTTTGAGAGGAGAGAATCGTCGCTCTCTGGAGATGGTTTGGTCGGAGCGGTGTCGTCGAGAAGAGGACCCTCTGCAACAAAAAAATTGTATTCATAAGTATTTAATAATCAATAAATCTATATCATTTTTCCTGCTTTTCAATTTTTATTTTAAAAAATAATTGTTGTAACTCTTCTGATGACGTCATGAACGTCGAAACTGCAGTAGAAAGTTGGCTATTAAAATTGAATCCAAGATCCAATGCTCTACTGAGTTACAAAGCCCTATTGAAGTCAATGAATTCTTCACCCATCTTTTCCTAATCTAAGACGAGCACACTTTCCTATTCAGAGCACTGAATACTCATCTGACACCGACACATTTCATAGTTTATGTAAGTATACCTTAGTAAAAATATATTACAAACTGCTTTACACAGTTTCTTTGCTTCATTTCCTAGTTTCTGGCATATAAAAGTAACAAGTTTCCTATGTTAGTAAAGGCGAAATCGCTAACGGCCGGTTTCATAATAAATATGAAGTTACTTTATTTTTAAAGTTTGATCTAAAATAAAGTTTGATAAAAAAAAAATTAACTTCCTCAAGTTCCGACGAATATGTTATCGAAAATTATATTCGGCACGAATTAATAATTTAAATATATGGGGCGAAACAGTTATTTGTATATCAAGGCCGCGAAATCTCTCTTAAGCGTACCGAGAGAAAAATTGTCGCCGAGGCCGCTTGCGGTCGTGGCAAGACAATCTCGAGGGCGCTAAAGGATTTCGTGAACAAGGTGTACACAATATTTTTTGTGCAACTGTAAAAAATATGTAATTACAAATTTTATTAATTTTAAACAATTTCATTGTATATAGAAAGTTAGCTTTCAAAGTGGCCATGGGATTGTCATTTGATAAACAAAACCATGTCATGTAATTCTCAAGTGTCAAAGTGATTGTTTACCTAATTTCGCGGCCGTTACAATTACAACGGTCGCGAAATCAAATTACACTGCCTGTATTGCGACTGCGAAATGCTTATTTCGCGTCCGGTTGCACAAAAAAGAATTTTATGATAGATTTAGGTTATGGAAAATAAAATTTTATTTGTATTGGAACAGATAGAAGGAATAATAAAAACAACAACAAGAATATAATTCAAGAGATATATTTATTATCATTTTTTGAGGTGAATCTGAATCTGTTTACACGAAAAGTAATCCAGATTTCTGAACTATATCTTAAAAGTGGACTAGATGTTGTAGTATTAAGAAAGAAGAAATTACTATTATATTTTCGAGTAATCTAAATAAACTAGAACGTAGTTTAAATATCTTGTGTGAAATATAACACAAAATAAGAGCGAATAAAAAACATAATGAGCCAAGCAACAAGTTCATTAAAAAAAAAATTAACTAATTCACAAATTACTAATGACACATAACCTCACAAAAAATTATTGTGTGTCTAGTACTGCTCTCGCTGTCTTGACATCGAACTGTTCAGTCCACTATCGTATTTAGTATATACGAGTACATAGATCAAAAATATTGAATTTTTCATAATTTTGTAGATACGATTATAGATATGTTGTCATTATCGAAATTTACGAATAGAAGCAGATTTGCACACCCATAAGCCATGATAATGTAGGTACTTTATTTATTTTATTTAATAGTCTGTTATAAAAAAAACCCATCATTTCCTGTAATATAAAATCGCTAATGCATCTTTGTCGTTTCCAGCAAATAGTATTTGAAGTGATGCACAGGAAATGTTTGATGCGATGAAATTATAAATACGTACCTCGGTGTCCTATTACGGAAGTAATGTAAAATAATCAGTGTTGTGACTGATTTAGATCATTTGATCTAAATCAGTGATATATTTCATTTAGTTTGGTTTTTAATCTGATCTAGATCATTTTATGTATTCAGATCTTGATCTGGATCTAGATCTAAAAACTATATTATGATCTTAAAAAAAGATCGATTAAAATAAAATAAATGCCTTAGAATTAATTAGTTCGAATGAACCTACCGTCATCTGCACCATTGGAACTTAGTGAAAATCAGTATTGGCAGTTAAATATTAGTTCCTAGAAGATGCAATTAAGTGACAGTAAATATTAATCTTTGATATTTTTAAAGGGAAACAAATAAAATTGGAGAAGACGAAAATTACTATATTTGTCTCTATTTCTACTTTATTTATTAATTTAGTATTAAAAAAACTAAAGGTGCATTCACAAATGAAAATTAGGTTTATGGTTTTTGTTTAGGTTTAAGTAAGTCATGCATAAATGTAAGTTTAAATTACCTGAAAATTAGTTTTGATATTTACAGACATCTGTGTAAATGCTCCAAAAACAAGATTAAAATATCGGTAGAGCAGTACTCAACAAGACACCTGTGCGCCGTGAAACTGCCATTCGCTTGGCATTTTTGTTTATATTTCAGCAATTAAGTTATGACAGTCTCCATATTCTTCTCGCATTTGTTTAAAACGCCGAATCCACTAAGTGGATAAAGATGGGTGTATATATCTATATCATTTTAGACTCGTTTTTATTGGTGAAGTTTGTGACGTCAAACGAAATCAGAAACCTAAAGTTTGGACCTTGCAATGTTTAGCTTTATGATTTGGATATAGAGACCCTTAATTCTGAAGTCTTTAAATCTAAAGTATAAACCATAAATCTAAACCTAATTTTCGTTTGTGAATGCACCTTTAGTATGTATCTAAATTTTCTTCCATGAGTAAGGTATACCTTATATATAAGGTTAGGTACAGTGTCTTCAGAAAAAATTCTAACTCGGGGTGACCTATGAACAGGGACGCATATGTCTGATCATTATTCAATTCAAAAGTCAAATTGACATTTAACACTTTTAAATTAAGATATATGTTTTTTTGTTCATAGCTTACTCCAAGTAAGAATTTGTTTGACACACTGTACGAGTATATTCTTTGTAATTCATTTATTTTTTGTATTTCTATTTAATTAATGAGAAATAAAAAGCATTTGAAAATCGTTACTGATCTTTTTTATGGTCTAAGAAAAATAGATCCCAAATTTCTGATCTGATCTGAAAAAAAGATCCGATCGCGGAAATTGACATATGATCTGATCTAATACATATTAATTGTAAAGATCCTGATCTTGATCTAGATCCTTTATAAATTGATCTGTCACAACACTAAAAATAACACAATTCTCAATACTCAAACCACTCTCATTAGACTAAATGCCTTTAATTACTCAACATTAAGCGCAAACGAAGAAAAAGATTACAACATCTGTTCCAAATTGCCAAATTAATAACGCTCCAAATAATTTCATAATACAAATTGCCTTCAAACGCATTGAGGGATAGAGAGACGAGGCTGTGGTCGCGGTGAAAATCGATGAAGAATGAATAAATTTCACAGACGCCGGGCACTTGAATTCGAATTTGTACGTCGATGGTGCATTTCCCTCATTATTTCGACTCTTCATCGGCACGTGCCTATATAAATAATTCCTCACGACGGACACGTTTTAAACTTCAATCGTTCTCGCAACTTTTTAAGAACAGTTTAAATGCATTAGATATTTTCAGAGAGTAAATATTTATTTTCAATTTCAAATACAAGTTCCAAAAAGGAAATGAAAACTTCTATACAATGCAAACAAAGTTCTGTGGGAAGGCCACATTTTTTACTCTTTTGGTTTTCTTTTCCGATTTTAATTCTTTAAAGAGGAGTCGATCATTCAAACCGCGGTATTTACATACCTTCAGCATAAATTTAAATCTTTTAAAAGCGTTTGAATTTGACATCAATAAGATTCATCCACTCACTATTGTAAGGAAAGTGACGAAGCATTTGTACAATCTAAAGCGCGTCCGTATAAATATACAGGGTGTATTTGCGAAGACGAACCCCCCCTTAACTTTTTTATTGTAAGGAATAGAAAATTTTTTTTATAAAAGTTTTATTATAGTAAATATATTATTTGATAACAGGTACAGAAATTTTTTATAAAGTCAGGTTTACATGATACGACTAAGAAGTTTTATTTTTCAAATGGGAACCTAAAATTGTTTTACTAAAATAAAAACCATCATTTTTTTCTCTTTTCAACGATGTATTAGTTTTTATTAATGTATTTGAAAAAATTCGAGAAAAATAAGAAAATTGAGAAAAATCAAATTATTTTTATTCAAATGTTCTAGGTGGCTATGCGAAAATAAACAAAATGTAACCAGGTCAAATAACTTCACAACGTAAATTAACAAATGTAATAAGGTAAAACAACTTAAAATAAATGCTCGAAATTTCGACCCTGTTCTCTTATGCACAAATTCAAACGTTGAATGTGGTGTGTACGAACATTTTCCAGTAGGTTTTGTGGAATACTTTGGAAAGCATTCCGAATACGCTGTTTCATATCTTCTTCATCTGTAGGTTCTTCCTGGTAAACAATATCTTTGACATACCCCCAGAGAAAGAAATCCATTGGGGTCAGATCAGGAGACCTTGCTGGCCATGAAATATGTCCACCTCGTCCTATCCATCGTTCCCTCCACTCATTATTTAAATAGGTCTGAACAATACGAGAATAATGTGGTGGCGCTCCGTCATGTTGATATAACATGGTTTGGCGGATATTTAACGGTACATCTTCTAATAATTCAGGAAGGGTCATTCTTAGAAAATTTAAATAAATATTTCCGCTTAATTGACCTTCAAAAAAATGCGGACCAACAACAAAATCTCCAATTATACCACCCCAAACATTCAAAGACCATACACTCTGATTGTCGATGTTTCGCATCCAATGAGGGTTCTCCATTGCATAATAATGCATATTATGTCTATTAACACATCCATTGCTTTTAAATGTAGCTTCATCCGTGAAAAGAGTGTTTGTTAATAGAAATGGATTTCTTCTTAAACTACCCAACGCCCAATTACAAAAACGAAGTCTGTTATCAAAATCATCCCCGTGTAATTCTTGGGTAAGATTTATGTGGTAAGGATGAAATTTATTTTTTCGCAAAATCTTGGATACAGAACTGTGACTGATATTTAATAAATTACTTAACTTCCTGGTACTTATATGGGGATTATGATAAACAGAAGCCAATACCATTATTTCTGTTTCTTCATTTACTACGAAATCAGCATTTTTCCGTTTTGGTTTTTCAACAGACCTTGTCTCTCGAAACCGGACGAGGGTTCTTCTGAGGTACATTCTTCTTGCTCTTCTTAGAATCCCATTTGATTCACCGATTATTAAAATCACATCAATCAATTTATCCTTTGTAAACATTTCAAGAATTACTTTACAAAACACGTGAAACAGGTAACAAACAAATGTATACTTTTTTGACATTAATATAATTGTTTTACATTGTTACATTTTGTTTATTTTCACATAGCCACCTATAATGTTAGTATAAAAATTATTTCTAATATTTCTCAATTTTTTTATTTTTCTCGAATTTTTTCAAATACATTAATAAAAACTAATATATCGTTGAAAAGAGAAAAAAATGGCGGTTTTTATTTTAGTAAAACAGTTTTAGATTCCCATTTGAAAAATAAAAGTTGATAGTCGTATCTTGTAAACCTGACTTTATAAAAAAATTCAGTACCTGTCATCAAATAGTACATTTACTATAATAAAACTTCTATATGAATAAAAAATTTCTATTCCTTACAATAAAAAGTTAAGGGGGTGTTCGTCTTCGCAAATACACCCTGTATAGGGCCATTTATTCCGGTATCACGTATTTTTGTTGGCGCGGAGAGTCTCTTTTTGTACCTTAAAGGTTACAAGATAAAAGTTAAAACTCTATTTATCTTGTAGATAATTCAGAGAGCTATCGTGTTCTTGTGGAGTGCTGCGGTACGGTAATAGCAGTAAACCAGCGACCGCAGCCAGCAGACAAGAGGATAGCTGGAGCTGCATCTCGGATCGCACACAGAGTCCAGTACTCCTCTTCGGTAGCAAGGAACAAAGCACGGACTTACGCTCAACCTCACCTGTGTGTTCGCCTAAAGCGCATCACATAAACAAGTTTATAGTCGCTGACTTATTCACAAACGTTCAAGTTGTTAGTTAACTATCAGCTAAGCGATCTCATAAAATAAATTAAGGTAATTAAGAGAATCATGTCACTAGATTCCTCTTTAATGAGATAGTCCCCCATGTGGAATATTCCCAATCAAACACGTACTACACCAGTACAACACTCCTTTGGGCTGCTTGTTTCCTCCTGGCCACACATTAAACAGTATTCTCTGCTCTAAAGATGATATTAATTATAATTTTCGATGTTTCAGGTGTGTTGTGTGCGCCAAGTTAGCTGTTAAGTTGCTGTAATTGTTAAAGTTTATGTTGGTTTTCAATTAAAACTTGGGCCCGTATATTTAAGTTACTCTTAATTGTTATTTATGGAGGTGCGGCGATGGTAATTGATTGGTGCAGCGTGCTAACATAATGTAAACGTTGTTGGCTGGTGTTAGCATTCACGCGTGATGCTCAAGCTGACGTTTGATGCTCGCTTTGGACTGGGACTGGACTAACCGTCCATTGCTTTGAGATGAGTAATTCGCTTTGCTCTTTACTCAACACCAATAGCCAAAAGGCAATAAGAACATCTTAAGCTTACTACATACATATATGCACAAAGAAATGCACACCCATCGCTGTTCTCTCTTAACCACATCTTAAAATATACCGGGTGTTCACTTTTTTTAAAGGACATAGGAAATACAATGTTAAAATTTTCATTATGCGATAGTTCGTTCCCTATGAATTTTAGAACAAAGGTGTAAATACAAAAAATGTTCAGAAATAAAAACTGTCATGAAATAAACGTAAAATAAAATATAATTCGTTCCAGTCTTGAAATATACATAAAATAAAATTTATAATTTTCAGCTAATTATAGTGTGCCATGGAAAACAAAACGTACAATTCAAACAGTCATACTGTTTGCGTTTGACAGATGACATTTGTTATTGTCGTAAAGATTTAATAATTCTTGCCTTCATTTAAATTATTTATCAGTAATTATGGATATATTTACTATCTCTTAAAAATTCCAATGGATAGAATGGTATTTGGCTCGAAATTCGTTAAATCAAATGAGAGATTTATTTAGTGCATTATATCAGGCCCGGCCTATTCCTGCACGTGGGACTATTAGCAGAATTATAAACCTTTTTAATAAAACAAGAAGTGTTATTCCTCTTTGTAATAACTTAATGACAATAACAAATGTTTTGTTTTCCATGGCACACTGTAAACAGCTAAAAATTATAAATTTTATTTTACGTTTATCTCATGACAGGAACGAATTATATCAATAAAATGAAGCTTGTTCGATGCAGTTTTTAATTCTGAACATTTTTTGTATTTACACTTTTGTTCTAAAATTCATAGGGAACGAACTATCGCATAATGAAAATTTTAACATTGTATTTTCTATATCCTATAAAAAAAGTGAACACCCGGTATATTATAATGTATCAAAATATTAAATGTTATCCATTTGGACTATGTTTAGATAATTTTTAATCTAGAAATGGCCCAATTCTCTAACTCGGTAGTTAATTTTTAACCACTGGTTAAAATTTTTATCCAAAAGATATTGATTTGACAACTAAAAATCCCTTTTTACCTCCCGCTGCCCTTAGTAAGAGAGGTATAGGGATCGTGCTAAAAATCGCATATCGAGATTTTGGTAAATGACCACGTTTTAAGATCCCTAGAATCCAATTTTAACATTTTCACGATGATGTCTGTGTATGTGTGTGTGGATCCTCCACTCTAACTCAAATACTATCATTCAGAAAATTCTAAAACCATGTATTTCGAACTTTTTCTGTAATGGAAAGAGCCCATTAGATTTTGGTGAAAATCGGATAACCGGAAATGTCACTTTACAAGAATCTTAAAATAGTTTTTCTTCGAAAAATACCTTTAAATTAATGTTATTATAAAAATTAAAGCTTATTAAATTTTCTATCGATTTGCATTAATACTTTTTCTATATATTTTATGGATAAATTTATAAAATTATCTATAATTTAAATCCCAGAGCCTACGCTTTAAACAAACAAAACGCAGTTATTCAAATGTATGTATATAACTGACGGATAAATATCAGTTACTATCAAAGAACTAATCATTTCAAAATAATATTAGTAACGTTATAAAAGGAAAAAAGTAAATAGAACAATAGAAAAGGAATTCAATACAGATTCCAGCATATGTACTTGTATGTATTTAGATAAATAAAAATTAACTATTCACAAAAATGTTTAAGCTAATCCTCCTTTTTGGATTAGTGAATTCCACGGGTAAATTCTATTCTATTTCGGTATTTAAAATTTAATATTCATTTTATTATAGCTCCGGTGGCGCAACGCCTCATGTCATGAGTGCCTTCGGGACTCTGGGTTCGAATCCCACTAAGGCATGGATGTGTGTGAATGTGAACCCACTGTGTAATTGTGATTTAATCCTGTTGAGGGGTTTAAAAAAAGGTAGTACTTGGATTAGATTAGACTATATTTTAAGAAGTAAATTGTCAAAATTAGAGTAAAATTCTCTAATCCAAAAATAAGGATTAACTTAATCTTTTTGTAACTAGGGCTGTCAATGGCGGGAGGTATTGTGTTGAGCATACCAGATTTCTTTGTTATATGTCAACATACTTGATTGGTTAAAAAAATTAACCAGTAGTTAAAAATTAGCCCCAAACTTGGTTATCACTATAAATCAAACGTCATACCTTGTTATTTATTCTGTTTATATATTTCTTGTTTCATTTACGGCTAAAAGTTAAACGCTATATAGTGGATATTTGTGTAACAATGACAATTGCCCAAGAAAAGACCATGTGCATTTTTTGGTTATAGTAGACGCAAAGATATTGTAGCTATAGGGGCGTGGAAGCTACTAATAGACGGTAACCATAGATCTGTTATCATCAAATTGTAAATTAATAAGAATTGGTGTAAATATTGAGTTTTCTGTAAATAAATTGATATAAAACTGAATACACCCACGTTTTTCTACCTGTGCTTTGTTTGTTTAGCCCTTAGCAAATTAGTTGTTTAACTTTTCGGTTTTGGCTCACAGCATGACACGTAGCATGAGGTAGCTACAATATCTTTGCGTCTACAATACTGAACTAAAATTAATGGTTCAGATGAAAAGGTAGTTAAATTAGAGAGCCACAGTTATGTATTCGCAGTTCAAAGAAATTTCATATACTGAAAAAAATTCAGAAGAAAACTATTAATTTAACCTATGATCAGGCCTATTCTGCGACTGTTCCTTAAATTAACATTATCGTATCGAAACGGAATGTCAAAATTTCTATTTGTTGTTTTCTGTGTCAGCCAAGCTAAAAATTTAAGATTCAATTGTACAACTGACTATAAGTTACGCAAAGCCTTAAATAATTATCTTTAATAACAAGTTTGAAAAATTACTTACTTACTTACTTACTTACTTACTTATCCGGAAACCTCTTCTACCATAGGTGTAGAGGTGATAAATTTTCTCCATTTTTTGCGGTCTTTGGCGTCATTTTTCGCTTGTGCCCAACCGATACCTTTCTTTTCGAGCACTTTATTTATTTCACTATTCCAAGTTATTCGTGGCCTACCGCGTTTTTTTCTTTTGTCTGTTCCCATTTCCCATATCGTTTTACATAATCTGTCATCTTCCATTCGCACAACGTGGCCGAACCATCTCAATTGTTGAGTTTCGATTTTGTCCATCACACTTTTCACTTTTAGCCGTCTTCGAATTTCTTCACTTCTAATTTTGTCCATTTTCGTCACTCCTTCAATTTACCTTAAAATTTTCATCTCACATGCTTCTATTTTACTTCTTATTCCATCCGTAATTACCTATGATTCACTGCCGTAGATGAGCATTGGTACTAAAACTGATTCGTATATACGAACCTTTGTTTCTTTTGAAATCTCTTTTTTTTGGAAGAATGCTTTGTATAGTGCTCCATATAGGCTCGCTACTTTACCTATCCTGTTTGTCACTTCATTATCTAATTTACCATTTTCATGAATCATAGCTCCTAGATATTTTAACTTGTTGGTTTGAGGTATCTTTTCTCCTTGGAAGTCTATCTCTATCTCTTCGTGCTTATTGCTTATCTTTATTATCTCTGTCTTTTTATGTTTATTTTTAAGTCATATCCGTATAATGCGTCTCTCCATTTTTCAATTCTAGTTTTTAGTTCATTTTTTTCGCTAGAGAAGAGGATGAGGTCGTCGGCGTATAGTAGTTCCCTTATTTGGACTGGTTTCAGTTTCCTGTATCCCAAGTTGGGGCCTTTTATTCCTTTATTAGCTTTCCATGCTATTTCATCCATTACCATTATGAAAAGAAGTGGGTTTAAGATACTACCCTGTCTCACTCCTCTAGTAGTGACAAATTTTTCTGATCTAATGCCTCCTACCTGTACCGTGTTTGAAAAATTTGAAAAATTAACCTTTTAAAATTTATACATTTTTCTTGAATTTCAGCACTAAGATTGTTTTATACCTATAATTTACAATGTAATATAATTATAAACAAAAATACTTACAATTTAACATCTCAATTACTAAATCTACTGAATACAAATAATTGATGTTATTAGCAGAACATTAAAAACATCATAACTTGACAACTAGTTTACACCCTCTTAATATCACCGCTTATATACGAATATATTACGTAACAATAAATAAAATTAATATTTATTTTTCACAATTCGTCTTTATTGTCTTTTAAATGAGAAACTAAATTATATACTAAAACTTGTGTGTCTATTATAAGCATCTGTCTTGTTACAAACGCGTCAAATTGAAACCAGAACTTTGAAATAGCTAGTTAAATGTGAAATTACCGAGTTGTAAATGTAGTTTATTAACTGTAACTCACTGTAATATTCACACATTTGTGTTACTTTGTTCACTGGCATGAAGAATTGCCGGAACAGTTTTAAACTTCATTACAACTTCATACATCTTACACAGATATTAAATATTAAAATAGTTTCTCCAATTCAATTTTTCCATTTCCTTATCGGTTAACTGAATCACTTTTTGCCATAGTAAATAACTGTGCGCCATGTCCACTGATATATTGCCAATGTATTACTGATCGAAATCTAAAACTAGTTTGTATGTAAAATACTCAACAGACTGCGTGGTGGGAACACGCTGGCATAAAAAATGAGCAACATCAAAAATGTTTATTACTATCCAGCAGGTTTAGAGTTTAGAGCATAGTTTCCCAACTCGTGCTCTGCAAAGCTAATTTTAAATGCGTTGCGTTGCATATCGAGTAAAATACAGTAATTCCTCACACTGTAACTTGGTTCCCGGAGAATCACGTAAAGTGCGAAACCGTGTTATACGAGACTAAAGAATCAATGCACAATGGAATCCTCTAGTATAATATTTTTTTATGAAATTTCATCTAAATTGACAGGGTCTGTAATCTGTAGTTGTAGAACGCCTTAATAATTAAGGTGAAGGTACAAAAAAAAATTCTACAATCGTGCGAGAAATAAGTGTTCTCAAATTCAAAATCAGTGCACGATGTAAAAAGGTATTAAAAACTTAAAAATTAACACTTGTTCACTTGTAAATACTAAAAACTGTCAGAGTAGAACACAAGCAGAAGAAGAAATACGCATGCGCACCACAATTCGTACTAACTCTGTTAAGATATTCTAATAGTAAAGCTTCATTCACAGCTACTTTTTTAATGCATAACATTAATACATAGTGCTAATAGATAATGCGTAACGAAGTTTGTTATATGGCACGCACAGGACCATTCACAGCTATACTACTATTCACGAAAGATGACTATTCAAGGTCATTTGTTCGAAGAAAGTATACTCATGACTATACAGCAGTAGCTTAGCAACATTTTGTATTAGAAAGAGAAAGATTATTTGACCTATGTCTATTTAATTTATGTGGTGTGACAGATATACGTAAATAGTAGCATTACTTTCTAACACACTATAAATAATAATGACATATGTCGTAGAATTACAGGTACCTAATTATCTACTACACTGCCATCTGTGCTAATATTTACCCAGTGGCGTTGACGTTTAAATCAAATTATTATTCTTTGGTTTATAAGTTAAGTCTATGTTTTTGTATTTTGCAAAAACATAAGTGAAGAACATAAATATTTCAGAAAAGCATTTTTTAGAAAGAAACATAATTTTCAAATAAATTACTCTCATTTTTTCAGTTAAAATGTGTCCATAAATATTTCATGTTGCACGCCTATGCATATGAAATGCAATGAAGTTATCTGCAAGTAATATTATATCAGACGGCTCACACATGACCTTGAATAGTCATCTTTCGTGAATAATAGTTTAGTTTTAATTTCAACGCATAATACATAAACACAATGCATAGCAACAAAAGCTTGCAAACTCCAAACTTTTATGCATTAAGTAAATTTGTGACAGCAGTCAAAATAAATTTGCGAGAAATCTCAAAATCTTCAATTTCGAAGAAAACATATAGCTGTACCTAGTGCTAAATTTGTAATACCATGTGCTCAAATAAAATTAAACAAGGAAACACGCTTCAGCAATCCTTTCCTGCCATGATAAACTTCAATTTTGACAGGTAATTTGAACAAATACAAATGTCAACTATCAATTAAATTTTGTTGCAGAAAATGCTATGTTTTTCTTAACGTTACGCATTATAGCACTATGTGTTCAAGTTATGTCTTATGCATTATCATTACGCATTAAAAAAGTAGCTGTGAATAAAGCTTAACGTTAGTAAAAAATATAATTAGAAAATACGTATTCAGTTACTAGGATAATTGTTATCAGAGTAACTTCATAATAACGTTGCTAACAAGTAACAATGTTGGAGACTTTTTACAGAATCGGGCTGATTATCAGTAGATAATACTGCGTTCGCACCATACATGAAATCATTTTAATAATAATAATATTATATCTTTATTCCGTGAACCTGAGTACAGCACAAGTATGGAACCGTCAACAAAAATGATACAATTAACAAAAATACAAAATACGGTAGCTTTATAATTATTGTGTTAGAAATTCTTCAACTGTATAATATGCTTCAGTTAACAGAAAGTATTTTAAACTTTTCTTGAAAACATTAAGAGAATCACAATCTCTAATATTTGTTGATAGTTTGTTGAAGACTTGTAGTCCAAAAATGTGTGGGTAATTTCTTGAAATTTTGTATAGTATAGAGTACTCTAAAAAGATTCTTATTTCTGGTACTTAGTGCGTGTATGTCACAATTAGTAATGTATTTAGCTTTATTTTGAAAGATGAGAACTGATAGTTCAAAGATTATAAACTAATTATTGTTAATATTTTGTATTTTATTACCTATTAGATTAATATTGTCTGCAACTAGTTCTTTGTGAAACGTTTGCCAGACATCGTATTATTCTTTTTTGATTGATTAGGGCTGTGGCTAAAGTTGAGGGGGAGCCCCAGGAACAGATACATTGACTACGTTTACACGTATGAGAAAGATTTACTTTGACTTGACTTTCAAAAGGCGACTTATGAAAAGCCAATTTAATGGTGCGTTTACACATAAGGGTCAAATCTACTTGACTTTACGTTTGTTACTTGTCCTTCACTCAACTTTGACTTTGACAGCAAAGTAAAGTTTGGTTATAATACGTGTGATGTAAGTTACCTATTTAACTATTATCATATAATCATAATTAAGAATAAATTATTTATAGAAAAAAGGGATAGTAAACTACAGTTACTAAATTTAAGCGCGATATTTTTAAATAATATAACTATGCAGCAACAACACTGGATGCGAAATAGATTAAAAAATAATCGCATAAAATATTTTAAAATTTGTGAAAATTTTAAATTCAGATATAAAACACAAAATTGTGTAATTAAATATCCAATTACTAGAAATTTGTGGATAAAAACTAGATGTCACTGTTAGTAAAGTAAAGTATGTTTCGTTCGTTGGTTCACACGACTTTTTAAAAGTCACTTATAAGAGTCAAGTCTATTCTATCTTGGACTTGACTTTAGGAAGAAAAGTAATAGCCGAGAGTGTTTACGCAACGGCAAAAGTCGCCTTTTGAAAGTCAAAGTCAAGTCAAAGTATTTTTTGCTATACGTGTAAACATAGTCCATATCTGAATTTTGACTCTACATGTGTTCTATAAAACCATATAAAGTACGATATAGGAACTACTGATTTCAAATTTCTAAATCTACATCTAGAGGAGATTTATTGAATTTATTGTGAAACCTAATGTGTTCCGTTTTATTTATATTAAGGTGGAGATAATTATTATTGAACATCGTTTTAAGATTTTCATTACAGATTAGTTGAGTATCAAACTTAGTAGTACCAGATATTATAATAGATGTGTCATCTGCATACATTGTAAATGTACAGTTTTCATAGAGTATATTAGTTAGTTCGTTAGTATAGATAATAAACAAAATTGGTGCTAGAATGCTGCCCTGGGGTAGGCCTATGTTTACATCCACATACCCTTAATTAGTTATGTGGTATCCCTCTTCGTCGCTCTACGATACAGAAGTAAATTGTTTTTTGCTATACTTAGAAAATTGGTGATCCAGTTTTACTAAATTTTGAGATTTTCAAGATTCACCGCTTAACCTAAAAAATTCCTGCTTCATCCAGTAAATTGATACGTAATATATTATTATTTCTATAATGATTATATGAAACTTTTCTTTTTAATAATTTTGTCTACGTGAACGAAAGCTTGTACAATTTATTTAACATCGACCTAGAGCTATATGCCAAAAAGATCAAGTTAATTTCTTCCTTTATAAAAAATTTTTCAATGTAAACTGCTACGAAGAATCAAGACCAAATTTAGAAATAGGAAGAGTTAGAGTGGATACAAAAAATGACCTTCGTATCTCCATAACATCAAAATTGTTATATAAAGCTATTGCAAAACCACTAGACATTTATTGCACTCTTTTAAATATAAGTAACCTATATGTGTGTAAATGGTTTTATAACACAAGTAGACGTTAGTTTTTCAAATATTTCTTTCGGCATATTTAAGAGTTGGTAAAAGCAGGAATTAATATATTGAAAAAAAGATATAATACGCATAGTATATCAAGAGAGAGAAATGCATAATTTTTCTCGGGGTGTAGTTCAAAACAACAAACCACCGACAGAAAAATTGTATTCTCTCCTGAAATATGCCGTGAGTTTCAGCCAACATTTACTATTCTGTCATTAATGTATGTCTATTGTTATTAGTTACAAATCCTGCATCGTTCCAGTTAAAATGAAACATAGGTTGTCAAAGTCAAATAAACTTGTCATATCATAACGTTTTAAAGAGGTTTACTAAAGAAGATAAAATTTGAATGGTTACTTGATTATAGTTTGAGACATATTTGTGATACGTTTGCGAATTTATATTCTGAACGTCCTAGATCAAATCCTGCCACAGATTCGAGAATATTTTCAAAATTTAAAAATGATGGATGTTTAGATACGGATCACAAGAAAAAAAAAAGTAATTTACTACGTGCAATAGAAGAAAATAATAAGCTATTTACAAAAATTTTGGCGAAGCAATTAATTATTTAACTGTTAATGCTATAGTTTTGGAAAATATGTTGTATTTTGTAAGATATATTGATTTTTTATTGATACTGCTCTTATTATATTCTTAAGTTATTTATGAATCAGTAAATTATGGCCGCGTGTTTCTGTGTCCGGTCGCGAATCTGGAGAACCGGGTTCGATCCTGACCGACACCAAATATTTTTCGAATTTTAAATGGCACAAAATTGACCCCTGTGAAGCACTCTCCACGCCAGCAATGAGTGCCCGTGCCTAGTAAACGCCCGCACGGTACAAATATGTCATCATCATTACCGATATCTACGTACAAAGCAGATTGGCACACCCAGCAATGGTTAATAGCCATGATGATATATTTATTTATTTAGCTGAAATTTACGGTATATTACTTTTTTCAGCACCGAGAGTAAAACATTACAAAAATCCATTTTTTTAAGGATTAAAAGCTTGTTACAAATTCAACTACCATCCATGACAATGCAATGAATTTCAGAAATTAGTAGTCTTTGAGATTCACCTCTTGACACAGACTTTTGTTATATGCAAAGTTGAATTTTAAGAATTTTGAATTCACGGACGAATCACAAGAAATTGTACCCTTTTATTGTATTTTACCTATCAATCAAAATAATATAAACTCCCATGGGTTTATTTGACATATTTTCTCCCCAAAGGCAAAACGGTTTACTTCTGTCATGGTTTTGACAACAGAGATATCGGTTTCTACTTTTCGTGGTGGAAAAATTTGTATTGTTCGGCGGAGATATTCTGGTTCTAAAAGTTTTGGTTTTACGTTCGCCGTGACATTTACGAGTATGCTTCTTCCACAAAGCACAGTATTCGTATTATAGGTATACCTGCAGTCCTGCATAAGTCTAACTGAAATTGTGTCTTTTATATATATATAATTCGCAATGAATGTTGAAAAACAGAATAAAACTTAACATTTTATCTTATACTTGCTTTTCCCCTGTTTACTTCTTTTGAACTCTGTCGAAATTCTTTAGGATTAAAGGGAAAGACAAGTCAACAAAGATCAAAGCCAAATCAATCAATGTTAATCAGTTTCTACGAGTGGTAATGTTTTACTAAAATTAATACATATGTATAAAGAAGGTAATGAGTGCGTCAAGTCGTTGTCAAAGCCAGAGGAAGTTTTTCCAAATAACCGAAAATTTTAATTAAAATGACTGGTTTTTAGCAAATGAATATTCATAATTAAGGGATACTTCATTCATTCAATTATTGCAATCTTGCAACAAATATAATTTAATTTTTAATATGAAATGTATTCAGTTATATTATTTATTTAACCGTGATTTATTTCATTTATTTTCTCAAATAAACTAGTATATTTATGTATAGTATTTTTAATTGAGATTTGTAATAAATAAATTTATAATTTTCTGAAATATTTATTTGCTTTCTAGAAATATGTATTAATTTCGCAATATATTTGTGTAAAATTTATATTCATTACATTGAAAAATAGTATTTATTGTATGATTTTTTGTCACAAATAAACATTATTTGTGGCAAAATAATATTTCCATTGAGTGAACAATGTTCTATTTGTCAAATGACGATTTTAAATGAAGTGACTTGTATGGACTTCTGCATTTGTTGTACGTTTCATCTTGTTTATGGTGGTGCTCATTTCTGACAGTATTCATTTCTGGCGATTTGTTTTTCTTTTGTGTGCTAAAAAGTAGTGAATATGGGTGACGAAACAGTGAAAAATATACTACTTGAATGGAGTTTTGGATATTTGCTTTGTACTTGTCAGTGTATATTTTATGCCAAGGCACATGCATCGGTACCTGCACAGACTGTGTATTTATACTTTTTTTTTTATGATTATTATATGTATATTAATATTCTAAATAACGTAATTTGCGAGTTAAAAATATAGTGCACGAAAAAATTAAATATACTGGTTTTTATTTAATTATTTTCCTTCAATTTTAGTCTATTTAGAGTGGACAGATTATGAAAGATACATAAGTATATAAGTTTGTTTCAAATAAATTATTATATATCCAATAGTAATGTAATAAATTTAGCGCAATTAAAATAATTCTTAACGTAAAGAAATGCATAGTTCTCATGATATAGAAGATATAATAGGCTACTTGCGTGGTACTCATAATCTGATATCTATCACTAAATACCTAAAGTAAAGTTGAAAACGTATGTAAATATATAAATTTTATTAAAAAAAATTATGTTTTTTAATAAATTAAGAAAGAAGATTTTCTTTGACGTCATTATTTTGAACTGGAGAAAGGGATGCATATTTAAGAATGTAACCTGTAGATGGCGAGCGAGTGCGAGTTTTAATTTGATTTTGACATTAGTTCATTTTTCTGTCACAGTCTCTCTTCTTTATTATTTACAATTTTAGTGGTTTCTGTTACTTTTATTACGTATTTCGATTTGTTAAGCAGGACTTTAAAGGATTTTAACTTAGCTTATACTCGTACAAGATTAAAATGACAAACGAAAATATTAACCTCCAAACTATTATTAAAACGTCAAACAGATGATCTGTCATGTTTAAATTACCCGCACATGCCGTTGCTATTGGACGTACCGATGTTATTGCTTTACGATCATTCATTGGTTCGGCGTAATTACGTCATACACGGCGGTAATTTAAATATTAAAATTTCATTAATTTTTTTCTGGCCAATTAATGAAAATTTTGCTAAAAGGAAAAATATGGGTACCAAGTTTTTATCGTCTTTTCAAAAATATTAAATAAAAACACATAGTTATAGCTATTAACATGCCTAGGAATGTTATGTATATCATAATTGCCGCAGATGTCATTTTGAAATCCGAGCTCGTAGAGCGAGGATTTTAAGACATCTAAGGCTTGTTTTGATTCATAACATCCGTGGTTTGTTCAATAGTTTATCGGTTGAAGACTGTATTAGTAAATATATTTTTTTTGAAATTCTTTCGATGATGCTACTTTCAGAATGTTATGGTTAACAGAACAATTTTTTGACATATGTCAACATGACAAATATTCAAATTATGTGCTTTATTCCTCATGTTTATTATTTTAGAATAAAGTAAACCGTATTTAGAACGATAACTAACGTTATCTGTACGTATTAATGAAGAGCATTATACTTTCATTTTATTTTATTTTCATTTTGTAGACCGTTGTTGACAAGTCAATATGGTAATAATATTACCATAAAGATACGGTTATTACTTAGTTATCAGCCTACTTTTGTACATGTAAACAATGGATTAATATCCTGAAACCGGTAAAAAGTTTAACTGCCAAACTGGCAGTGTCAGTTAAACAAAACTAATGATCTGTCATATGACAAAATTATCATTGCTGTTAATATTCCGATAATATTGTTTATCTGGAAGTTAAAATTTTAACTAGAGATTGTAAGATTGGCACTAAATAATTTCCTCGGGTAAATATATTTTTACAAAGTTCTACTTTATAAAAGTAAACATAAGTATTCATTTCAAATTTATAAACGTTTTATTTGTTTTTATTGTTTTTCCTGTAATTAGGTTTACCTATATGTTTGGACGGTACTGTAAAGCTGAATATTTTTTTGCTCAGAATGAATCGAAAGAGCAAAAGGATTGAGAAACTCTGGTGTAGTGGAATGATTAGCATTAGAAAATGTGAAGTTTTAAATAAAACTGCACTTCTCCATGACGATGCAAAATGTCAACGGTGTTTTGCTTATTAAAGCCACATTTTCGATCGTAATTTTCCCGTAACGTGTTATGTTTATGTTATACGTCTTGTTTACGTACCGCATATTCGTTTTTGCAGTTCACTATTTTATTATACAGGTGATTCTAAAGTTTAATAACTCAGTTTGAAGTGGTATCCCGTAAATAAGAAAATAACTTCAAGCATTTTCATTTTATTGACATTTAAAGAATGTCAGCGTCATAGTTATAAACTAAATATTGCATTATGTAAATTGTTAGTGATGCCAAGAAAAATATTTTGTAACAGTGTGCACTAGTGGTGAAGTTATGTTCGCATACGGGCTGTTCGAAGCCGGCTCCGTGGGGAATTCTTGTACATCGCTTTTCCATTAGGTAAACTTTGGTAAACGAGTCTGATGTGGGTAGTTTTCAGCATCAAATTGCAAACAAGTGACATTAAATGACGAGTCTAGCATTTGAAACGGACGCATGTTTCACTACGGTGAATCATTCAACTTCGAGGAATTAGGTCAGTAAACTTCGGCCACCGAATTGGGAATAACAGATGCTACAACCAGGCACTAAAATGTTTTACTGTATTTTTATATCTGTCCTTCTATGTTATTGAATTTTAAATTCTTGGGATTGGACATCAACTTGCATTGCAACTTTTTCAGTTTCCGCTTTGCAAAACAGATGAATATAAACATGACATATCAAATCTGTAGAACATGTCTGCCTACTAATACATAATAGTAAGATAAGCGTATTAGCATAAACAATATGTTCGAATAATTGGCTTTTTACACAGACACTATACGGATAATTGACTATTTACACAAGTATTACCTTAAGAACAAGATTCTTTTTTACTTCCTTGTACTAAGTAAAGGAAGTATTGTATTCGCGAAAAATTTCGGTTTCCAGATTTCAACGGAAATATCCATTTTGACCATCCCTGAATCCATTCTGACTAATTTCGTCGTGACGTCTGTACGTACGTACGTATCTCGCATAACTCAAAAACGGTAAGCCGTAGAAAGTTGCAATTTTGTATTTAGGACATCTATAACATCTAGTTGTGCACCTCCCTTTTTGGTCATTACATAATATCCAGAAATGGCACTTTATTTGAAGCCTATAATAGATTTTAATGAAAAACTATATTAAAATATAATCCAAAACTTTTCAAATTTGGTATATAAGACTTTTATATCAATTGGAATAACATAGCAGATTTTGGTTAAAACAGGCTAACCGGAAGTGATATATTACCTGAAGTTGTTAACATTATTTCTTGAATAAAATGGTTTCATTTTAATTTTAGAAATAAATGCTTCAAATAATAATTTTAGAGAATTGAATTCTGCGTCTAGCACATCAAGTATTATTAAATTAGCCCTTTGTATAAGTGAGATATGTAAATTTAAAACTTATATACTTTTTGGTTTTTGTAATGAAGCTTGCTAGGGATTAGGACAAAAAATAACAAAAAAATAAAAAATAGATGTCAATGTCAAATTACGTCAAATACGTGCAATTTTATAATTGAGTCTATACTTGATATTAGTCTTGCGTACAAGGAAGTCGTGTGGTGTCCACATCAGATTTTTTCTTTAAGTAATACTAATTCAAGTTAATCTAACCTATCCCTGTCAAATCGAACCTAAAATATTGTAAGCGCAATCACGAAAGTAATATCTTAAAACCACATAATTACGATAAAACATGAGTGTCGAAACATGAAACATACAGGATGTTCATTTTTTCATAATTATGTGTACAGATACAGCGCGAGGCTGTGATGAAACTTCCACCGAGGTATGTATACTATTATATTCACATTCATCCTCTTTTTCAATCAATAATTATCAAAATAAATCTTTGAGTTATAACCTCAGACCAGGAATAGAGGGGAGACAAGGCATAGTCACGCGTATGTTTCCAAATCATCTGAGCGATTTCGAACCTTATTGCAATGTCAGAATCAGCTGCAAAAGGCTAGTCGACTAGTTAAATATTGTTATGTTACAGTTGGCCAAATCTAAATAAATACTTGATTATCGATAACTACAAATACAAATTATCTTGATTTTGTTTTATAATCCTAAAATAAGTACGAAAGAATATTCATAAAAAACGTAATGTAAATAATGGACAGATTAAAACCGTAGGTGACGCTTGTTAACATTGAAAACTTATTCGTTCGATTGCACGCGTATGTAACACATCTGGCCGACTAGCCCTTTGCAGCTGATTTTGACGGTGCAATAAGGTCGAAAATCGCTAGGATGATTTGGAAAGTCGTCTTACGGCGAAATACATAGCATGCCCTGTCTCCCATCTATTCCTGGTCTATGGGTCTAAGGTTATAACTTTTAATTTTAATAATATTTTTGACAGCTCTATTAAAATTTGTTTAGCCTACTTTATTATAAGGATCTATGACAATGTTGCTAGGAAACCCTACATAAACATTTCCAACCCGTGGAGTGGAAGTGAAATAAGTTATTTCCCACTCAAGAGTTAGTAATGACATATTTCCCAATCTCTATAAGGTTAGGAATCGCAATGAATGCCCGTGAGTTGGTGCCTGGTAATCGCACGCACGGTATGAATATGTCATTATTATTAGCGATATCTGCATACTAATCAGATTGGCACATCCAGCAATGTCTAATATGCCTTGACGAAACATTTACATTTTTTTTATTTATCTACTCTAAACTCACACTTTGTATGAAAATATAGAATAGAATAACTTGTTAATTTCAAGTAATAAATGCTATAATGCTATTAAAATGCCTTCAATAAAATTAATGTATGTATAACTATATGCATACAGAAAATTATTCATACATATACTGCTCGTATATGTAGAATTAGCTACATTCATGAAAGAAAAGTTCATGTAGTAACTTTTCTAATTTACAAATATTTGCATTACAAAATTTATTATTGCTATAAATTAATATTCACAGATTTACATAATATACTAAAAATGACGTTTCACATAAAAACAAAACTAGGCAATATTATCTATTCTCTGAATCAATACAATGCAAATTGTAAATTGGCAATTGTGCAAGGTAAGTAATCAAGCAAGCTTCATTGTAATAATTAACGATATGTCACTGTTATAATCAATACAGATTGTTGCAATCAACAATGAAAGTAATTAGCGTTCTGTGTAGTTTATTGTTATCACCAGAGTGAAGCATTATCATTCTTTAAGTTGACCATGTGGCATTGTGAAGAATACATTTAAAAATCGTCAGCATAACAGAAATTCTTGAACAGCAGTCTCGGTCTCGGTATTCCCTTCGGCAAGAGATATATCTCTTAGAAATTAGCATAGAATAACATTACAATAAAACAAAACAATCTAGAAGCAATTAAACGCTACAGCAAGCGTAGACATCTTCCGACTACATGTGCATCATTCGCACAGAAGCACAAAGCAATAGCTCCAGGTGTAACGATAGAAAACAACCATGACCAAATGGGGACATTGCAGTGGAGGATGTTTGCAATAAAACTATTTACAAAAAATCTACGAAATCAATATTATTTAATCAAAGTTTTTTTACACTATAAAGGGTGAATAATGAAATAATTAGGAAACGCATATACTAGATGTATGTGCGCGTTTATACAGGATGTAACACAAATTCGAGAACAAACTTAGACATTTAGTAATGACCAAAAATGAGTAAAAAATGCTTAATCAACATGTGTCCGATTTTCAATAGTTTCCGGGACATAACGCAGTAGTGTTGCCGCAAGACCAAGACCAGTCATCTAGTCTTAGTCTTATCGAGACAAGACCATCATTTTGGTCTCGACTAAAAATTCAAGACGAGACGAGACCAGTATCTAGTCTTGTCGAGAAAGTCTAGGTCTCGAGAAGACTCTCGACTTCAGTTTTTCGGTATATAAAAGTGTTTCAAAAATTAAGAGCAATGCTATTAATACTATTTGAAAATTCATAAAAATAAAAGACATATTAATTTTTAATCTTGTGTTCCCAAACATTAATTTATGTAAATATAAAAATTCAAATACGATTAGAAATTCGCTGATTAGGCTGGAAGCTTGGCTTAAATTTAAAAAATTGTTAACATTACAAATAGTATATTCCGTAACTTAACCGCGGTGAGCAAGGTTCTGGTTACGCGTTCCGGAATGTAACCAAAACATAATTTCAGGATCGAGGTTCCGTTTCGGTATGTGGTTCCTGAAAGTTTTGGTTACTTTTTCGTGACCACAATTTTTTTGTGGTTGTTGTGGTCATTTTCTTATTTCTTATAATATTATAAATAAAATTATGTAAACATATAATAATTATTAATATATATATATATATATATATATATATATATATATATATATATATATATATATATATATATATATATATATGTATGTATGTATAATATTTACGTTAGTATAAAATAGACAAATAGAGATAGGTTGTCACTTATTTCTAATGATGCGGTGGTTTCCTGCTTTACCGACACAAATTAACCAAGATGTGCCGAATCACAACCACTTTTCAATAACCATAACCTGATCACGTGAACCACAAGAAAGCCATAACCACGGTCGTGGTTAAGTTACGGAATATACTAAAAATAGGCATAATACTCGTATTCATCTTACATCTACACAAATAATGAAATAAAAGCATATTTACTGCATAGATTTTAGTATAGTAGATAAATTAATAAACCGTTACATTAAAATGTATGCGTAGGTTAAAAACTATCCAGTGTAAACCGAATATCGCGACTGTACGGTTTTTCTTAGATATTTATGCACTATACATACAATTATTATAAACAATTTGTTGATAGACGCAAAATCGACTGTTTTGTCGAGACTCGAGACAATGCGAGACTGATCTCAAGTCTCGTCTCGACAAGACAAAGACAAAACCAATGTAGTCGAGATTAAGTCAAGACCAAGACAAGATCGACCTCAAGTTTTGTCTCGCCTCGTCTTGTGGCAACACTACAAAGCAGTGAAAAATGAGTTTTTACGGGGTTTATATCGAAAACTGTAAGAGTTACAACTTTGATTAATTGAGACTTTCTGTCTACCTTTGAGAAGTAACCTTAGATGTGCATTTTTTTTAAAAAAAAAACAATTAATTGTCTACTGATATAGACAAAATTTTGTTCGATCCTTATCTTTGTCATTTTTTTCGATTCTAATACAAAATGGCCTCTTTCTCGGAAACAGTTAAAGATTAGATCTATATTGATTAACCTTTTTTTACTCATTTTGGTAAGTACCATAATGCCCTTAAAGTTTGTACCTGAAGTTGTGAAACAGCCTGTAGCGCCTAATCATTTTCATTTTATAAAACGCCGCCATTTTGTCAAACAATTCGTTGACTTAGCAATGTTTTAAAATTACAGTCTGGCTTTATAATACGGCTAGGTGTTTTATAAAATGACGTAATCTTGTATATTTCTATATAATAACATAACCCAACACACAAAACTCGCTCCGAGTTAACCAAGCGTAAGTTTTGTACGTTAGGTTACTTAGGTTGTATTGAAGTATATGTATTTAGAGAAATTGCAAGAGAACATTTTAAAATATTCATATACAATGTTGCTGTAAGTTGTTCGTCGTTTTATAAAACACAAAACGTTTAGCCACATGTAAAACATCGCTAAGTCAACGAAAATTTAACAATTTAGCCGCTTTCTATAAAATAAGAAAACATTAATAAAAAGATGAATTTTTAAATCTCACTACGACTTATAAATTAGATAAAGTTGACTAATACGAAATCAAGTAAAGATAATATTTATTTGATTTGTTATTTTCTTGGGAAATACTTAGAAAGTAAAGTTGTAATATCACAACTCAGTCAAACATTTCCAGTTTCCCTACATTTTCCAAATATAACCGCCGTGATTGCGTCGATAAAGTTCGTGAGAAACGTCTGTCTTTCGGTCTTTCCTTGACTATCCACATTCACGCTTGTCACTTTGTGAATAGTAACTTAAGTATCTGGGAATCTGGGCTCTACGTTCAATAAGTTTGGTTTCACCGTCTTTTCGGAGAAGGAAATTACATTCATAATAGAAGCATTCAATTTTACAAAAATTTAAGCGCCATTTTTAAGATTTAAAGTCAGTAACTGAATAGATTTAAATACAAAATCATTGTTCGTTACAAAAAGTTATTGCTTCAGTTTCCTCCAATGTTCGTTATACCGTTAATTGAATAGTAGTTATATTGAGAACTGACACTACCGATAAAGGCAGCACTATCGCTTCAACAGCTTATCTCGAAAGAGTACTATTATTATTATTAATTATTATTATTATTATTATTATTATTATTATTATTTTTATTATTATTATTATTATTATTATTATTATTATTATTATTATTATTATTATTATTATTATTATTATTATTATTATTATTATTATTATTATTATTATTATTATTATTATTATTATTATTATTATTATTATTATTATTATTATTATTCGTGTCCAAACCTTATACATAATAAAAATAATTAATACACAATAAATATATAAAACTTTACAACAAATATTTCTCACTCCTTAGATACTGAAGTGAGCGATTTTCGGTAGCGAAATACCGCATCCGAACCACATGGAGTGAGTTAGCTGAGCTTTTTGTTATAACCATATAAATAGACAAATTTAGAAATTACGGATAGGCCTTATGCATCGCCCGGCATTAACTAGAACGAAGAGGATGCATCTTCTCCGAAGATGCTCTCCTTCATGCCAGAAGAAAAACCGTCCGCAAAAACTGGCAGAGAAGTGGCCTATCTAAATAGTATTAATCCAAAAAATTGCACAGTTTATAGCAGCTGGTGTTGCCTTAGCCAGATCTTCTCTTGTGCAACCTATTTCTTATTTGAACACATTTTGTAATAACAGATGTAGATATCTTGTTTTCTAAGGAAGAACAATTCACATTTTTTTATTGAAATGCTGGGCTGCTGAGTACGTTACCTATTGTAAAAAATCTGATGTGGCCAGCACATTACCTTCCGTCAGTTCCATATATTTTATACAAATTCCACACAGAAAGTTTCTTGCACACGATTCCATATTTCAAATACATTACCTTCTGTCAGTTCTATATATTTTGTACAAATTCCATACAGAAAGTTTCATGTACCTAACAGATTCTATATTTCCAGGTAAATTATAACCCAAACATGTCAATTGCATTTGACACTGACATCTGTCAATCGGCATTTTTTTAATTTAGTGGCGGTTTCCAGGGTTATAGCATAGCTAGCTGCTTTATGAAATTTAATTTAGTTATATTTTTATTAACTCTATATCCATTGAATATGAAGTATAAAACGTAATCATATCGTATAGAAAATAAAATATTGTTTAATATTTATAATAACATTAAATATGGAAAAATGATATTTAACAGTGTTTTTTCAAGAAAAACTGTTAAAATCTTAAAATGAGGGTACTTCCGGTTGACCAATTATTATCAAAATCTAATCATCTCTTCACATGGATGTAACGAAAAGGAATACGAAAGAATTATAATTTCATAATCATCACATACACATACACCCACACACACACACACGCACGCACACACACACACACACGCACACACACACACACGCACACACACACACACACACACACACACACGCACACACACACGCAAACGCACAAACACACACATCATTGTAAAAATAGTAAAATCTTATTCTAGGGACTCTAAAACGTGCTTATTCATCAAAAACTCACCACCGAATTTTTTGACCAAAACAATACCTTCCTTACCTAAAGGTGACGGAAGGTAAAAATTGCAGATAATTTATTTTCCACATTTTTGTTTCAACTTCATTCATCACAATTTTCTCTTTCTAAATTTTAAAACCTTTAATATTGCTTAAAAAATTGTGAAAAATTCAAAACTTCCACTGGGATACGAACCTATATCTGTGTCTTTTTGTTACACGTTGTTTTGTAAGAAGCAATTTTATTCTCTCCATCATTCACTCGGTCGTATCTCCAGGTGTATTACTTCCGTGTGGTATTCCAGCAGTTACAACGGGTTGAACCTATCCATATTCAGCTTGTGAATATTAAACAGTACTCCACTGGGATTACAAGGGTCTAGATAGTTTCTCACATCGGATTTTAGCCCCAGCTTCAGCTCCAGCTCCAGCGAAATACTACCATAGGACTCTAAACTTTACTAATGAAATTTTGTGGCAAAAATTTTGAGGGCTAATCAAATTAAGAATCGATTTATCGGTGATTAAAGTTTGCTAGGAAATTAAATTTTGTATTGGAATGCTTTTACAATCTTGCGAATTAGTGTGTAAAATTTTATTGTTTTAATTTAACGTAGAACATAAACTCAAGAACATATCTATAAAAGTTTATTTATTTTCAATAACCATCATTTTCTTATATAACTTTTAAATGTTGCACATGGAAGCTATCGTATCGTTCTAAATAGAATGACATCTTACTAGCTGTTTCCATTTATTATTTTCATTATAGTAAACAGTAAAATACTTTTTTCTAACTTCGTTATGGTTTATATACACGGACTTTTCTCAATTGACCCTCACGTCATTGGTTTCTGAACCGCAAAATAACAAGTAATTGTATGTTTATCTCTGTCTTACTCATGGTTTCCTATATTCTATCTTCGATAGGTATCACTTATAGCTTCATCTTTGTCTTACTAACGCATTTGGAGAAAGATAGTTATAAGAAATTTGAACATGACATTCGACAACAGTGGTATGGTATGACTAGCGAATGAAAGTTGACGTTTAGATTATTTAATAGATGTGCGGTTTCTTTTGAAAACATTTTCCTATATTTGATTTGAAAGGAAACTGACCCTTATGTATTCCGTTCCAGAAGATGAATTGTATTCAATACCAGGAGGCATTTAAAATTATCTTAGCAACAGGATTCAGGGATGTATGTAAAAAGTTTAATATGGCAAATTCTAATTCGTTCGTCGTAATTGCCTTGTACACAAAACTGTTTGAGATCTGCTTGTAATCATGTTTCCATCACTAATAATATATCAAACATCAAACAGAACATCAAACTATGACGTGAGGGTCAAGTGAAAAAAATCGGTGTGTAGGTACATGTGATTTAAGTGTTCAACATTGGACAATATAATATCCCTTGTTTGATACATTATGACACATTAAATGTATAGTAATTTGAATATATGATAGGCATTAATAACGAGGTTCTCCAAGATAACGCCTTTTTAAAAAATGTGTAATACTAATCTATTTCAGCTTTATGTATATTGTAATGAAATATTTAATTATAAACTATTTATTACAAATTTGAATTCAAAAAATCATATTGTGTAGTTGATTTAATTTGCCGCATGCCGAGTATTTACTTCCTTGCCTTTGGTGACTTGTTGATACACGTGCAACTCTCTTTTATTTCAAATTCAATGCCTGTTGTAAATATATCCTGCCTGCATTTAAAAATATTCAAAATAAACAAAAAGTGGTTATGTTACGTTTATGTTTGATTCTTTGATTTTACGCGCTTCTAGCTTGACTTCATGGTCATTTTACTTTCCTTGTCATTCTATTTCGGTCTCACAGTGGAGAAGTAGAATCTCTCTTGGGATCATTAGGTAACAAGCAAATAACTTTATTAAATTTTTACTCGAGTTTTATTAATTTACTGGGGAAATAACAAAATAGTACTTAGTCTAAATTTTTTATCATGATTAATATATAAAATTATAAAAAAAGTATTATTTTATTTTTATCAGTATCATCTACACAGGACATTTTTAAAAGTTACACAAAAACTTAAAATGATATAAAAATGATTTAAAATCCTAGTTCCCTAGTGGAGTATTCCCCATAACAATTTTGCATTTGACAAAAGCACTCTACAGTCTATAACATATTGTAACGCGAGAGTACCTACATTTGGTCCGCGAGCCCCCGACAGGCGCATGTGAGCCGACGCCTATGAATAGAAGCATTCTAGTAGGAGAAGGAGCCTAGCTATAGGCGACCAATAAAACAGAGCAGCGCGCGATAGGCTGGCGATGTGAGGCGGGAGGTTAGGTAAACAAGGGTAGATAAAAGTAATGTTATATAGTTTGAGACGTCACGAGAATATTCCAGAAGGTGTTAAGAGCAACTATATAAGTGACGTACGTGTGTGCGAAGATTCAGATATTCACACAGTGTTAGTCAGTCAGAAGGACAGTTACATAAATAGACAGTTATTCATTAATATAGAGTGTTAGTCCGTCAGAAGAACATTTACATAAATAGACAATTAGTGATGTGTAAGGTGTGAATTCTGTCCGAGCAGTTGAATATACAGACGCTGTTGTCAGTTGAGTATATAGACGCTGTGGAGCTCGGCAGGTCGGACAGTTGAATGTGAAGTGACATAAATAGTAGAAATAAATAATCAGTAATATCGTGTAAATAAATAGTCCTGTTAATTGTTTAAATAAATAAATAAATAGGTTTAGTGTTTAGTTAATCATATTCGTAGTCCTAAAATAGTATTTAATAATTGTTTAATATTAATAATCGCCATTGTTATTATCTTTTTATATTATTTAATAAACATTTATTTTAATTAATAATAATTGTCTAATATTTACACTTCACCCAAATAAATAAAAACGTTATAGTTTAGTTCTTTGAGAACTGACCTGGAAAATTTAAGATTTGTATCGATTTTGCTTGGTATACTTACAAGAGCCGTACTTCTTAATATTGCAATTTCATTAACACAGTACATAATTCTGTTTTCCATTTCACTCATTGTCGTTGTCAAAAAACTATTGTGCACTCTAAACGCTTCTCCTTACAGGTGGAATGAGCGGGTTGTATTTGAAAAAATATATATATATCACATGGAAAATTATCAGCAAATAGTGGAATACGGCTCTCAAATACCAGTATCCAGTGAAACAATTTGTTAGTGGTCGTTCTTGCAAGGCATTTATACTAAGAAAATTTCCACAATGAGAACTTCTCAGGTCTATTCTCTATGTAGTCGTTGTGTAAGCAATTGTGAACCGAAAGAGCTTGTAAGTAAAACCTATTTTCTATTGCTATAAGTTCACCATATGTGGTTTTCGCTATTGTACTCGAAATTGCGTGAATTATAGAAGTCAAAGAAATGATCTTGAACTAAACTATACAATACTTTGTCATTTTCGAAATCTGCACACAAAGCACACACTCATCTTCATTGGAACGAGTAATTTTGTATCAAAAATCTTCATCGTCGGATATAAAAAATATTAAAAAAAAAAATTATGTCCTATATCCCATCTCAATATAAATTTTTTTCTTTTAAACTTTTAAAAGGACTTCAACGATAGCACTCTTTTGTAACTTTTACACAATTTCTATCTTCGAAGACATTTGGAAATATTGATTTTCGTGTTAAAATCTTCTCTGTCAACCGAAGACATAAATGTAGCATATGAAATTTGTAAAGTTTAAAGAGTAAAATCCGCCTAAAGCAGAAGTAGCACGTTGTTCAATTTCAGTTCAGTTTATCTAGCTTTCCCTTGAAATGTATTCGGAGTTACTGTTGTTACAAGATACAATTATCATTGCAGGTTGCAAATACAACAAAAAATAATGAACGCTTTACATACATTTACATTCTGAATATGTAAAATTCTGGGCTGTCTAGTTGAAACATGAAAACTTATCCAATTCTCTGTTTTTCGGGAGATTTTTTAGTTGCTTGAATTTTAATTTTCATATATGAACAACTATGATCCGGTTTTTGCGAAGGGTAATGTTTATTTTAATTTAGACTGGAAAATATAATGAACATACCGGACTCACTGTAATTTCAGTTTGTATAAGTTCAAGTTTATAATATAGCTTGCATTGTTGTAGGTACTAATTTTGTTGGAAGACAATGCGGATGGTTCTCATTCTTTATATGACACCAGATAAATAAATAAAAGAAACGCAACATATATACTCTTTAATATCAAATGATATATTACCTAGCAAAATAAATGGTAATTTATAAACGTCAAATTCGAATTATATATCATTACGACTTATTACCTATTTCTGGGTGTGCCAATCTGCTTTTATTCGTAGATTTCGATAATGTCTCTTACGGGTTTTTAAAGCTGTTGTGGAAAAAATGTCACAGTTTCCAGTTTGACGTCGGTCGGAATTGAATCCGATCCGTCCTAATCACAAATCTGTCACCTAACACAATATATAACTAAGCCAAGAAAAATATCATCAAGGATGTTTTTCTTTTTCAATTAATACTATTAGAAAGTGAAAAATATAGTTTTTTTTTCAAATAAGCAATGAAATTCCGTAAAAAAGTTTCTAATGTTGTTACTACATAATAATAGCAACGTTATTATTATGTAACTTGCATAGAATAGATATGAACTTTTACAGTTTTTGCCATTCTGCAGCATATAACGTTACAATTATCGAAATAAATAAGTTGCACGTTGCTAAATATTTATACACTGCAATAAGTACCATGGTTTCAAACAATTATCTAACCCGAAAACATATTGAATATATCAATATATGTGTTAGAAATTAATACGGGCAATGTAATTATTTATAGAGCATGATTTTAATTTTTCCCATCTAGTATTACAAATTTCTTCTGTGAGTATGGTACACATTTTTATTTATATGCATTATAGGTATAGTATAATGCATACAAATAAAAATTGCTTTCCTAAGTTGTAATGCTTAGAAATGCTAATCTTTTGGAAATGAATACTACTGAGTACACTCTTTTGAAAATTAATACAATTAATTTAACAATTTTTCATTTCTTCAGTTTGAGATTTTGTTAAAATTTTAAAAATAAATATGGATTCACTATTTGTATATGAGTTCTGTTAGAAAGGTATCCGACCTTTGGCCGGGACGAAAAAACTGGCATACATGGAGCGCTGGAAACCGAATCTTCAAAGAAGTCTCCTTTGGACTCCACACACTGCTCCCAGCTGTGACGCCGTTGTTGGAAGTATTCCGAGAGAGCCTCTTTCGGAATGGAGTTTAGCTCGGCTGCCCTCTTTTGTCTGAATTCGCATTCCATTCAAGGACCCCATGAGTTTGGGGAATAGCCAGAAGTCGCACGGGGCCATATTAGGAGAGTAAGGAGCCTGTTGAACCACGTAAGTCTTGTTCTTCGCCAAAAAAGTCTGGATCAAGTGCGAGGAATGTGCTCGCGAGCATTGTCGTGATGGAGACGCCAATTTCCTGTTGACCACAACTCCGGTTTCTTGCGCCGCACTGCATCACATAGGCGACAGAGGACATCCCTGTAGTACTCTTTGGTGATTGTTTGACTCTGTGGTGGGTACTCGTGGTGTACCACACCGCGGGAGTCAAAGAAAGCAGTCAACATCACTTTGACCCCTTCTTAATATGTGTGATGCCCATTGCATCGTCACCGAAAGCCGCCTGAATCTTCCGAATGGTTTCCACCTGGCTGTCGTCCAGTTACAGGTAAAATTTGATGCAAATGCGCTGCTCCAGTCGTTCCGTTATTTTCCTTGCAATGAAAAACCGACGAGAGCACTACACACTACCTCACTCAAATGCTGCTTCCCAGCAACAGACGCTATCGACAGGCGGGAAAAAATTCACGCATACGCACGAAGGTTCAAGGTCGACCATGAAAGCGCGTTTGATTTAAATCCATCAGGTTTTTGGAAAAAAAATGTCGAATACTTTTCTAATAGACCTCGTATATTTCTCAATAATAGAAAGAATGAAACAATTTACATGGTACATTAAATTTGTAGTTTCATAAAAGTGCAAGTTGTAGTAGTAAAGATTTTGAGCAAAGTTATAATTTAATGTTCTAAGTTTATTTGCATCATTCGACCTACTAGTACTTGAGAAGGAGACAAGAACCCGTGTTATGATATATCTAGTGTAGACTAAAGATTACCACACGAGATGTTTTCGAGTCAACGAAAACGATAGAAATATAATATAAACAATAGTTTGAGGATCCATAATTTTAGCGTAAGAATTATATTGGACATTTCTTTTACATGGATTCTAAGGTTACCACCATCTTCCGCTTAATTTCTATATCTATGGTTTGTCTGGTTCCTAGGATTTGTTCAAATGAAAAGATGAAAGCATTCTTATAATTATTTTGAAAGGTTAACAGAGATTATATTTGTTCGATTTGAAACATAAAATTGATTTTCTTCACAATCGGTTAGTAATATGACTATTTCTGACTTTTAAAAAGTTGGTTATTGTTAACCTCATTTCGCGCCTTGGTTAGCTATCTTCGCCCTCGACAATGAAACACTTTCCACCTCGGTTAGTATTATACTATTTAACTTTTGATTTTGTCAACATACAAACCATTGCCGTCAGAACCATAACTAGGTATACTATGACTAGCGAATGAAAGTTGACGTTTAGATTATTTAATAGATGTGATTTCTTTTGAAAACATTTCCCTGTATTTGATTTGAATGGAAACTGACCCTTATGTATTCCGTTACAAAAGATTTAAAGATATAATACCGAAAATTCTAGTTCGTTCGTCTCAGGTGTAAGCAACCCTCGAGTCGGAATTACTGTTAGAGGATATTAAAAATAATCATATTTCATAGAATTGCCAAACTAAATAGTTTCAATATCAAAATATTTTGTTATAATCAACATAAACAAAAAATGTTTAAAATATTTAAAACGCACCCCTGTTTTGATATTCAGTTACCCTAGTGGGCCATCTATTTTCAGCCAGATATAGTAACGTTTTCTGGGCTTTCCTAGTCTAGTATTTAAATGGGTTCATGCAAAAATTTCATACCTGGATATTTCGTACAATTCTATTCTTCTCTAGGGTTTCAAAAGAAACCACATCTATAAAATAATTTAAACGACAACTTTCATTCGCTAGTCATATAGTTACTTCATGCACACGGATCCCATTATATTTTTATATTTATTTTGTTTACAGTTGTTGATAGATATTCTTAAAATGAATTTTTCTTATAAAATTTTCATTTTAAAGAACAAAGAAATATATGTTCCTCTCAATTTATTTGTAAAACAAAGTAGACTCTTTCGTCGTATTTAAATGATGGCTATTAAAACGAACAAATCTTTAACATGTTTTGAGTTCCACAGCTTAATTACAATTGATTTATATAATCCCATAAAAAACCTCTTGTAGCAATTGATAAACCCTTTACATGACAGGGAGAGGCGGAGTGATTATCACCATCACCCTATAGGTGAGTCATTCGCTCTGTAACTGATTTATATTTTGAATCTCTTTCCTCTGCCATTCTCTCCCATCTGCGGTGCGTTGCGTTCGCTAATGACGCACCCCGCCTTCTCCATGTATCGCCAGCTCTATAAGTGACGGATGACTCCCGATAGAGAATCGGCGGGTTGATTGTTAACATAGAAACAGCATTAGGCAAATTTCAATTCGGGTTTTAATCATCGATTTTATAATTAATGTGTATTCGGTGACAATTTTGACGTTCGTACCCTGTTGGTAGTTTTTGTTCTTGTTGGCTTTTATGTGGATTATGTCATTCGGGATGACAGAGGATGAATATTGATATTCCAAACCATTTTTCAATTAGTCAAGCGAAGGATCGTATTACAACTAACTGGCAGATTCTCGATAATATAATTTTTTGTCAACGATAATAGGAATTAATAAATGATGTTCCTATATGTGAATATTATAATATAAATTTCAGTTTCTCATGTTATTAAATTCTTGCAATGAAAAGGTAATACGGCTGCGAGTTGAACGTTGTTCACGGGAACTCTGTCCATCGTTTGACTTCTATAATCCCTGCAATTTCGACTACAATAGCTAAAACCGCACATGGTTATCTTATAGCAATAGAAAATAGGTTTTACCGGTTTCAGGATATTATTCCATTGTTTACATATACAAAAGTAGGCTGGTAACTAAATAATAATTTTTTTTTAAATAATCTTTATTGTATATCATGTATTCAACTTATTACAATCGATATTTAATGAAGGTGAGTCAGTTTTCTTACAAATTTTCATAACTTCGGCGTTCTATACCTATATTTGATGAAGATGAGATGATGAAAGACACACACAACAACCAAGCCTTATCCGGGATTCGAACCCGGGACCCTTGGAGTGTGAAGCGACAGCGCTACCGCTACTCCACCTGGGTCGGCTAAATAATAACTGTATCTGTATGGTAATATTATTACCATATTGACTTGTCAACAACGGTCTACAAAATGAAAATAAAATAAAATGAAAATATAACGCTCTTCATTAATACATACAGATAACGTTAGCCTATCGTTCTAAATACGGTCTGCTTTATTCTAAAGTAATAAACATGATGAATAAAGCACATAATTTGAATATTTGTCATATTGACATATGTCAAAATAATTGTTCTGTTAACCATAGCAATCTGAAAGTAAAATTAATGAAAGAATTTTAAGAAAAGATATTTATCAATAATGTCTTAATTTTCTGAAACCGATAAACTATTGAACAAACCACGGATGTTATGAATCATAACAAGCCTTAGATGTCTTAAAATCTTCGCTCTACGAGCTCGAATTTCAAACTTACATCTGCGGCATTATGATGTGAATAACATTTCTAGGTATGTTAATAGTTATTACTTACAAGCTCTTTCGATTCACAATCGCTTACACAACGACTATATAGAGAATAAGACCTAAGAAGTATGGTATGACTAGCGAATGAAAGTAGACGTTTAATTTTTTTTATAGATGTGGTTTCTTTTGAAACCCTAGAGAAGAATAGAATTGTACGATATATTCAGGTATGAAATTTTTGCATGAACCCATTTAAATACTGGTTCTAGAAAAGCACAGAAATACATTACTATATGTCTGGCTGAAAATAGATGGCTGACTAGGGTAACTGAATATCAAAACAGGGGTGCGTTTAAAATATTTTATACATTTTTCGTTTATGTTGATTATAACAAAATATTTTGATCTTTAAAATATTTAGTTTGGCAATTCTATGAAATCGGATTATTTTTAATTTCCTCTAACAATAATTCTGACTCGAGGGTTGCTTACACCTGAGACGAACGAACTCGATTTTGCGGTATCAATTTTTTTAAATACATCCCTGAATCCTGTTGCTAAGGTTATTTTAAATGCCTCCTGGTATTGAGTACAATTCTAGTCTTCTGTAACGAAATACATAAGGGTCAGTTTCCTTTCAAATTAAATATAAGGAAATGTCTCCAAAAGAAACCACATCTATTAAATAATTTAAACGTCAACTTTCATTCTCTAGTCATACTATACTCATTCTTAGTAAAAATTACTTGCTCGAACGACCACTAACAAATTATTTCACTGGGTGCTGTTACTCGAGGGCCGTATACCATTATTTGCTGATAATTTTCCATGTGATAGAATGATTTTTCATATATTTAATATTAAGTATAATAGAGATTTTTTTTGTTAAAAGCAGGTTTCCGGCACTACCCAATAGGTACTGCCTTCAGCACAAATGTACTAGAAATATAGAACCTTTCGCAAGAATCTGTCTGTATGGAATTTGTGTAAAATACATACAACTGACGGAAGGTAATGTGCTGGCCACATCAGATTTTTCTTTAGTTTTTCAACATGGTACGATAATTCATAAAAATCACAATCACATCAGTTTGCTCTCAAATTAGACAACATAACATTCTGTTAAGACCTAATCTATACTACAGTCGAGAAATTTCACACATTTATAAATTAAAAGATCTATAGATTTATAACCAAAAATAAATCTGTTCGTAAATGAGGAAACCTTAAATATCCAGTTAAATATTTAAAAAGTGGAATTATTAGTATTGAATTTGTCGACGTCACATCAGAGACGTCATCCTAAAATTAGTAAACTCGAATTCTACCATTTCCAAAACGTGTTTATTTATTGAGAACTCACAACCTATTTTTTTACCTCCCGCTACCCTAGCTAAGGGAGGTATAGGGATCGTGCTAAATATCGGTTATCGAGATTTTGGTAAATGAGCAGGTTTTAAGGTCCCTAGAATCCAATTTTAACATTTTCACGATGATGTCTGTGTGTATGTGTGTGTGGATCCTCCACTCTAACTCAAATACTATCATTTAGAAAAATTTTAAACCTTGTTTTTGGACCTTTTTCTATTATGGAAAGAGCCCATTATATTTTGGTGGAAATCGAATAACCGGTAATGGCAGTTTACTTGAAGCTCGAAATAGTTTTTCTTCGAAAAATACTTTTAAAAGTTATTTCTTGGAGATTAATGTTATTATAAAAATTAAAGATTATTAAATTTTCTATAGATTTGCATTAATACTTTTTCCACATATTTTATGGACTAATTTATAAAGTTACCTATAATTTAAATCCTAGAACCTACGCTTTAAACAAACAAAACTCTTTGGTTACGCAGTTATTCAAATGTGTGTTTAAATGTATGTAACTGGCAGATAAATGTTACTGTCAAACAAATAATCATTTCAAATTAATAAAAGTAACGTTTTAAAAAGAAAAAAGTAAATAGAACAATAGAAAAGAAATAATAATAATAATAATAATAATAATAATAATAATAATAATAATAATAATAATAATAATAATAATATAATAACATATCACGGCATATTATTCAGTGCTGGGTGTGCCAATCTGCTTTGTACGCAGATATCGGTAATGATAATGACATATTTGTACCGTGCGGGCGTTTACCAGGCGTCACCTCACGGGCATTCATTGTTGGCATGGAGAGTGCACTCCAGGGGTCAATTTGCGCCATTTAAAACTCGAAATCTTTGGCGTCGATTGGGATCGAACCCGGTTCCCCAGATTCACGACCAGACACACAGACATGCGGCCATGAGGAAATCAATATAATTTCCAGCATAAGTAAATATGTAGGTATGTATTTAGATTAATAAAAATTAATGATTCGCAAAAAAGTTTAAGCTAATCCTCATCTTTAGATTAGTGAATTCTATTCCGGTATTTAAAATTTAATCTTCTTTTTTTTTATCAAAAAAGGTAGTAACTTGGATTAGATTAGACTATATTTTAAGAAACAAACTACCAAAATTAGATTAAAATACGCTAATCCATAAATAAGGATTAGCTTAATCTTTTTTGTGACTCGGGCTGTAAATGGCAGGAGGTATTGTGTTGGCCCCACCAGATTTTTTTTATCAAAGATCATACCTCCCAATGTTTTTATAGAATATTTTAACAAAACATTAGGCATATAATGTAATCTATTAGTGAAACTAATTTTCTATAATTAATTTACTGTATGTAACGAAACGAAGTAAAAAAGCCATTATATTATTGAAAACTTCATGCAACATTGAGGTTATAAAAATAGAATTAAGATTAAACGTTAAGATGAAGCAAACATATAATTAATAGTCATTAAATCTTATTTATTATGAACAACAGTAAAGCAATGTTGTGTTGAGGATGAATAGCAGATAAAAAGTTCATTATCGGTTATTATAATTTTTTACAGTAAAACAAACAATGTGAAAATAGCTATCAATCAACGGACGCGCACAGCATACATGATTTTACGATTCAATAATAATAATTTCAAATACTCTACACCGTTATGGTTGAAAAACTGGCCACTGGTTTTTAATATTTCATGTATGGAATATGAAGAGACAGCAGTTCGACTTGAATCAGAAAAAAACTACAGACGCAAAACAAAACTAGTATGAAAAACAAAAACCACCTCAACAAACTGTAATCATTGTGTACAGCCCTAACAGCTACGCATCAATAATTCATTTATTTCTCTTGTTATTATACTTAAGAGCGATATTCTTTTTAACCATTCAATTCATTTTGTTTCATATCGAAAACCGGGCCTGCCTCCTTGATCCGAGATCCGCTTACTGATATCATAAAACTTTTTCTTTTCGTATTGCATTTCAATTATTAAAACTGATCACACAGTAATTGATAAAATACAGTGGCGTACGTGAATATTTCACATGCTCCAGGGTTTTAAACAAATTTATAAGAACTATAAAATATTTATGAAATGAGAACAAATGCAATATTTCAAAGTTTATGTCACAACTTCTACACACACAGGATATAAATTACAGAGTAAAGTTAAATAATTTAGAGCAAAGAATGGAACAGATTGTTTGATATGTATACTTTGTTATCATAAAAATAAAAAATCTGATGTGGCCAGCACATTACCTTCCGTCAGTTATGAGGCATTTACGAAAATTCTACCGGTGAACTGTTACCTGTAAATAGCTATTTATCAGGTTATAGCTACCGGAATCAATATTTTAAGAACGCAAGTGGTAAACAGGATAGATCCATAACTTATAAAAAATTTGAAGCAGGTTAGAAATTTGATGTAGTTAACAAACTGAGCAGAGTCCTACTTTGAACACATTTCCACTTTTAACACGCGCGCTTCGCTTTGCATCACTACCTTTTTTTGAGATTAGATTCTTCATGAATCCGGTAGATGCATTTGGTAGATATTGTACAATTTTTTAACACGGTAACTTTTTACCACTCGTGTTTTCGAACACTGTCCGTAGATGCGGTATCTACCAGCAGAATTTTCGTAAAAGTCTATGTATTTTGTATAAAATCCATACAGAAAGTTCTTTGCAAAATATTCTAAATTTCTTGCATGTACATTACCTTTCGACAGTTGTATGTATTTTATACAAATTCCATACAGAAAGTTTCGAGCAAAAAGATCCTATATTTCGAGTAAAACACAAATACACTACAAATATGTCAATTGACACTGACATCTTTCAATCAGAATTTTCTTAATATAGTAGCTGTTTCTAGCATAGCTAGCTAATTTATGAAATTTAATTTCTTTATAAATGCAGTCAAAACGTATAGAGAATACAATACATACATACATACATACATAAAATCACGCATTTCCCACTTAGTGGGTTAGCACAAACCCGAAAGAATAACAAAAACATCATCCAAAAAAAATCAGTCTCTCTTTCAACAACATTCGTACTAACCTGACATCATAGGTACAACATATATTCCTCACTCTTAACATATTAAAGTGACCGATTTTCGGTAGCGAAATACCGCAACCGGACCACAATAATAGTTACGAAACAATCATCCTTCGCCACACATTCCTGTCTAAGCATACTTCTTTCGCCTGAGCCACATTCATAATCGCATTCATACACGCTCTTCTTCTCTTCCCACTCGGAAACTTTCTCTCTTTTAGTACCTTCTCAATCACATCCATCCACTTAAACACTGGACGGCCACGCAATCGAACACCCTCAATTTCATCAAGATATACACGCTTTACAAGCCGTTCACTCTTCATTCTCTCCACATGACCAAACCATCTCAACTGGCTCATTCCTACTCTCTTAACAACATTCTTCCTAACCATACATTCTTCATACACCAACTTATTCCTCACGCGATCCCGTCTTACATATCCACATACTCCACGTAAATACCTCATTTCCACGGCAGTCACTCTCTTTTTATGCTTTCCCGTCCATGCCCAACATTCGCTTCCATACATCAAAGCAGGCACTAGCACTCCATTATACACACTTAAACGAGCTTCTCTAGATACGTTTACGTTTCGAGCAAACGTACCCAGAGCACCCATTACCTTACACCCCGCACTCACTCTCCTTTCAATTTCTCTATCAATTCGACCATCCCCTGACATCATACTACCCAAATATACAAACTCATTCACTTGCTCCAGTTTCACTCCATCCACCAACACATTGCACATAGTCACCAATTTACTCCTTTCAAATACTAACACCTTGGATTTATCAACATTCAACTCCAGATTCATACTTCTTCCAACTACATGTATTCTCTCTATCATTCTTCTGAGTTGCTCTTCATTTTCACATAAAACAACTACATCATCCGCATACGCTAACGCAGGCACAATACTTTCACCAATTTGTACACCATCCATTTCACTCAATGCTCTCCGCAACAACACATCCATATACAAATTAAACAACCACGGAGACATACCACAGCCCTGTTTCACACCAACATTTATACGAAACCAATCACTCAACCTACCATCTATTCTTACAGCAGCCTCACTACCCTCATACAATGCAAGAATCGCTCTCAGCAAGTTTCCATTCACGCCGTACTCCTTGAGTACATCCCACAAAGTATCTCGAAGAACACTATCATACGCCTTTTTTAGATCAAGAAAGCCACAGAACACCTTGTTCTTGTCAAGTGACTTCTCAACAATCGTACGAAGAGGAAACAATTGATCGACACATCCCCTCTCAGGCAAAAAGCCACCCTGAACGTCACTAATTTTTGAAATTGTTAAGGTTCGCACCTTATGAATTAAAACCTTACCAAAAAGTTTCCCGACTACACTCAACAAACTTATCGCGCGAAAATTCGTACATTCACTCGAACTGCCTTTGCCTTTGAATAATGGACAAATAACAGCTTTTTTCCAATCATCAGGAACCACGCTACGTTTCAAACAAAATCTAAATAAATAAATTAACCATTCAAATACTTTCTCTCCTCCATATTTCAACATCTCATTTGTAATCCCATCCAAACCCGCAGCCTTACCATTCTTCACACGCGCCAATGCATCACATACATCACTTTCATCTATATCATAATCATTTTCACTACCAGTTTCACTACAATCGTCCCTCTCAATCTCACCTCCATACAAACCTTTAAAATACTCGCACCACCTATTCCTCACATCTGATTCATCCCACAATAACTCACCATTCGCACTTCTCACAGCTTTCACCACTCGACCACTTCCACTCCGCAGTCTCTTCACACTCAACCAAAACAGTCGCTTATTCATACTAAAATCATTTGTCAATCTTTCACTCAATAAGTCATCAAATCGCTTTTTACTTTCTCTCACCACTTGCTTCACCCATTTATTCTTCCTTCTATACTCTAACAAACATTCTTCTCGCAAGCGCCCAGGCGAATCCTTAACATTTAAGAACTTCAAATATGCTCTCTTTTTCTCATCAATCGCTTCTTTCACCTGATCATTCCACCATGCATTTTTCGGACAAGAGCCTAATCTGCTTTCACCACAAACTTCTTTTGCACATTTGAGGAGTGAATCCTTAAATTTCATCCAAACTTCATTTATATTACAATCAAATTTAGACTCACATTCGGGCAAGGATTCATTCAATCTTTCAACATACTGCATTCTAACATCTTCATTCAAAAGAGCAAAGGATTTTACGCGAAACATTTTCCCAGAACATTTCACATTCTTTCGCCAAAATTTATTCAACCGCATTCGCGATACAACCAAATAATGATCATTCGTACCCAGTTCAGCGCCTCGTTTCACACGCGTATCTACTACCATACTCCTCAATCGTTCATCATAGACAACGAAGTCAAGCACACTACGTTTATTCTGAATCACATTCTTCTTTTCCAATATATTTTTGATACGTATCCATGGTTTCAATGTGTAGTTAAACACATGATCAGCTAACAACGTTTTATGTAACAGGCCCTTAATGTGAAAAAATGATATTTAACATCGTTTTTTCAAGAAAAACTTTTAAAATCTTCAAATGAGGGTACTTCCGGTTGACCAATTATAACCTACATCTAATCAGCTCTTCATTTGGATGCAACGTAGAGGAATACGAAAGAATTATAATTTTTGGAATTGTAGTATTAGTTATCGTAGACGAAACTTTTGTTACACACACACGCACGCACGCTCGCACACACACACACACACACACACACACACACACACACACGTACGCACACACACACACACACACACACACGTACGCACACACACACACACACACACACACACACACACACACATACGTACATACATACATACATACATACATACATACATACATACATACATACATACATACATACATACATACATACATACAGATATCATCGTATAAATAGTGAAATCGTATTCTAGGGACCTTAAAACGTGCTTATTCATTAAAAACTCACCACCGAATTTTTTGACTAAAGACAATAGGTACCTTCCTTACCTAAAGGTGACGAAAGGTAAAAATAAATATACCACGACATATTACCTATTGCTGGGTGTGCCAGTCTGCTTTCTACATAGATTTCGGTAATGATGACATATTTGTACCGTGCGGGCGTTTACAGGCATCACCTATCGAGCGCTCATTGATGTGTCATTTAAAATTCAAAATATTTATTTTTAGCGTCGGTCGGGTACGAACCTGGTTCGCCAGATTCGCGATGAGACTCTCAGGCGAGCACTCAGACACGCGGCCATGAGACCCCATATCATGAAACAGTTATATTTCAATCAAGTAAGAATATAACAGTGTAACACAATACATTAATTGATTTGAAATTGAAACGAATATCCTGTTACATAGTGCATCATTTGTATATACATACCTATGAGCATACATATATATTTATTGTTATAAGTAAAAGTAGGGATTCAACACGCCAAGCTACTTGATTAGAAATACCCTCCGCTTCCCTTGGTAAGGGAGGTATAGGGATCGTGCTAAAAATCGCATATCGAGATTTTGGTAAACGAGCACTTTTTAAGGTTCCTAGAATCCAATTTTAACATTTTCACGATGATGTCTGTGTGCATGTGTATATGTATGTATGTATGTATGTATGTATGGATCCTCCACTCTAACTGAAATACAATCACTAAGAAAAATTTGAAACCTTGCATATCGAATTCTGAAGCTGTGGAATTTGTTTTATAGGAGTAGTTTATAACAATTTAAATATTGTACACTTAGGTATATAAACGCAAGTTCATTTGTTCATAACTACCCAACACATGTTTGAAAAACGAATAAGTTATTCTTTGATGTTTATATATTTATTTAGAGAATAAAAACTATGAGAAACCACAATCATTGTTGAAAAACGCACGTAAAAGTAGCAGCCTCTATACCTTGTTCCATTTAAGCCATTCAGTATTGCAGAGCATAGGGAATAGTTTTGACCTCTCTTATTGGCTGAAATTGGAGACAAGAGACAAGTATACCCAATGTAATTTCGGCTACTTTAAGTTTTCACTGCTGCCAGCTCCAACTGCTGAATGGCTTAAATGGAACAGTGTATAGAAAAATAATATATTTGACGCTATTACGCACATGTGCAATAAAGTATGAAGTGAACTGGCAACGTTGCAATCAATTATTCAGCGCGAGATTTAATTCACATTCGATCAGAAAAATAATTACAAATTTATTTAACCTGAAATATGGCAAATTATATAACAAAAAATATGTGACAAAATTGTAGAAAATTAAACCTTTGTAATATAACAACCAATGTTGCCATATCCCTCGGCTAGATTTTTCATTTTTAATACTACGGAAATCATTATATAGAACTTATTATACAAAAATTATTTAAGAAGGTAAACCATACATTATTTGGTTTTCATCATTTAAAACCATAAACATTATTTTCACAAGTTTTAGTAACAACACAATTTTTTAACGAGTTTAAATATTATGACTCACTTGATTATGGATGTCAGATGAACTACCTTAAAATAAGTTTAAGGCGGTCGAAATCGAATTCCGAAAATGTAATATATATATATATATATATATATATATATATATATATATATATATATATATATATATATATATATATATATATATATATATCTTTGTAATTATTTATTAGTATAGTATGCTAGTTTAAAATAAAAAATTGAGATGGAAGGATGAAATATGCAAGCTACATCAAGTTTCTTAAAATAATGATTCAATAATTTAGACGTAACATGAATTTAAGTGTTACTTTAGTCTTGACAGAAATAAGATGGTTGTTAATTCAGATACACAAACTAATTTAAATACTAAGTATAATAGTCATTTAAATCAATTGCTTTTGCATGGGTAAAAACAAATTTGCACCGCTCAAATACAGTACAAAATTATTTGTAAATGCCTTAATTTAAACATGCCCATATAACCATTTAAAATGTTTCACTAATTCCATCGCATTCTTTGTTTCTAATCTAAACCTAAAATATTTATATTTCGATAAATAAACAACATTCACACCAACATGATTGACATTATAAAATGACAAGTTTTTGTGTAAAAGTAATTTTATATACGAGAATAATATTGTTCTGAAATTTATATATTCGTCAAAATAAATAACGGAAATTTTTTCAAGACCTGAATGACACTTGACAACTAAATCTACGAGATTTACTGAACTAACGATAAACAATTTTTCAAATTGAAATTCATGTAATATTAGTAGTGAGATAATTGAATAGATGTCACTATTGTATGTAAAAATGGCTGACATTGTTTCTCGACGGCTTCATTAAAATAAAATCTCGATACTGACACCCTTATCGGCCGGGAGACAACAATGGTGGATTTATCATTTCGCATGTTCAGTTCATTTTACGCTGGTAATGAACAAACTACAAATAAATGAACCGATAGAAGATAAACATGGAATAAACGATCAAACAAATGTTGAACATGCAGACATGTATATGTTTGCAATGCTCACTCTGATTGTGAAGCACAAGTCAATTAATGACAACGGGAAAATTTCAATTTTGGATTCGCATTTTGGGGTAATCATATTGCGTTTACAAATGACGTTCAACTTTTGATGGACGTTTTTGCAAGATACACCCCACAAAAAATTCAACCGTGATTTATTTTTTGACACATGGCAAGAGTTTCAAACTAATGTAATTAGTACAACTTTTCATTTTTCCATGTACACAGAACCCAAAAACAAACGCAGTAATTTACTTGACATCAGTAATCAGATTTTATCTGAAATGACACTGTTTTTGTTTTTAGTTCGCATTAGATATACACAACCAAGGTCCTAAAATGGCCACTTAGCGAATTTCCTACACGCTTCACATATTAACCAACTGATTTATCTACACTATTATTCACGAAAGATGACTATTCAAGGTCATTTGTTCGAAGAAAGAATACACATCACTTAATAGCAGTAGCTTAGCAACATTTTGTATTAGAAAGAGAAAGATTATTTGACCTATGTCTATTTAATTTATGTGGTGTGACAGATATACGTAAATAGTGGCATTACTTTCTAACACACTATAAATAATAATGACATATGTCGTAGAATTACAGATACCTAATTATCTACTACACTGCCCTCTGTGCTAATATTTACCCAGTGGCGATGACGTTTAAATCAAATCATTATTCCTTGGTTTATAAGTTAAGTCTATGTTTTTGTATTTTGCAAAAACATAAGTGAAGAACACAAATCTTTCAGAAAGACATTATTTAGAAAGAAACATAATTTTCAAATTAATTATTCTTATTTTTTCAGTTAAAATGTGTCCATAAATATTTCATGTTGCACGCCTATGCAAACAAAATGCAATGAAGTTATCTGCAAGTAATTTATATCAGACGGCTCACAAATGACCTTGAATAGTCATCTTTCGTGAATAATAGTTTAGTATAGGTACCCATTATAACATACTTTGGGCTGTTACGGTCAAATACATGGTGTCTCACAACTCGCGCCCCAGGCGAAACTGACACTTGCCGACGACAATAGGTTGCCAACAAATAGAAGAAAATAATTTGAGGCTGCTTGCATAACGGAGTTACAAGACTTTTTAATCCACCAATCCCGGAAGGATATCTTGAGGTGTGATGATATTATTACAAAATAAAACTGGTTGCTAGGTTTTAAAAATACTACTAGTGAGTTACAAAATTTGTATGACTTACTGTAATTTTGACACTTTAGAGTGGACTTTTCACTGTCAACAAATTTAGGTTAGCGAAGGTGTCATTCGAGATCATCATTTATATCGTACAGTGCAACGTGTTGTAGCAGCTATGTAAAATATGTTCTAAGTAATCAGCGGCTGAATACATGGTAAGAATTTGCCTTTTTTTATTCACCTTGTCAAATTTAATTTGACACTGACATTTTTCGAAAACTACAGTCGCCCACACATTTTAATGAAGATCTGATTTGTATATAACGTAAAATTACAGCAAACACAAGTTAAAGGTTTAGGTCTCTGATCGGCCAATTTTAAGACGTCTTTTCTCGAATATCTTTAAAGCTAGATTTTTTTTTCTTCGAAATTACACATCCGAGTGCAGTCTCGTGTTTCCTCATTCGCTCTGGGGCGCGAGTTGTGAGACACCTGTATAAACTTTCATATTTCGGGTTGATTTCGATCATGAAAAGTATAGACCGTTTTTTGAAGTAACACTATAGTAAATTTAACCCTGAACTACTATCGTGGGGTCAAATCCGATCCCAGCACTTAAAATTCTATGGATATCTAGTTTGGCTTACAACGTTGTCGTCCTAATTTACGTATGTGTGTTTCAAGATATTTGCAAATCTACCTGCCTTCGTAATAACGCGGTGCACCGCAAAACAGCATGATATGTGCGATCCTATGTGTCAGGGGAGGATTAGCAAAATTTTGAAAAACGGTGTAAAGGTACTTTCTCAAAATCCCGCTAAGTAATATACCTGTTTTTGTTTACAATTTATGAAAATTTGGTGTAATGTCATATTCATTGGTATTTCTTAAAATTCATGTCAAACATTAAATTTTGACACAAATATTTCGTGTGCTAGATTTCAAATATTTTGTTACAACCCTGTCATGTTACCCATCACACGCAACTCTGTATCATATTCGCGGTTGAATATTTCAAGAATTATTGTCTGTAGAAAACTGAGTTTTTTCTGGTTTACACCCCCTTTAAGGTAATCAAGATTCCAATGGTGAGGATTGAAAAACGGACAGTCTATATCTTAGTTTTTGTACAAGAATTAGATTAAAAGTTTTTTTAAGATGAAGATTAAATAAGCAGAAAAATTGAAACTTGATAATTCTATTGGTTCGCATGTTTTGATTCATTATAAAATTATAATCGTTTTATGGGAAATCCAGCTGCAATAGTGAACACAGAATACCTTAACAAACAAAACGAAAAAGGAGACGGAGAACCAAACGTGCGATCAGGGCCGATCTTAACCTATCAGCCGCCTTTGTTCTTATATAAAAATGCCCCCCCCCATTTTATTTTTTCATGTATTTAAGCCATTTATATTGCAGAGAATAGGGAATAGTTATGACCTTTCTGATTGGCTGAAATTGGAGACAAGAGACAAGTTTACTTATAACTGGCGCTGATGCGAGAACCATCTGCTGAATGGCTTAAATGGAACAGACCGTAGTTCTAAAAACAAGTTTAGCGAATTAGGCGTATAATTTAATTATCTACAAGTTTTATTTAAAACATTTTTGTGTAAAATTAATTGGGAACTTTTACTCAAAGGAAAACTGATTTCCAATGTTAAACGCCTATGGTCCGCTTTTTGATTAACACCCTGTATGTATGTATATCTGTATCAAGAGTTGGGTAAATTAATGAAAATATGTTACTCTGATTATATTACTTATGGCCATTTGCACCGTTGGAGTTTAACGCTAATCTGTAGATTAAGTTGAGTTTAAATTTTTGTATGCATTGCACGGATTCTTAACAGAAGGTTAAGGTGACGTTTGTGAAGTTTAACTTAAACCTGACTCCTTGTACGGTTTAAGAATTGGGATAACCTCTTTCCAATAGTATTTTTGTAAAAAAAGTATACGTATTAATTTTTTTATACAGGTAAAGTATTGTAAAACAGAATGTAATAATAATTGATTGTAAAAAATATATTAATTATGTAATTATTATGAACAGATATTGAACTATGGATATAATTCAAGATAATGTAGTATTTGACGACGAAGATGATGAATTGTTTGATTTTGATATTATTTATGGCATTCCGAGAAGAATTTACGAACGGGCTAACCCGTTTCATGAGTTAAATGAAAATGATTTCTTCATGAGATTCCGTTTGAAAAGCGACTGTTTTAAATTTATTGCCGCAAATTGAACAGCATTTGGAATTTCCATATGATATGTGAGTTTTATGCATGTTTAGTTTTTTAATTTATTTTTATATTAATATACATTTTTTATTCAGATATAACTCTGTTTCGCCGATTTGCCGATTTGCCTGCAAGTATTTGCTACGGGTGGACACTTATTGGCAATAGCTGATTTTGGTGGAGTCCATGTTTCAACGGTTTCTAGAATCGTATATAATATATAACCTATAATTCTCCAAACTAATAACTATTAAATACAATATAAATAATAATAATATTAATACTTACTTTGATTTTATATATTTCATAATATTTTAAGTTATGTGTTGTCAATTATTCTCAAATATAAAAATATTATTTATATTTAGCTTGACAGTATACCCTGAAGTGCATAAAAATTCCTAAATTCCCCTAGATGAAACGTTAATCTGTAGGGTAACGTAACCCGTACCGAACCTCAAGTGGTGCAATGTAAGTTAAAATTAACTGACAGTTACCTTAAACTGAAGATTAACTAAACTTTATTTTTAACTTACAGTGGTGCAAATGGCCATTAGGCTTTTTTCTAAAGATTATTTATTACAACAAAGAAAAGCTTGATTAAAACAAAGAAAATTTTATTACAATAATAAAAATTTTTAATTAATAATTACGTAAAAAAAATGATTATAATATTATACTGTCACCGTGTAATGTTTGCCTTTAAATTTTTTCTTGGAGCGTTGTAAATCAAGGCGGCCCAGAAAATTTTCTCATAGGGGCGCAAGATTTCTAGTTACGCCACTGATAGATATCATAAGTATACTCAGTCTTTTAATAAAATATACTATATACCTATTAGGATAGATATGTGTCAGCCAAACCAAGTATTTAAAAGAATAATGCTTTATAAATATGTTTATTTCATAAATTGTTGATATTTTTTTAATTCATAAGGTGGCTTTAGACGATCAAATAAATTGAACTTTTTATTTGTCAAATGTTTAGATCATAATTTTTGATCAAATGGTTCCCCTTTACACGTTCAAATTATTTTAACATTTTTGGCTCACAAGTAGGCATACCGTAGTAAGAGAATGAAAATGTGGATTGGTAGCACTGATATTTTTAAATACATATACATAATTTCATGTTTATTTTGGCTTGACATTTGACATATTTGATTTGTGTATTTGACGTGCAAAGATAGAACTTGTCAAAAAGACTTTATGCCAACATTACAAAATACAGCGCATGCAATCTAGGATAATATAATCCCTAGAAGTAACTAAAATTTGAAGTAAATGACCTTGATATTTAGAACATGCCCTAACTTGGATTTTTTTGATCAAATGGTTTGAACATCGAACGTTCAAATTTCTTTGAACGTGTAAAGTTTCGGAATCCTATTGAACAATACGAAGTTGAAAAAATTGATGTAAATATTTGATCGTCTAAAGCCACCTTTAAATATTTTTTTTCTATAAAAAGTTAGGATTGTTTTGTCGCCCCCATGGTTGGTTGCCTTTGTTCTGGGAACAAAATGAACACCCTCTAGGATCGGGCCTTCGTGCGATTAAAGAGAAATTCAGATTGAAGAGATATTATCCAAGTTTTCCTGTTTTTATTATTGTTATTATTATTATTATTATTATTATTATTATTATTATTATTATTATTATTATTATTATTATTATATTTTCATAAATAGATATTTCTACTGATTTAGGACAGCTACGTCATTATGTATGCATATTAACTTTGTCGATGGAGTAGCGAAAATGGTTCTGTTTACTGATTATCTTGTAGGGTTCAAAAAGATACGAAGCTAATTGAAAATATAAATATTTTGGTCTATTAAAATCTCATTTGTATTATCCAGAAAACAAAGCAAAACATTGTCGTTTGATCAGTAACGAACGATAAACAAACTCACCTCCATTTGCGTTGCAGGCATCCAGCACAAAAAGAACCACAACGAACTTCAAAAACGACTTCATTATGTTTGAGTTGATGGAAAAATGATTGTATTACGTTGACAACTTTCCCACCATAATTCGCAGGACTCACGAGCCAACGGCAACGGCACTGTCACAGGCGCAGACACAGTCACGGGCCACTTCCGAACATCCAATGAGCATTTTCACATCTGAAACAAAGATCACAACACAATTGAAATAAAGCCTTTCCCACAGACAGAGCTAGTCTTCAAATTTAGTGCTCTTTGGAGCAATCCAAACTACAAAGTAATATAGCTATTGTTTAGGATTGATGCGCAAATTTTAACCATTTTAACAAAAATAAAGAGAAATAAATTGGTAATTAAATTAGAGAAGAAGTTATAATAAACACAAAATAATTATTTGCGTTGAGGTGTAAATGACGGAAGAAACAGAAAAATTGGAAATAGAAATTAACACAGATAAGAGCAAAGTAATGATAATAAATAATATGCAAGAAGACAAAAGGGTAGAAATAAATGGAATAAAACTAGAAATTACCACAGCCTACGAATATCTAGGAAGCATGATAACAAACGATGGAAAAATTGATTTAGAAATTTAAGCTACGTTTCCAGCTCTTAATATAGTCACCGTATTAGTCTTTGTTTTTGTATTTTGTCAGAAGATATTGGCCATTTCCAGCTGTTAACATAAGCACAGTCTTAAGTTTTTGTACTTATAATGTTTGTTCACTCAAAAAAGGAACACATTTATAAAACTCTTTACAATGCTTCAAAAATTATATAGTTATTAATGATATTAATGATGAGTAGTAATCATTACTCAAATTAAGTAATAATGTAATTATTTTGTATAATTCCAAATAACATTTGAAATAAAGCACGAAATTAATATGGTGAACGAGCCACAATATTTCTAATATTCCACTTTAAATTTCAATATTGTCTGTATATCCACAAGATATGATATAATTTTATTTGTACTTATAATATATATATGATTTTTTTCTTTCTGTTGTCCATGTTTATATTCTCTCAACACAAAAATAATAACATAACCACCAAAATAATGACAGATAACATACAACGCGTAGAACTACTGCGCAACATAAAAAGAGATAGCGCTTACATCATTTATCTCTCTCCAACAGAACAGCGACAAAGACTATGACGAAAGTATGAAGTATGCAAACTTTGTGTTTATGCGCTATGACAAAGACAAAGACTAAAGAATAAAACAGTAGCTGGAAACGCTCAAGCCATTATACGTATGACAAACTTTCAAGGTTATGACAAATAACAAAAACAGTGACTATGTTAAGAGCTGGAAACGTAGCTTAACAACAGAATAAAAAAGGCAAACAACATTTATTATAGAATAAAAAATACCATATTGGGTATAAAAGAAATAGACACCAGAAGTATACAACACAATAACCGTATGGTATGACTATAGCGAATGAAAGTCGACGTTTAAATTATTTTATAGATGTGGTTTCTTTGAAACCCTAGAGAAGAATAGAATTGTATAAAATATTCAGGTATGAAATTTTTGCATGAACCCAGTTAAATACTGGACCAGGAAAGCACAGAAATACATTACAATATCTGGCTGAAAATAAATGGCCGACTAGGTTAATAGGGGATTCCTCCATTTTTTTATATAATTTCATCAGAAAGTATAAGTAAAACTAAGACTATTGGTGAAAATCCGGTGAAAAATTCCTATTAATAAGCGAGTTATGGTCCCCCGAAGTTTGAAAATTTAGATGTGACGTCACGAATATAAGTTTTTATATAAAACTGTTTTCTTCGTGGATCTAAAATGTTCTTGAAATATATGCTATTTTTAAAATAAACAAATTAATATTGCTTTATAATTAGGTACAAGTGTATCAAAATTATTAAGTTTAATGCAAGAAAATTATATTCAAATAAAAACTGTTTGAGAATTTCAGTACTGGACTGGTAACCACGTGTCCGCTATTTGAATTTGTCTACTTCCATTGGTAGTAGACTCCACCCCCTAACTCGGAATTCAAAGTAATATTAGACCGATGTAAATCTCGATACTTAAGAATATAATTGTAAATAGAGCTCAAACTACTAACATCAGTTCTTTTGTTCATGATATGACTCTCTTTATTAATGTGGACCATTTCTAGAAACTGACGTTTGCTATCATTGGTTTCGATTTCAAGTATTGAAGAATTATTCTAGTCCATACGATGTGAGGTCTCATTAACATGTTGTGATAAGGCACAAGCATTAGGTCTTAATCTGAAATCACTTTTATGTGATGTAATTATAGATTTTAATGTTCTAGATGTTTGTCCAACATAAACCTCCTCACATTCACTGCATGGAATTTTATAAACAATGTTATATATATATATATATATATATATATATATATATATATATATATATATATAGCATTTTATTCACATCCATTTTAATTGATTGTAGTATTGCTAATTTCAGAATTCAATTATATAATTGCAAACAAAAAATAAACTTTACAGAATAATGGCTGTAAATGATTTATGAATACTTATGGTTTCATAAATATCGCAATATTCTGTTAATAGAACCACTACTATTTATTGCGTCAATAAATAAATTGTCGCTACTTCAAGGGTCGGTTCAGCACAATAAAACAATAAAAGAAGTTCATATAAATTTATGCTCCATTTTAAAGTCACAGCATTTTACTCCGTTTTGGGTAGTAAATTTCATATCTTACAAATAAATAAGATAGAACATTCATTTTACCATTATACAATTTCTTGGGTCTACCTACATAGATCTATTAATTTTTATTAAAACATTTCGAAAGACAAGCCCCTAATTTATTTTCAATAAATATATGAAAAAATAATAAGGGAATTTTCAGGGCAATGCCTTCTAAAAAATGTATAATGCATATTAATTTTAGAATTACGAATGTAATTAAACTAAGATATTGTTTAATTATAAATATTTTATTAAAAGAAATGAAAAATTAATAAAGCTGTGACGTCACGGCACCCAATATAGCTAACTTCGTATGTATGTTTGGAGCCAGTCCGCATGCTCTGCTGGTTTAATCTGCCATGAATTTACTTGTTTGACGTTTGTGACTTATTTTATACACATACTACACGTGTAACGTGTTAGAGAAACAAGTGAAATTTAGAGATCGTATTTATAATTTAATTCTGTACTTTCTTGCTAAAAAGGATATTGTCCAAAATTAACGAATGTCAGTTATAGAATACACCAAAGATAGGAATAAACCTATAAATATGAGAATAAATTTTGTAGTGTTTATTAATCAGCAAATATTATTAAAATAATAATGCTTTAATACTTTCAAAAAAAAATTCATATTCACTGAATTTTTAAAAATTAAAAACATAAATTTACATTTTGGCCCTTTTAGCACCAAGGTGCAGATTTATGAATTAAGCTTATAAAAGAAAGTTAAATTAATAGAAACAGTTATACTTTTTTTGCTATATTCACACTATTTTCTTTATAGTTCTGTCCGAGGCCATACGAGAATACAGGCTTGAATACTCAGATCGTGACGTCACAGCGAGCCTCTTGCTGTCACGCCAAGCCTCGAACGCTAGCATTAAGCATAGGAAATATACGGAATTTTAAATAAATAGGATCGGAGAATGTGATTTATAAAGATATACAACTCCTAAATAACTATTTCAATATAATGTATTACCTATTTTATATTCATAACTAAACAAATTAAATAAGAAATAAGTTAGTATATATATATATATATATATATATATATATATATATATATATATATATATATATATATATATATATATATATACGAATAAACTCATGTTTTGTTCCAATTGTACAAGAAATAAAAAAACGAATGAAAATTATGTAACACAGAACATAATATAAAAATGATAATCATGAAACTAAAAATGATGAATGAAAGACATTTAGGTGCTCGCTAATTTATTAATTTTTTTTTTGTTAAACTGCTTTTTAACAGAAATTTGTTCTTTGCATCTCACTATCGCGTGGAAATTTAAAAACATTGATGAATTTATTTGTGTTACTGTAATTGCTCCTGCACATTGGCACACAGCATTTGAAAACCATTTTTATAGTTTCCTACAACGAGAAATTATAGAAATTTGACATTCCGTCCCGCGTTGTGTCGTGCGTCCGCTCCTGCTGACTGCTATAAGTCGACTGTTTGTAGAAGGCTAGACTAGCGCTCGGGCTTCTTAGCTAGGCGTGACGCATTGAGCAGGGATAAACGTTATGCCTCTGTCTTATAGAGGAGTATTACGTTACAAGCAATAATTTTAAAACATCTATTCACTCTCGAGTAATTTTAATATAAAAAATCTGATGTGGCCAGCACATTACCTTCCGTCAGTTCTATGTATTTTGTACAAATTTCGTACAGAAAGTTCCTTGCAAAAGATTCTACTTCTTGTACATTACCTTCTGGCAGTTTTGTGTATTTTATACAAATTCCATTCAGAAAGTGTCTAGCAAAAGATCGTATATTTCCAGGATAATTATAACACAAACATACTATGTCAATTACACTTGATTCTGATACCTACCTTTCAACTAGAATTTTCTTAATATAGTAGCTATAGCCAAAGTTATAGCATAGCTGGCTAATTTATGAAATTTATTTTTTTTGTAATTTTTTAACTCTATATCCGTTTAATATGAAGTATAAAATGCAGTCAAATCGTATAGAGAATAAAATATTCTTTAATATTTATAATAACATTAAATGTGAAAAAATTATATTTTACATCGTTTTTTAAAGAAAAACTGTTAAAATCTTTAAATGAGAGTACTTCCGGTTGACCAACTATAATCAAAATCTAATTAGCTCTTCATATGAATGTAAAGAAGAAGAATACGAAAGAATTATATTTTTTGGAATTGTAGTATTAGAGTTATCGCATGCGAAATTTTTGTCACAGACATCATCGTGCTTATTCATCAAAAACAGCGAATTTTTTTCCCAAAGACAATACTTTCCTTACCCAAAGGTGACGGAAGGTAATAAAAATATTAAGATTAAATATTAAAAAAATCGTAGAAATCTCCATTTATTAATACGAATAATGCGATAGAGAACGAAAAAACTACTACGGTTTCTTTGTTAAAAATGATCTTACAATAATTTGTTTTAAGTAATTAGGTATTATAATGGCGCATAGCGTCACATTTCACAAAAATACTAATACCCGTACCTAATGTGACTTTTGAATATGAATAAATAACATACCTGACTTCCAGTAATGCCAATGGCATAAATGTATTTATATTTTTTTTTATTCTCCTGGCATCAATTCATTAATAATTCATAATGTCTTTAATTTTTTTATTAGCAATAATTTTATATTATATAAAGTCTTTACACTCACATAAATGCTAATCATCAAAATAACTATAATTTAAATAAATGAACGAAGATCCATTAAATTGAAAAGCGATGTAACACAAATGTGTATGTACAGGGTACACGCGTAGTGGCGTAGTACTGCGGTAAATTAATATTCAATAATATGGTCACTAATTGGTAACAATTTAAATGTATGCATACATGAGAAATTCGCGACAAATAAAATGTTAATTTCAACTAAACGTATACACGTCGCTTTATAATCCATAGTGTTATAAACTAGTGATGCACGACGAGGCGAGAGTACTCTCGCATCTCGTCTCGTCTCGTTGTATTATGCGAGATGAGAACGAGAGCGAGATTGTAGTTTAAAATTCGAGGCGAGCTCGATATAACAATTGCGAGAAGCGAGAAATCTCGCGAGATTCTCGCGAGAGTCTTGCAATAAAAAGTATTTGTAACTTTATTGCTTTGATTCATAAATTCAATGAAAAATGCACCGTACAAGGAAGTGGAGTCAACTCAAATTCGTGTATAGAACACGTCAATGTGAAAATTATATGAATTTTCTATATTTTTTTGAGTCTACCAAGAGTCGATTGGTGTCGGTCCCAGAGCAAGGAAATGCAAAATAAAGACAAAATCGGTTTTGCATCCATTACAACTAGTTTTATCCAATATTTCAGTCCCTAATTCACCCCAGTTAAAACCGCGGTTAATAAAAATTTTGCCGCCCCTGAAAAGTAAAGGATGTTATATTAAGCGTGGATGGGAGCCAATACGGAGAGAAGCGGAGTGATTGGATGTCGGCGGGTTACCAGCGTAGCGGTGTTTTATGACTAAATCTTACTTAAATAGTGGCATATATTTAATAATAATATGTAGGTACTTTTATTTACAAAAAAGAATTTTTTAATGTTTAATTCGTTTTACTGATGACAGAATGTATTAACAGATGTTCGTATTGAAATAGTTTAGAGACCACAATTTGGTGATAAATTAGATATTTTGAGGTAAATTAAATTATTTACTAACTTATCACATATTCTGGTGACCTTAAATGAATAAACATTATGTTCGTATTGAAAATTTGGTAACCAGAATTTAGTATTTCGTCTCTTTATTATAGTTACACTTATACGACTGCAAATACACGGAAAACGGTGCGAACTTGTGTCTTGTAGTTAAACTGTTACGTATATACGTAGTGCGCAAGCGCGCATTTTTATAGCGAGACTCTCGCGAGAATCTCGTGCGAGAACGAGACAAGAGACCCAGAAAAATGTGCGAGAACGAGAGCGACATCGAGATTACAGATCCGAAAACGAGACGAGATCGATATTTTATATTTCTCGTCTCGTCTCGCCTCGCGTGCATCACTATTATAAACTATTGAACAATAATTATTATAGATTGTTTAGAGATGCAAGGGTCAAATAATAATTGATGAGAATAAATCACATGGTTCATATTTTTTGTTTAAATTAGTTCCCGTCACCATTCTTTACTTCTATTTCATAAAAGCTCCCAACTAATCCGCATTTGAAATGTTTTCAACCTTATATTTGAAAGACTTAAAAACTGTCAAAGCTGCTAAATTAATTTCTGGTGCCTTAAAAACTTCCTAAGCTGTCAAACTATTACTGAGGGACTTAAAAACCGATAAATTAATTTCAAGCTGTCAAATTATATTTTAAATGGTACAAAATTGGTCCCTGTAGTGCATTTTCCACGCCAGCAATGAGTGCCCGTGACGTGACACCTGGTGCGTCCATGAACAGTGTCGTGTGTAAATATTGTAACGTGTGAGCCCCACTGCTACGCTGAACAAGCGTCTGAGTATAGTGATGAAGCAATCGCAATAGCAGCCGGCCTACGTAAACAAACAAGCCGCGACGTGTTTAATTACTTCTGGTCGCCTGGACCTTTTGTGTTCATTGTTATTAGTTAGTTACGTGCAGAGACATATATAAATAACTTTTCTATATATTTTATGGATAAATTTATAAAATTATCTATAATTTTAATCCTAGAGCCTACGCTTTAAACAAGCAAAACTCCTTGGTTACACAGTTCATTTCTCAAATGTATGTAACTGACAGATAAATGTCACTGTCAAAGAACTAATCATTTCAAATTAATAATAGTAACGTTTTAAAAAGAAAATAGTAAATTGAACCAAAGTTATATGGAATAGACCCGTTTCCGCAATAACTAAATATGTAAGTAGGTATGTATATTTAAATTAATAAAACTTAAATAGCGGGAGGTTTGATGTTGGCCACATTAGATTTTTTGTTATATATCAACGTTCTTGATTGGTTAATTCTTTTAACCAGTTGCTAAAAATTAACCACTGAGTTACAGAATAGGCCCGATTGACTGTTAGCTAGTGACAAGTCTATGCCTATTTGCTGAAATGGTTGACTGGTATTATCAAAACTTTGCAAAAGTACGTTGCACTGGATACACTTGCAAATGAACTGAACATTTGAGTGATGTGTTACGTTAATTTTCATTTTAATATTTTGTCTCAATCCTTGGTGCTTGACGGCGGCGCCCCCTGAGCGTTTTTGCCCCTTAGGCAGTCACCTAATTTTGCCTATTGGGTAATATGGCCCTGCTGATGACGAAGCAGGACCTGTTCCAATAGAATGTTCTCTTACCGACTAATCGTATTATATTTATAGATTGATATCCTTATGAACATTCGTGTATCACAATTTATCTGCTAGGTATTATGCTACCATTTTTAATTATTTTACTATTTACCTTGCTTCAATAACTGCGTTTTTCATCAAATGTTACTTGGATAGTTTCGTATAATCTTAAAAAATCGGCTGCAATAACTACTTAGTCAATTTAATACAGTGTGTACAAAAAAATTCCTAACTCGGAGTAGGCTATGTACAAAGAAACGTATGTCAATTAATTAAATGTCAATTTGACATAAGATATTGTCAAAAATGGTTTTTAAAGAAATCAAAGCTTTTCTTCCTGTATCTTATTTTAGAAATGGAAACAAATTAGAAAACGGCGAATGTCAATATACTGTATCCTTCTTCATTGTCTTTTCTCTTTAAAATTACATTGCAAGATCAATTTTGACAACTTGACTTTTGAATTGAATAATGATCAGACACACGTTTCTCTGTTCATAGCCTTCTCCGAGTTAGGAATTTTTTTGAACACACTGTATAACTACCTTACCTTGAAACAGATTATACAGTGGGTTCAAAAAAAAATCCTAACTCGGAGTAGGCTATCAACAAAGAAATGTATGTCAATTTAAAATTATTTAATTTAATGTCAATTTGACTTGAGATATTGTCAAAAATATTATCTAAAGAAATCAAAGCTTTTCTCTCTTGAATATTATTTTAGAAATCAAAAGAAATTAGAAAACGACGAATGCCAATAAACTGTATCCTTCTTTATTGCCTTTTCCCTTTAAAATTGCATTTTAAGATTAATTTAGACATTTTGACATTTGAATTGAATAATGATGAGACCTACGTTTCTCTGTTCATAGCCTACTCCGAGTTAGGAATTTTATTGAACACACTGTAGTAGATTTTCAGTCGTATGTGAAAGAGAACGAAGTTGGCTTTAATAACAAATGCGTATAGGAAGGATGCAGGAACCAAGGCATAAATTAGGCGCGTGGGGAACCATTATGCTATTCTTAGGTTAATGTATTACTGGAATGATTTTATTATCGCATCGCTTGAACCTACACTACTCTGAAACAGGATGCGACTTTGTATGACTTCCCCTCTTTGGACAATAAAATATTTTATTTATATGTAAGTGTTGTAACTACACCTTGTTTACCCTTTATTACAATGCTGTGAAGATAGGTAGGTATGCGTGGGCTGGGATGCTACGCCTAACAGATATCTCGGTTTACTAAGCGATGACATTCCAATAAAATACCCGAAAGATTTATTTTATTATTGTTCCAATATTCTAGATATACATATTTCATATACTTTTAATTTAATATTAATTGTTCTTTCTGTATGTAGGTGTTTTTATATCGTGTATAAATCACATTTTAGTATTATACGCTCCTACTTGTAAACCAATATATCCAAGAACACTTTCAGCGTCCTCGTTATATGAAGAAAAGGTCGTCGATTCTAATCATGCAATCCCCAATAATTATTTTCCGTAATTTAAAATATAATTCAAAAGTACCTATGATAATCGTACACTATTTATTTTTAATGAAAATTCCTCTAAATTCAAAGCAATATCTATAGAAAGTCTGCATTGTTATTCGTTACACAATAATTTTTAAATATTCTATGACTTAATTGTTATGCTTATTTTCTTCTCAAGCAGTGCAGTTGTGGAGTTCGCTTATAATTGGAGTCACATAAATGGATCATTTTCAATACTAAAAATATATAGTTGTTTATTATATAATAGGGGATTACAGCTCAATCGAATTAAGAGAATTTAGTAAAAAATAATGAGAATAGATGCTTAATAATGAATATTAATAAAGAAATAAAATGATATAATTGAAATACTTCGGAAATAAGGGGGTTTTTGTTTTAGCAGCTCGTCACTCATATGAAATCCATATATATTATTTTGATTGGCGACTCAAAGACCACTTATAAATATATAACGAATACCGAGTTAGGGGCGGAGTCTACTACCAATGGAAGTAGACAAATTCAAATAGCAGACACGTGGCTACCAGTCCAGTACTGCAATTCTCAAACAGTTCTTATTTGAATATAAATTTCTTGCATTAAACTTAATAATTTTGATACACTTGCAATTATAAAGCATATAGACTTGTACATTATTACAATATTAATTTGTTTTTTATAAGTAAAATTTAAAAATAGCATACATTTCAAGAACATTTTAGATCCATGAAGAAAACAGTTTTATATAAAAACTAATATTCGTGACGTCACATCTATATTTTCAAACTTCGGAGGACCATAACTCGCTTATTAATAGGAATTTTTTCACCGGATTTTCACCAATAGTCTTAGTTTTACTTATACTCTATGGCTGTCGATATTTTCAACGTAATTTTCGACATTTTGATGTTTAATTTCTGTCGTTACAAAGCATCTAAAAATAATTCTGTTTATTGATTTAGATGCAGAATTTTATGCCCTAAAACTTTTATTTGACGCGTTTTTGCTTAAAATAATTAGCTGAGCAGGAAATTCCAAAAAACTGATTTCCCATTTTAATGTACACCTTTAAGACAGATACACGGTATAAAATAACAATGTATACCTATTCTGTTATTTATTTTATAAGATTTCCAATTTGTCATATTTTATTAAATATTTTGTAAGCAACGCGTGCGGACTAGCAAATAGTATTGCCACCAGTGTTGCTAGATTCAAAATGCAGTATTGTCGTAAATTAATAATAAAATTATTAGATTTTATTGAAAATTACGGTAGATTTTGTAGACTCCTGTGAAATAAATTATATATATATATATATATATATATATATATATATATATATACAGGGTGTTTCCTTTAAAACAACCAGCGCTTTTTTGGGCGAACTAACAACTTTAGAGAAAAATGTTTTGTACCAAAAATGATCAAGAATAAGGGGATAATGTATCAATAGTAACAAACGGAATATTTAACCAGTGGTTCTCAAATGGTAGAACAAAATTATATTTTTTTAAATGGCACCCTATATAATTTTTTAGTCCTTTAAATAGAATATTATTTTGCGATTTTAACGGTATAAATATAGTATAGGGTTGTATAACAATTATTTCGAGGAAAATTGTATTAAAAACTAGAAATAATGTAATAAAAAATGGGTTTTCTACTAGCGTAACTAGGCAACAGACCTATCAATTCCTGTGTATTGCATAGCTTATTGTAATATAACATTATTTCTAATACCATTTTTCTCGAAATAATTGTTATACAACCCTATACCATATTTATATTGTTGAAATCAAAAAAAAATTCTCTATCTAATGGGCTAAAAAATTATACAGGATACCGTTTAAAAAAATATAATTTTGTTCTGCCGTTTGAGACCCACTGGTCGAATTTTTGGTTTGTTATTATTAATAAATTAGCCCGTTATTATTGATCATTTCTTGTATATAACATTTTTTTCTAAAGTCATTAGTCGGCCAAAAAAGCGCTGGTTGTTTCAAAGGCAACACTCTGTATATATATATATATATATATATATATATATATATATATATATATATATATATATATATATATATATATATCCAACATACATACAAATGAAATTTATGTTCTATCTATCTTGTTGAAATTCGCGGTAAATTTAAAAGAGTCATTATTTTTAAAAATTAGGTAGCTATTTTGTGTCATCCGATAAACTCGCATATAAATTCTAATTATTTATGTACAAGAAATACAGTTTTTATTTGGTAAATTTTCTGTTGCTTCTTTTTAGCCCCCACACGAAAATCCAATAGTCGGCGCCTATGCGGAGGACCCCATTCAGGTTAAGATAAGGGAGAAGTCAAATTTAAGAAAATAGAAGCCTAATAACCTACGTCTACATCATTAAAATGGAATGTAATGTTAAATAGATTACATTCATATACTCTTTGCTTCACATTTGTGGTTCCACACATTTGTGATTAGTGGCCTGTTTCCATGTTCAGCATACGTTTAAATAATTAATTTAATTACAATTCTTTAATGAACTTTCCCCGTTTCAAATCCGTCCAATAATCAAGTAAAATACCTCGAAGCTACGTTGTTATCCTACGCTTAACAAACGACAACAAAGCACTGTTCCGTTGTTCTAATTAACCTAACCTAGCAACAAACCCGGTAAAACTTAGTAATAAATTTCCTACAACTGATTTACCAGTTACATTGTGTGGTAACGTATGTAATGGAATATAAAAGTGGAATAGCTAGGTTGCCGAGGCGAAGTGAAACGTTTGAATATGTAAACACTGGAAACAAAAAAGGCGTCTGTGAGCTTGTAGCGCCTCTGGCGGACACGGTGAAACTAACGTCTGGAATTCGCTGCGGGGCATCGGATTCTTGAACTACCGCACGAGGAGTTAAATAAACTTGGATAGTTTCTTCAACAAAAAGTACTCATTACAACATTTACGTATTTTCGAATAGTTTGAACAAGTCCATTTAAAGAAGTTGTACCTCAAATTTAACAAGATAAGAAAACCTAAGTAGGGGAGAGTGGGCCAAGACGGCGAACGGAGCAAGATATTTTTTTACAACGAAAAGTATGTCCCTACGTGAAAAGTGATTGCACGAGGATAATCTACACACTTAGAAATTTGAGCCGTGTAAACTTAAAATATAACGTAGTAATTTTGTTTCGTGTAAAATTCAACACTAAAATTGGTATTATAAAAGTTAGTGTAAAAAGATAAATAAGTTGGTACTTTTATATCTGTGTAAAATTTTCTACGACATACTAAATTATCACTGTAAGGTGTATTATATTTATTAAGACAAGTTTTTAACACACTTATGTATAAAAATTGCTTAATTTGGTGTTACTTGTATTTTTACACTAATTTTTGTACAATTTACTACAGTATATTTGTTAAAAATACACTGTCTAGTGTATTTCTAAAAAATGCACTGCCTGGTATAATTTCATAACATAATGTGTAGAAAAAACACTATTTTTTGTATATTTAAAAAATCGGTGTAGAAAGTACAGTACTTTGTGCATATTTAAACATCGGTGAAAAAAGTACACTCATGTGTACATCCAAAATATCGGTGTACAAAGTGTAAATCTATACAACAGTTTATTCTTTTCGCATTCTTCGTCGTGGTCGGAAGTATACATACTTGCAGCGACTTAAAAACCATAACTTTACGAAGATTCAAATACTCTTCAGTTGTTGTTAAAGTTTTACAAAATTAAATAATGGAAGTGGAAGAAAGTAGACCAATTTACTTAAAATTTAAAACTAAAACTATAATTTCGATTTGTGAATGAACCTTAACAATAGTGTCTGCATTTATATAATGTAATAACTAATTAAGTAAAATATGTTGTTTATTTGTACAATAAATTTTTTAATTGAAGTACGATTTTTTTATATATTATACCTACCTATTTACTCGATTCACTAATACTGGTAAATATTTATAAAATATACACATATTTTGGTAATAAAATACAAATTTTGTGGAAAAAAATATAAAATTAGTACTATTTTACACTATAATCAGGGTATATAAACACGAAATTGATGAAAATACACACTACAAATAGGTGTATTTATACACTAAATTAGTTAAAGAAACCCACTGTTAAATGTACTAATAACCACATTTACTTAAGAAAATAAACACTAGTTTGATGAAAATGTAGACCACAAATAGGTATATTTTTTCACTAAGCTAAGTTAAAAATGACACTAAACTGTGTACTAATAACCGCAGTTATTTGGTTAAAATAACTCATTTGTGCTAAAAAACTACACGATCTAGTAGTATCTACTGTACTTGAAGTACTTTCTCTTTATAGTACTTTGGACAAAGTAACTCTATTCACATGTACTAGGTACTTAATACTTGAAAAAATACATGAAATACAATAAAAAGTACTTGAAGTATTTTTAAATACTGAAGAACTTTAAAACCTGAAGTATTTCAAATGTACTTGAATTACCTACCTTAAATGTAATTAAAGTTTAATGAATAATTTAAAAGTTAATAATGTTATAAGAATTGTTTGTCTGTTAGTGTATCTGCTGTAGTAGTATGATGTTATTCCGGTAGTACATAATCATGTGAATTTCATTAATAAATATATTTTCAGCGATAATATGAAAGTAAAGATATATTTGAATTTTTTTTTGCATAAATAAATTAATTGTAATTTGCATACTGCATATACATTATAATGTTTGTATTACATAACTACAGTGCTGGGACTTTGCCGTATCGGTACAGCTTCTCGTATTTCTTGGCGATCATATGACGTCAATTTTAAGTCATGAGATCGCTAGGTGATACGGTAGTCCCAGCGAGAAACTCTTGTTTTAAATAACGAAATAAATATCGCATATTGCAATTTTTGTCAATAATCACCTTTTAAGGTCCATATAATCAGAAAAATATCAATTATCTGAAAAAGTACTTGCACCCAAATTTACAAGTAATTTTTCAAGTACTTGGTACTTTCAAGTACTTTAGAAATTAAAAAGTACTTGTAATTCAAGTACATTTAGATACTTGGTATTTGTACTTCAATTACTACTTTCCGGTACTTTGCCCAGCTCTGCTACTAAGTACCTCAGTACAGCGGTTGACCGCTTCGCTCGCTTCTAACCAGTATGTGCACTCCCTGGTTTTTTTGAGACAAAAACATTTGACCTCTAACGCTTGGAACGCGACCGGAATCGAACGATATGGCTCCGTAACTCAGAAACTTTAATAGATTTCTCCCAATATTGTAGGATATCCTTTAACAATATTTTAAATTATGTCCAAATATGGGATCCTCCCGTCTAACTACTGAACTCTTATTATAGTGAATCTAATCAGAATTAGAAAAATGTCAAAATTTGAACCATCAAATTACGAAATTCTAGTTCATCACAATTAAATAAATTGTTGAAGAAATGTTAAAAATCTCATCAGATGTAATTATTGATTACGTCCATAATAATTTACTCTCCCATTTCTAAAATTATAGAAGAATAAGTTTATAAGACATCATTTCAAAGCAATCTTATTCAATTAGATACAAAGAACAAAAATAACAATCGTTGTTAATGACTTGACAACGGAAAAACAAGTTAAAGATAAAAAACAATGGTTTTAATTTTAAGTAAAATGACTGAAGTACTATTAGGCCCAATTTATTTTTATTGTAGCTCTTGAAAAACAATAAAAGTAACAGTAATTTTGTAATAGCCTCAATCTACAACCACTTTAACAAAATAGTCCGAATAATAAAAACCCAAGATTAGAATAACTAATGTCTGACTCAAGACAACAGAAAAGGCAATAATAAAGCCTTAAAAAAGCCGATTTTACCTGTAGCGATAACACAGGTATAATTTCAGAACAACTAAAGTAATTTCGAAGACAAGGTAACAAAAAGGCACTTAAAGATATCCCACAATAGTTAGTCCCTCCTTTCGGAAAAAATCTAGATACCTGTGCACCTAGATATAGATTTTTTATTATTATTATTCTCAAATGCATTTGTGTTTATCTTAACGTTTTGTTTAAAGCGGCGCCTTCCACTTGAAGAGATATTTCTGGTGGTACATTAGAAGGCACTTAACAGGGAACATACACCTAAAAGGTCTGGGGAAAGTACATTCGGCACATAAATATATGATGGCTGGTGGTTCGCCCCGTACCCAACAGATGGTAGCACTAGCGAGCTAATTCGTTAGGGAGAATGGAAATTCTATGTAAGATTACAACACTCCTTTGTCTTTCTACAAAAGTAAAAAGAATCGTAAAACGCTTCTTAAGACAAGGGAGGTATCGCGGTACCTTAACGTTAAAATAGAAAAAAAAAAAAAACAAACAAACACAAAAAGAAAAACAGAAAATGTTTCGTAGAATACGGGCTGAGTGTCGTCATTCGTGACTGCTTCGTTTATACCCTTTTATGACTTGAAATATGAAATATTTTATACTCAAAAGGAAAACTTGTACCTGAATTTAAAAATGAGAACAGATAGGCTGATTTAACATTTTTAGAGGTTATAAAAAACTGAAATGAAATGAACATGCTTCTTTAAGATAAAAATCAAGAATAAATATAAATATGTTTTAAAAAGTGACAACTTTGGAAATTAAATACTTTTTCAAGTATGAAGCAAACAAAAAGTAAAATTTGAACAAAATTTTCGGACAGTATTCTTAAAAATCCACTTCACATCGCTACTATACTATCCAACTATACCAGGTTTCTACATTTTTAAGGACCATAGAAAATATAGTAGTAATTTTTTCATATGTCTCTAATTACTGCCCGTTTAATTTAAGAGCAAAAGTGTAAATACCGAGGAACTTCGTAATTTTAACTAGGCACTTACAGACTGCTATTAAACAGTTGTATTGTTAGAATTTGACAGATGTCATGACATAATGGAAGTTTAGTGATGATGTAATCGCTGCGGGAGACCGGGCTGCGTAAACAGTCACCTTGCGACCTGTTTAATTAATGCGGTGGCGTGACCTTTTGTATTCGATGTTTTTATCGCTTAGAATGTTAGAGAAGATTCTAGAACAACGACGCTTGATATAAATTCCGGAAAACAGCGGGACATTCTGATATAGATAAGCATCGTGAAATGAGTAGTTGGTGATATAAATAAATATTCGACGAGTTGCAAACATAAATAAATATAGTTATATAAGTAAATAGTGAAATAAATATTCTTAGTTTTTAAGTATTTAATAATATTCTTAGTCTTAATTTGTATTTAATATTTATCGCAGTATTAGTTTTAATTATATTTTATTTATCTTTATCTAGTTTATTTATCGTTTAATGCACATTTATTTTAATAATTGTAATTCTCTGATTTTTACACTTCATCCATATAAAATAAACGTTCCATAATGATTAATTTCATTAAATTATTTTACAATAATCATGGATATATCTACCATCTTAGAAAATAGAATTTATTAATCAATGCAAATTTAATTTAAGGATAGATAGCCATGTTGTAAATCTAAATTGTTTTTCTATCAATAAACAAAAATATCATTGAGTTGAGAATATTTCGCTACCTTACATACTATACATATTGGGAAATCAGTTTTTTGCAAACCGTTGCCCCCCGTTTTAAATTACGGCAATGGTTGTGGTGTCAATACAAAGACAAAAAAATTCCCCATCCAAAATTACCAAATTCATGGTAACTATCCAATAGTTTAGGCCCATAAATTAATTTTAATAATTTTTCAATTTCGTATTAATAGTAATAGCCATGCCAAATTAGAACAAAAAGATAAACATGCTTATCAATTTATCTGTCAGAATAGGTTAGGTTAGGTCTCTTGACAATGTCAATTAGCATATTCTGAAAGATAAAATGTCAAACATTTGTTTATTTTTTTGTTCAAATTTATGGGCCTAAAATATTGGATAATTTCCATGTATTTGGCATTTTCGGATAGGGAATTTTTTTTCTTTGTATTGACACAACCATTGCCGTAAGTTAAAACGGGGGGCAACGGTTTGCAAAAGACTGAATTCCCATGTTAATTTTCTATGTACATTTTGAAAAAAATCACCCTGTATATACAGGGTGTCTCACAACTCGCGCCCCAGGCGAAACCGACACTTGTCGATGACAATAGGTTGCCAACAACACTTTTTAATCCACCAATCCCGGAAGGTTATCTTGAGGTGTGATGATATTATTACAAAATAAAACTGGTTGCTAGGTTTTAAAAATACTACTAGTGAGTTACAAAATTTGTTTGACTTACTGTAATTTTGACACTTTAGAGTCGACTTTTCACTGTCAACAAATTTAGGATAGCGAAGGTGTCATCCGAGATTATCATTTATATCGTACAGTGCAACGTTCCGAACAGACTCTGGTTGCCTCTCTGGCGTTACGTCCACATTCTCCGAAAATTATAATCATTTCTAAATAATCAGCGGCTGAATACATGGTAAGAATTTGCCTTTTTTACGAAATTACACATCCGATTCCAGTCTCGTGTTTCCTCATTCGCTCTGGGGCGCGAGTTGTGAGACAGCCTGTATGCAGGGTGTCCGTCTATAAATAAACCAGCAAATATCTCGCTTAATATTACTTTTAGCGATTTCAACTATATAACATAAATTATAGTATGTTAACTCCTCTATAAAATTTCGGAAGTAGATCAATATTATTACTTCCGGTTTTGGAGAAATTGGTAGCAACTTTTAATTTTCAAATGGAATACCCCATATATTTTTTCAAATTTGAAAAGTACATGAAATTTGCTATCCAACTGTATAAAAACAATCATATTATTAAAAAATACAATTTACTTGGCATTACCATGAAAAACATGATTAATTAATTAATAATATTTACAACATCTCCACATAGTAAAATTAAAAATTTACACCAAGTATCCAGATATCGAAATAAAATGCCCATGACTACAAATTTACAGCAGCATTACACATCACAGCAGCAGGAATAAAATATGAAAACTAAAATTTATCGGGCATCACATATCGAGGAGGCGTGTGTGAAAAAAAACCTCAAAAACAAAAGATCGCAGCAAGCGGTCTCGTGAGGATGCCTCGTAAATTGATTCTGTGTAATGAAAAGACGCTGGGATTATTTATAACCGTGTTAGAGGAGTGGTGAACAAATATGAGAAAAACGGCTGTGTCGCAATAGGAATTAATATACCCTTTGTTATACACAGAAGCTTCCTGACGTAATATTAAAATATTGCCCGAGTTATTAGTTGCTGTATGACTGAACACTATGAAAACTTGTATTTTAATATGCTGCACCAGGTGTTTATACAAGTACAGAAATAATATTTTATCAGTGTTGTTTCTGATAGTTGATTTATGAGTTGCTGTACATATAATTAGATTTTGATCGTAAATAAATTATTATTGTTTCAGTTATTATTTATTTATATCGAGTAAGTTAACATATTAATATATTATAGCTTGTCGAATTGAAAAATGTAATAATTTCATGAATAATTAATGATATACTGTTTATTAATTAATATGAGCGTTCATTAGCATATTCAACATGCAATTAATTGTATTTTTTGCAACTAATAATACAGATATTATTTGCGGAAAATATAACAGCAAATTTAACAATTAATTCATTATCCTTGCATTAATTAAACAAAATAATTTTTAATTTCTGTAATTAATGAAAGTATTAAATTCAATAATTAATTTTTTATTCAATAACACTTTTATAATCCCACTTATATTTGTACTCTAAGCAGTGGTACGACACTACCTTATACGTGTGTATTTGAATTTGGTGACCTTCAACAGCCTCGCTTTACACGCTAGCATAGGCGTACGTAAGATGTCTGTCTAGGTATCTACAGTGGGTTCAATAAAATTCCTAACTCGGTGTAGGCTATGAACAGAGAACCGTATGTCTGGTCATTATTCAGTTTAAAAGTCAAAATGTCAAAATTGATTTTGAAATGTAATTTTAAGGAGAAAAGACAATAAAGAAGGATACTATTGACATTCGCCGTTTTCTAATTTGTTTCAATTTCTAAAATAAGATTCAAGGCGAAAAGTTTTGATATCTTTAGATAACATTTTTGATAATGTCTCATGTCAAATTGACATTTAATTAAATATTTTTAAATTGACATATGGTTTTCTGTTCATAGCTTACTCCGAGTTAGGAATTTTTATGAACACACTGTAGTAGGAAAGATTATTTATTTTGATATCAATGTTAGTACTATGAAAACTTTTGAAATTGCATTCGTTTAAAACCTTTTCCGGTTTAAATTAGTATGTAAACATACAGAAAATAAGTAAAACCCAATTCAAATTTAAAATTAAATGTCCATTTGATAAATATAAGAATATAATAATTGTTCTAAATTAATAAAACTCCTTAACAATTACATATAAAATTTAGTGTAGCCATAATATACTGAGGGAATCGATAGATATGTAAAATAAAATAAATATAATTCTTTTCTGGGTCAGCCAGTAGTATAAAAAAGCTTTTTAGAATTGTTTTAACCTTATTATTATTTGGAAAGCCTTTTACGCAACAATATATTAATACCACCCGGCATTATGTCTACTAGTCTAGTCTGGTAGTCGTAATATTCTTGCGCTGAACCGACCTGCACATGAACGCTGTCACTCCGTCACTGACATCACCTGGCGTACCGGTGTACGCCCAATCTCCTTGCGTTACCCCTCCCTGGTCCAAGTTCACGCACACATAGTCATGAGCACACGGACGGCAATACATACAACAGTGTCGTTTCTGTTGACGTTAGTCATGTATATATTCTGTGCTCTAGTAGGTCTAGCTAAAATTATTTTATATTTTAATATGCTCTACCAACTATTAAAATATTAAATATGAATTGAATTATAGTATAGTGGGGTTTCGTGGCCGAGTGCCTGAGTGTCTGGTCGCGAATCTGGAGAACCGGGTTCGATCCTGACCTACGGCAAATATTCCGGATTTTAAATACCACAAAAATTATCCCTGTGGTGCACTCTCCACGCCAGCAATTAGTGCCCATGAGGTGACGCCTGGTAAACGCCCGCACGGTACAAATATGTCATCATCATTACTGATATCTGTATACAAAGCAGATGGCACACCCAGCAGTGGGTAATATGCCGTGATGATATATTTATATTGTTTATTTATATTATATGAAAAATATTAAATTAATGTATCAAATGAAATCAAGTACCTATTTACTATTTATTTTTGTCAAAATATTTATTTGCAATATATAACAATTAAGCTTATTAACCCGGGAGAGGTCAAGTAGAAATAAAATTGAAATTTATGCTTACATTATTAACTTATATTGTTATGCATTAATAGGTCTGCTCATGTCTTTAGTTGCTCTTTATTAGATAATTTTTAGATAGTAATATTTTTGATGAGACATTTCTTTCGACTGGGTGAGTAAATTATTAAGATGGAGAAAAACAGCCTTGAAAATGGTGAAAAGTAATTTATTACAAACTCCAACGTTTCGGCAGCCAATCTGCCTTTATCAGGGAAATGTAAAGATTTTTAATGTAGCAAAAATTTAAAAAATTCATTCCTAATATTTTTCTCTGTTTCGGATATAGAATGCCATATTCTCGTTTATTGATGCCTTCATACTTAAATGATTTTTGGTGATATTTTGTTATTTGGGATTGGTATGAGAACACTAAAAACATAAAATTACCATGGCAACGTACAAATTAAAAACACAACACATTTACCAATCTAGCTATTATGCACCAAAAAAATCCCTTACTTTATTACCTCCCGTCATATCGTAGGTAAGGGAGGTAATGTAATCGTGCCAAAAATTCGATGGTGCGAGTTTTCAGTAAATAAGCACGAATTAGGGTGCCCACAACACGTTTTTGGAAGTGATACTTTACTTGAAGCCCATAACAGTTTCTAATGAAAAACTGTATTAAAATACAGTCCAAAACTTTTCAATTTTAGTATTACAACTTTTATATCATGGGAAACAACATATTAGTTTTTGGTTAAAATTAATCCACCAGAAGTAATACTTTACTTGAAGCTCTGAACAGATTCTCGTGAAAAATATATTATGATATACTCCAAAACTTGTCAAATTTAGTATTTACGACTTTTGTATGAAGGGGAAAAACATATTAGATTTTGGATACAATTGATAAACTGGAAGTGTTACTTTATTTGAATCTCTGGACAGATTTTCGTGAAAAATATATTCGTACAATCGAAAAAATTTCAAATTTGATATTTAAGACTTTTATATTAATAAGAGTGACATGTTAGATTTTTTCTAAAATTGATAAATCGGAAGTGATACTTTACTTGAAGCTCAGAACAGATTTTTGTGAAAAATATATTATGATATATTCCAAAACTTGTCAAATTTAGTATTTAAGACTTCTATGTAACGGAAAGCAATATATTAGATTTTGGCTAAAATTTATAAACCGGAAGTGATACTTTATTTGAAGCTCTGAACAGATTTTCGTGAAAAATAAATTGACACAATCCAAAACTTTTCAAATTTGGTATTTAAGACTTTTATATTAATGAGAACGACATATTAGATGTTTCCTAAAATTGATAAACCGGAAGTACTACTTTACAGGAAGCTATAAACAGATTTTCTTGAAAAATATATTAAAACATGATCCAAAACTTCTCAAATTTGGTAACACGTGTATAATTTGAAACAACATTAGATCTTGACTATAGTCGTACCTACATGATGAACCGAAAGTGGTACTTAATTTGGAGCTCTAACAGATTTTCGAGGAAAAACATAATAAAATATAATTCAAAATTTGGTATTACATACTTTCCTATTTCTTGGAACAACAAATTAGATTTTGTTTACGAACGATCAACCGGAAGTGATACTTTACTTAAAGGTCATTGCTATTTCAAACATGGAATTGACGGGACGTCATGTGTTGGCCACATCAGATTTTTTTTTATTCATATCCATCTATACTCTATCCGTTTTAACTATAGACTAGATGGCGTTTCGAGCGCAGCCGTTTTTACATGTATTAAATAAAAAATTCAAATATTGGCGCCATTCCTGGATTTAATTTTTTTTCTAATTGACATTTTTTAGTAATTTTGTCTTGTAGGTATATGTATGCATATACTTATAATCTCCGTACCTTTCTCTACATTTCGGCGAAAGGGGCATGCATAAATGAAAACCACATTATTCAAATAAATTTTGAAGAAAATAAAAATATAATTTAGCTTTGAAATATAAATATTTTCACTCTAAAATATATACATTATATGTATGAACTATATACACCGTTAACTATGAACAAAATAATGTTCTAAACTAATTTCTTTGTTCCTGGGAAGATCCGAATGACCCGTTTTCCTCATGTTCTTTTATAGCTTTCCAAATATTACATCGTCCTATGCCCAGTTCTGATGCCACAATTTGGACACTTTCTAGTTTGGAATATGCATTCGTGGCACGATATGTGCAGTATAAATTATACGCCAATTTTTTTCCCGCTTCGGAGGGCCTTTCCTTTTGGAAATCTTAAAAACAGAGCCAGGTCCAAGATTTTTATCCATAATATTAACGAAGAGAACAATAACAAAACTAACGAACTACTAACTAAAAACTAAGAAAACGCGCGCAATGAAAACTATGTAATATGAAATATAACGACAAAACACTATGAAAATTATATAAACGAAAAAAACAAACAGAACTGAACAGAAATTGATAATATGTAATAAATCGTGTACTATTAACTATGTTGACATTTATATATTTTATGTCAGACGGCAAAATAACTGATACAGTTGTCAAGCAAATTTAAATTTCACGTCAATTATTTTACTGTGTAAACTCGGTTCACGTTTGGACCAATCAGAGAGCTAGAATCTTAAGCCCTATCTCACCCAATGCTCTATAGTTAAAACGGATAGAGTATAGTACATATACACAAGTGTCAAGAATTATTAATGGAAATTATGAAAACTCTTGAATAATGAAAAAGAGACAAAACAAAGAAAATAGTACAAAACCCTCGTTACAGCATGGTAAGCACTCGTTCGTAATATCTAACCGCGGTTAGCATGGTTCCTTTTTCGAATATACCTTTACAAGGGCCTTTGTTGGATTATTAGAACTATTGCTACATTTCTTTACGTTACGACAAGATGGCCATTTAAAATGAACTGAACTATAAATATTTTTACTACCATTCTAATAATCTTTAATAACATTTAAAAAAAATTACTAAAAAAATTCTTTGTGTTCGGCTTTATAACTTTACTACCCCCAGAATTTTAGTGCTGTAAAAAACCGTCAATTTATACTTCCTCTCCTCATAATTATCGAAGGTGGCACCTTTTTAGGGACGTGAATATAGCAGCAGAACACATGGGAAACCGCAAGCAACGACCCGAACCTTCCAAGGGACGAAGATAATGTTACAGAGCACTGCCCTGAACGTCGTATTTCATAGTAGGCCATGCCTCCGCAGGGGTGTATTCAGGGAAAAAGTTTAATTAGTTACGGGCATGGTAAGTAAATTCTAAAGGAAAATGTAAATAGGGACAAAGAGAAAATTTATAGAGGAAATTTTCATTTAACCCACATTGAATGTCTGGAGGAGATATTTTTAGACGAATGGTGTCAGACCTAAATACAAGTTGAACTTTTGATAAACTGATAAACTGCTCATGCACAAATATGCAATTATAAATTATTACAAACACGAGCAATTGATAATGTGCTACAATTTACATATTTAATTATTTGAAATTAATTTGAAAGATACTGTATCAATTAACTCTAACAAATTTATGTACGCCGATACTTTATTTTATTTAATATTTATAGTTTTTCTAAGTAAATAGCGCAATAAATTAAAGGCAAACAAAATAATTTTATTGCAACTTAAATTTTATTATTACATATTAAGCAGTGAAGGTTGAATGTTGAATTATATTCGTATAATAATATTAACTTGTGATTTATTAAATTAAATTAACTACATTTTAAATTGATTAAGTTTTATCAACACTTGCGTGTGCATAATCGAGTTTATGTTTGACTCATATATAATACATTGATTATTGACACTGTTGCTAGGCCATAATCTGTCACTTGATTGGACTAGTCCAAAACGATTGTCATTTGGACTCATGCAGAGCCAGTTTACATACCGTGTGTCTGTCTTAAAGGTGTACATAGGAGATTAACATGGGAAATCAGTTTTTTTGCAATTTCCTGCTCCCTTAATTATTTTAAGCAAAAACGCGTCAAATAAAAATTTTAGGACATAAAATTCTGCATCTAAATCAATAAACAGAATGATCTTTACATACTTTGTAACGAGAGAAATTAAATATGAAAATTTCAAAAATTACTTTGAAAATATCGACAGCCATGGAATTGAACAAAAAATAAATAAATGCTTGATGTTTTATCAAATTGTCAGAAACGTCAAATAAGTTATCTTACGTTGTGACAGATAAAACGTCAAGCATTTATTTATTTTATGTTTAATTCCATGGCTGTCGATATTTTAAACGTAATTTTCGACATTTACATAATTAATTTCTGTTTATTGATTTAGATGCAGAAATGTATGCCCTAAACCTTTTATTTGACGCGTTTTTGATTAAAATAATTAGAGCAGGAAATTGCAAAAAACTGATTTCCCATGTTAATCTCCTATGTACACCTTTAAGACAGACACACGGTATATGGGAGGTATACTGCATACTGTAAGCGTGTCCGAGATCTTCAAAACATTATGTCAGAACGCAAAATTACGATTTATTTCAAAGAAAAACTAGCATTACATCAAGAAAACGCTAAATTTATTAAACAATATATATATATATATATATATATATATATATAGAACTGACGCACGGATCACCTCAACTACAGATAGGACAGTTAATGTATTTTTCAAAATACAAAATAGTGACATCTACAGATTGCTTCCATGAACTAACGCACACTGTGATGGCTTGGTCGGCTTGGTAGTTTGTCACATAGGAGACATGTCATGTAAAGATAAATTGAAATTTTGAATTTTTAAAATAAAAGACATAAGAAGAAAACTGAGTATAAGTACATACATATATTTAAAAAAATCACAATACAATAACTATAAATTCATTTCTAAATAAATGTAAAATTATTTGTCAGATAGACATAAACCTCTACTTTAATATTTGTTTGTATGTAAGATAAAAGGATATTGGAAATGGTACGATATTTCACCATTAAATATAAAAGTAAACGTCTATTTGCTTCTTTGTACTGTACTTTATATCAAACAGCACAACGAATGTTGGAATGTTCATCAGCTTATTGAATTTCAATTCCATATTACGTCCAAAAATAAACACAGTTAATACACTTTAAAACTCGAGAAATCACGAAATAAATCATTACTAGCACTATAACTAAAACTATAGACTATTACAAATTGAGTTACCAAATAATTAAAGATGTTAAAGCGTATATTCGGTGACATGTGTGATGACTTATGTGACTTTACAATTCAAAATATTGCAAAATGTTTTGAACGCATAGGTGACTTAATCCCTTTTCTTAAAATTTAAGCACTGTTGCGCCTCTACAGTTTGCTTCCTGGAACTATGATAGTGTTTTGGCACATTCATTTAGCTGTCCGCAGGCACTTTGTATGTCACGGGTTTATAATGCACTTTATTGGACTTGCCCTTTTTATAAACGTCAAAACTGAAATTTATTGCCAATTGCACTCTTCTTTAACTATCGAAGCTTATAAAAATAATAAAATAAAGATCAGTATACAATAGAAGAGTGCAGCATTTGTCATTACCGAAATATTAAATCAAATCAGGTGATACAAAAATAAATGGTTACTAAGCTGAGAAAATATATTACTATTGACTATAAATGATAAATAACCCAATAAAACTTTAGTTAAGATACCTGTAAATTCGTATAATCTGTAATATTTTGAATTTGAAGTTATATTTTATAACAGTTGACAATAAATGGTACAAACGTTTATTATGAGCGACTAGAAATAATTTTTAAGCTTGACACAACCGCCGGTAATTTAACGCATTCAATCACAAGCCTTATATTTTCAACGAAATAGAAAATAAATTACAAAAGCTCATTTGTTAAATGGATTGAGAAGATTTCTGGTAAAAATAATACGTTGAACATAACAAAATTACAATTGTCATTTTGCAGATTCCGCAAAGCCTCCTCTGTTCCTAATACAAGAGTCGTACGCCGAAAACAGTTCAGAAACAGAAACGAAACTTCACGGAGAGAATGAAAGAAAAAACAAGTTTAGGTAGTTATGTAGGGCTTCTACACTTCTTGCTCTCGACCCTAAACTCTTCATGGTTCTGCTTCTGCTCGGCATCACAAATATTCCCGCAGCTAACTGTACTTAAAATTAACGCCATGAATCTCTCAGTTCACAGATCTCTTATCTACGCTAGAACGCTACAAAGATACGAATATCTTCTAAGTTTTGAGAAAAATGATTTAAATCTACACGATAAATGTGCTGACGTTTATCACTTTAAATTATTTATAATTATTCTGTCTGTATGGTTCTATTGCGTTGACTCTTGAATTATCTATTTTATTATAATTATTTTCTTCTTTCAACACTTATTTTTAAAGCGACACTTTAATAATGAGGATGGATAAAAGCTTCTTTAATCACTAATGAGTTAAAGAACGTTTGAACATACATTATATATCCATAGCAACAATAAAATTATGGTTGATAAATACGAATACAAAAATAAAATCAAGAATAAAATGTAAGTCAAATGTCATCTTTATAGTATATTCCGTAACTTAACCGCGGTGACGAAGGTGCTGGTTATGCGTTCCGTAATGTAACCAAAACATAATTTCAAGATCGCGGTTCAATCTCGGAATGTGGTTCCTGAAAGTTTTGGTTACTCTTTCGTGACCACGACGACCACAAATTTTTTGTAGTTGTTGTGGTCATATTCTTATTTCTTATAATATAATAAATAATATTGTATAAACATATAATTACTATATACTATATACTGATATGTATAATATTTACGTTAGTATAAGGATAGACAAAAGTTATGTTGTCACTTATTTCTAATGACGCGGTAGTTCCCTGCTTTACCGACACAAATTAACCAAGGTGTTCCGAATCACAAGCACTTTTCAGTGACCATAACCTGACCACTTGAACCTTAACCACGGTCGTGGTTAAGTTACGGAATATACTATTAGTTTAATCAAAAAATACACATAAGGTGAGTGTGAAATAAATTGTGAAAATTTATCAGGCACCAGGATTCTAGCCGGGGTAGCGCTCTTACCAACTAAGATATTGGCTGCTTTTATCTAGATGGATGAAACAATCTTCTACTTGGCGTATAACTGCATTGTAACTTAAGGTGAGTATCGAAAATATATTGAATTTTCTGAACTAATGTTGTAAAATTATTTTAAAAACCGCAATTAGGCAAGGATACTGTTATCCCTTTACAATCTATTTTCTAAACTGTTTATTCTTGTGTGTAATATAAAGATATAAATTTATCAAATTAATTTTCCGATTTCATAAATAAACATCATCGGAAATTATTTACAGTTACTTATTTATACATACCGATTTTCCATAACTGCAAATGTCCAATGAAACTCAATATTTAAGCAAATTCCACCCATTCTGAAAAGCTGCTACAGCTAAAAGACTACGTTTGGCTAGTCTCTAGCGTAATAAATTGTTTAACAACTAAGTATCTAAAACGGAATGACTCTGTGCTTACAGAATACAATAATTACAAGTTAACTGTAGTAGTAACTGACCTTGATTTTAAAGACAATTTTAAGTAACTTTATTTTAGTAACTCTTCTTACAGAATCGGGCCGATTATCTGTTTTCAATGAGAACGTTTGGTTGCAACTTCTCAAATTAATGGCGTCACAGGACTAACGTTCTTTATGCAATTATGTAATATAACGTATATGCACTCTTTAAAACGCACTAGCACAAAGTGTACAAAATTGGAATATCCGTAACGAATAGTGACAATTGACTACGGTTTTTTTAAGTGTTCTTATTGGTTATTAATTCAATTTTATTTTTGTAAAGCTGCATTGTTTATTCTCTCTCAATATAGGTACATACTGCTACTTTGTAGATATCAAGTAATATTTGCTTGTTTTAAATTTATATGTGAATTAAAGCCTCATTATCAGTGATGTCAAAAGTACATTAGTACATTACTGCCCTCTACTGCAAGTTTTGCCTATCTATTCCCATTGTATGTTTGCTTTTTCATTTCAGTATTTATTCTAGTTTTCAATAAATGTTCCATATCACATTTAAAAAAAAATCTGATGTGGCCAGCACATTACCTTCCGTCAGATCGTGGTCAGATCTGTGTATATTGTAAAAATTCCACACAGAGATTTTCTTATAAAAGATTCCATATTTCCAGTACATTACCTTGAGTTCTATATATATTTTGTACAAATTCCATACAGAAAGTTTTTTGTGAGAGGTTATATATTTCCGGTAAAATTATAACAAAAACATACTGTCAAATGCACTTGACACCGACATTTGTCAATTAGAATTTTCTTAATTAGTAGATATTTCCATGGATATAGTACAGCTTGCTGCTTTATGAAATTTAATTTATTTCTAAATTTATTCCTCTATATCTATTGAATATGAAGTATAAAATGTAATCAAATCTTATAGAGAATAAAATATTATTTAATATTTATAATAAAATTAAATGTGAAAAAATGATATTTAACAGTTTTTTCAAGAAAAACTGTTAAAATCTTCAAATTAGGGTACTTCCGGTCGACCAATTGTGACCAAAATCTAATCAGCTCTTCATATAGATGAAAAGAAAAGGAATACGCAAAAATTATAATTTTTGAAAAGGTGGAATTGCAGTTATGCGATCCAAAAAAATTGTCACACACACACATACATACATACATCCATTAATAAACACACACACATACATACATACATCATCGTAAAAATAGTAAAATCGCATTCTAGGGAACCTAAAGCGTGCTTATTCATTAAAAACTCATGATCGATTTTTTTGACCAAAGACAATACCTTCCTTACCTAAGGGTGACGGAAGGTAAAAATACCATAAGCAGAAGCACTACATATCGAGAAAGTCATATAGCTTCTAAAATTAATAAGATCATCTAGTTAAATAAAAAATGTATTATTTAGGTTTCACAAGAAATAAGATACCTGACAAACGAATAAAAAATGCATATACAGGTTTTAATTTATTAATTGTATTAATTTTAATTCGTTAATTGTTAAAAACAAAATTTTGCTTTATTAATTAATAAACCAATATTTTCTCGCAATAAACTTTTAAGTAAAATGATTTACTTTATTTTATAAATATTAACTAAAAGTTGTTTTTATGCTTATATCGTGTGGTTCCTCGAAGGTAAGTGTTCTTCGAATTAAAACATCTTGTGGATTTTTGGAGTCTGATTAAATCAACTCCATAATTCTTCCCTTATTAACATAGTAGGTCAAACAGAACTCTTTGTTTTTCTTCTTGTTTTTCTTTCTTCTTCAAAAAGTTTATTCCTGTGTGATTAACTCCAGCTTCAACGCGATAATTCTTTAGTTATGAGACTATGTTTACTGTTTTCCTTTTGTTCTGCCCACGGGCTTATTATAAAATCAAATTTGTATTATACACGGTAGCTGCTTATAATAACATGCTTACATTACCTCCAGTTATAATAAAATTATTAAGCGCGTTAGAAAAAATATTTATTACTACAGGCTATTAATTTGAAAAATCGAAAGCAAAGAAGAATTATTGCCACATTCCTTACATATTAACATTTTCTCTTTCATAATAAACTAATAAAGTAATGAATACATCAATTCTATTTCTTATGCATTTTACAACATAATACGAGATGCTTAACTTGTATAAATTTGTTTTATGAGAAACAATCTACTATTTAAGCAGATGTAATTCTGATGACACAATAAAATATTTCGAGTACCGAACGAAGTAGTCCTTTTGTTGCACTCTTCTCAGAATGTATGAATATCATAAGATGATATCTGCATGATAAACGCTTTGCTCGATACATATTTGTCGAAATTACCTACCGAAATCTGTGTCTATTTACGATTTTGCGGAAACTTTACTTTCAATTAATTTCTATAAAAATTAATTTTTAAAAATCAATTTGAAGCTTATTAAAGGGAGAACAGGTATTTAAACTACAGGCAGCGTTTAGTTTAATTTTGATAATATAAATCATATATGCGTTAGAGTCGATTAGTCCTTGCAAGTAATAACACTAATTTTTTAACCAAACTTAATGTGTTGTATATATTTTGTTGTCAATTCAAATCTACCTTTGTACAATATATATATATATATATATATATATATATATATATATATATATATATATATATATATATATATATATATATATATATATATATATATATATATATGGGGTGTCTCACAACTCGCGCCCCAGACGAAACTAACACTTGCCGACGACAATAGGTTGCCAACAAATAGAAGAAAATAATTTGCGGCTGCTTGCATAACAGAGTTACAAGACTTTTTAATCCACCAATCCCGGAAGGATATCTTGAGGTGTGATATGATATTATTACAAAATAAAACTGGTTGCTAGGTTTTAAAAATACTACTAGTAAGTTACAAAATTTGTTTGACTTACTGTAATTTTGACACTTTAGAGTTGACTTTTCACTGTCAACAAATTTAGGTTAGCGAAGGTGTCATCCGAGATCATCATTTATATCGTACAGTGCAACGTGTAGTTACGTCCACATTATCCGAAAATTATAATCATTTCTAAGTAATCAGCGGCTGAATACATGGTAAAAATTTGCCTTTTTTATTCACCTTGTCAAATTTAATTTGACACTGACATATTTAGAAAACTACAGTTGCCCACATATTTTAAAGAAGATTTGATTTGTATAAAACCCTAATAACGTAAAATTACGGCAAACACACGTTAAAGGTGTAGGTCTCTGATTGGTCAATTTTAAGACGTCTTTTCTTGAATATCTTTTAAGCTAGATTATTTTTTTTCGAAATTACACATCCGAGTGCAGTCTCGTGTTTCCTTATTCGCTCTGGGACGCGAGTTGTGTGACAGCCTGTATATACAGGATGCCCATTCTAAGTTCTCGCCTGAAATTTTAAGAATAGGCAAAACAGAATATATTTCATAAGCCACTTGATGAATATTAGTACTTTAAATCGAATAATCACAGTATGTATAAGAGCAAAACAAAATTTTAAAAACCAAGTCACTTATGAAATGTATCAAGGGTTGCCTATTCATGAATTTTCAGGTGGGAACTTTTAAAATGGGCACTCTGTATGTATTTTACACACACCGATAGGTGCAAATATTTAAAAAAAAAAAATTAGGAGCAAAATAATCCTCACGGCAAAATTGAATGTCATACATTAGGGTCCAATTGTAAATAATCGCACTACAGTAAAACTCGACAAATTTCCTCTGCAGTGAATATAGCATAGGTATTCTTTATTTTACTCCCTTTATATATGAGGATAATTCTGAATGTAATTATTAAACATACGACAAGCGATTGTCATTTTTGCAGGCAAGTTATCGTAGCATTTGTCTGCTTTTTAATACATTTTATTCCAAATGAAATAATATTGCAATTCAATTATGATGTTAGCAATTTCAATGGAGACGAAAATCGATTGAGGATGATCCAAAGTGCGGAAAGGTTGTGGAAGAAAGAACTGCATAAGGAAAACATCAAAATGGTTAAAGATTTGATTTTAATAGAATGAAGGATGAAAATTTTAATGACTGCAAATGCAGTTAAGATGTCAGAAGCAATTAAATATAATATTATTTTTTATTCAATTGTTTTCCTTTCTGGCTAGATGGACAACAATTTAAATAACCTTCATACTATTCGTATCATTTAAAATTTGTCCATAAATAATTATTTTGTATATATGTATAAGGTAAACTTAATGACACTAAAACAAGTCAAGTTGCTAGTCCGGGAATATAATATAGATATCGCTAATGGGCCCATCCAAGTCTTCGGTTTTTTTAAAAATTACACGTCGCATATGAATTTTGAATATAAATAAATGAAAAAGAAATTAAAATTCCTATATATTTTGTATTTTTATACCTATACTAATGTAATTAAAGATATCAGCGTAAAATGGTCGCCATGTTGTGACGTCCGCGTCATTACAGTAGTCCAGTTTCCCTGTAGAAATGTCACTATAAAGTGGACCATGCATATTTTGCTCATAAATTTGAGATTGGCTTTACACATACTCTAACAAACACATATTTAATATATCCGAGTAATTTTTTATTTAGATGAAATGAAAATTTACTTATTAAATAAATTTATATTATAATTTATGTTTTAATTATTGTAATCTCAATATTTGTCATTGTAATTATTTAGTAAATAGTAATGTAAATGTTGAATTACTTTTTATTATGAACTATGATTTGATTATTGGAATCAATACCGTCTTTGTTGCATTTAATTATAAATAGAAAATAGTTTAAATACTATTTTAATTATAATAATGGCACTTGGTGAGTATGAAAACTTCAACATTATACTAAAGAAAGTCTTAAAGTCACATTAATTAAAGCGAATAATTAACTTGATTATGTGAACTAGCAAAAATTATTAATTTTACTTACCTGATATTTATTTATGTATAATATTTACTATCGAAGTTTTACATAAATTAACATTTAACACTACTCCTATACCTATTCATGTAAGTAAATCAAACAAATATATATTTTGAAATGATATAAGAACTATCTGGCTTACTGTATTACCATTATCTGTAAAGATTTTTGATCACAGTTTGTAATGGATACGTATTTTATTCTTGCCACATTTATTGTATATTGCCATATTAATGGTAACATATGTCGGTTCTCTCGACTTATGACGGAGTGACGCTAACGCCAGAACTTTCGCGCCAAAACTTTAATAATTATTTTAGGCGTTATTAAGCGTAATTTCAAGATAACAAAAAATACGGAATTTATATTTTTAAATTCTTCGTAACATATAAAAAATTCAAAAAAAGTTGGACGAGCACATTTTCAACCATGATTGATATTGGAGGCGCAGTTTAAAATTTCTTTTCAAAGTAACTCAAGAATATCTATCAGGTAATAACGCGCAGTTTTCCCTAAAACGTATGTATAAACCTAACCTGTAATAAGAGATAGCATTAATCAAAAGAAAAATATGCAAATGTAACAACTATTAAGAGACAGAGGTAGTATTTTATTGGAGATAGGGCAATATATCTAATTTCTTGTTGGTATGACGAGAAATGTTAATAACAATCTGGAAACATTCTCCTGAATAAAATTACGTTAGGTCGTAGCATTAATCTTAGGTTAGGGCCATGTATCTTTCATAATTAGAGACGTTTAACATTTCTTCCTCGAGTTTTTATTGTTTTCTCCGTCGACCCGTTTAGCAGGTGCATTCAGATCGAATTGATTACGATGATTCGGAGATATCCTCGGAGATCTAGGCTGGTAGCCAAGCGGACTGTTTGTAAATCTTCCAGACAACGAAATTGAATGCCAGTCCTCTGCGTGACTGTCGGGCCAGATGTGCCCAGGATTCTGGCTAGTTTTTTCCTCTCTACATGGGGCAGCGGCAGATAGCGGACGACCATATATCAAATATTTCTAAAACGTCGATGAAGTCCAACTTTTTTAACTGACTTTTTATAACAGATAACCAGCTAATGTTTGTTTAGATTTTTATTTATTGACAGCGATGTATCATTTCTAATCACTGCTATCTTAATTCATTCGCCAAACAAACAAAAAATCAACTAACATCTGTATAACCTACAACTTTGAAATTAAATATTTCTGAAATGGAGTTTGTGGTAAATATTGAAACGAGTGCATGTTGATAAAAGCAAATTAATCTATACGTTGACACTTCTGTAATTATACATTACCTACACTAATTACGAAATTCAAATTTATCAAACATGTCAATTACATGTAAAATGCGAATAATATGTTTATAAAACTTGATTAAAGCAACTCTACCAAAAATAGAATATTTAAATTATTAAAAAACTACATCTTCTCATTTCAGGGGGAAAGTTTCTTTAAAATAATGTAATGCGAAGCAAAACTTTCTCCATAATTTTTCAAATATAACAATATATATTAAAATTAGTACTTGACTAAAACAGTGTCACAAAATTGATTTTGTAAACGCGAAATAGGAAAACAAGTTTTCTAACTTAGCACCTTTATCCATTTGCCCCTTCAATTATTATTTTACAACTGTCAAATTGGAAACTCGATAATCGTATTTTTTTTGCTTTTCATTGCGTGTGGAAAATATTTAAAAATAGCTAAAAATATTTGAAAAATAATGAGCTCACCAGACGCAGTCTTTAACACTAAACATTTTTTATCTGTACCCTTTTTGCTCTAAAATTAATAGGTAAAGGGATATTGCTTACTAAAATTTTAAAAAGTATTTCCTATGTTCAAAAAACAAAGTATACAACCGGTATATAAAGTTACCTATTAAAAATCTGATGTGGCCAGCACATTACCTTCCGTCAGATCGTGGTCAGATGTGTGTATATTGTAAAACTTCCACACAGAGATTTTCTTGTAAAAGATTCCATATTTCCAGTACATTACCTTCAGTTCTATGCATTTTGTACAAATTCCATACAGAAAGTTTTTTGTAAGAGATTATATATTTCCAGTAAATTTTAACACAAACATACTGTCAAATGCACTTGACACTGACATTTTTCAATCAAAATTTTCTTAATATAGTAGACGTTTCCATGGTTATAGCACAGCTTACTGCTTTATGAAATTTAATTTCTTTATAAATTTACGAGTAAATTTATTACTCTATATCCATTGAATATAAAGTATAAAATGTAATCAAATCTTATAGATAATAAAATATTCTTTAATATTTATAACATTAAATGTGAAAAAATTATATTTAACACCGTGTTTTCAAGAAAAACTGTTAAAATCTTCAAATTAGGGTACTTTCTGTCGACCAATTGTAACCAAAATCTAATCAGCTCTTCATATAGATGTAAAGAAAAGGAATACGCAAAAATTATAATTAAGGTGGTATTGAAGTTATGCGATCCGAAAAAAACACACATACATAGGTACATACATACATATATACATACAGACATCATCGTAAAAATAATAAAATCGCATTCTAGGGAACCTAAAACGTGCTTATTCATTAAAAACTCATCATCGATTTTTTTGACCAAAGACAATACCTTCCTTACCTAAAGGTGACGGAAGGTAAAAAGACTGTGCAGATCTTCTAAGTAATCAATTCAAAGTAAATTACTTTGTAATTTTTATACAATGTTTATATATATATATATATATATATATATATATATATATATATATATATATATATATATATATATATATATATGTATATAATAGGTATTTATACACCAATAGAGCTATTCTGTAAGCATCGTTATGGCATAACGAATCGTTAAAACGTTATATCGTTATAATAATAACGAAAATCATTTAATAGGCTTATTCTGCAAACGTTAGTTATGACATTATGCATTATCAATTGTCATTTCGTTAATTATAACGATAATCGTTAAAGTAGTATTCTGTAAACAATAATTTAATTCTACATAACGAAAAATTATAACGATATCGTTATTTTTTAACGACTGAAAAAAACATTTCTTTTGTCAATAATTCAGTATTTTTATTCGTGTGAAAATAAAAGTGCAACCATGTTGAATAGTGATCTCAAAAACCCGTCATATTATAGTATTTCTGCAAGGTAATATTAAAATAATTTAATAAGTATGTATTTTGAGCGTCTGGTGCAAGTTGTACAATTTGTCTACAGATGGTAGTAGTAGCTCTAGCATAGCCCACAACCCACAACAAGAAAAAGAGTGACAACTGACAGGTTGACAGCTGACTCTCGCCGAAAGTTATCTAACCTAGAAGTTTTGTGAGTGATATTGAATTATTTTATATATTTTATTTAAAATTATAATTTGATTTTAGGATATAAAGTTCTTAACTTGCTTTCAAGGTTATTTTTAAAATGTGTTACAGAATATGTATACGAACATAACGATTGTCGTTAAGTAGACATTACGAATTTCACAATAGCAATTTCGTTATGATAACGATTCGTTAAGCGAATATTTTACAGAATAGGCCTATAAGTGAGTTAAGATAATGTTAATTCATGAAAAGAAAGTTTAAGCCGCGAGTCCGTAGGGCGAGGGTTATATTCTTTGAGTGAATAAACATTCTTAACTCATATGGTTTATACAATATTTTATTCACTTTTGACGAAATAATAATAAAAACCATTATATTTAATTTTGACAAAATAAAAAAAAAACTAATTAATTAGTAGGCTGTGCATGACAATCGTCGTTGACAGAAGTCAAGTCGTATATCTAAATTATACATAAGTTTTATTTTTTGTCAATTGTGCCGTGAAAAATAATGAAAATGAAAGATCTACTGATAGACTGTCGTGAATGTTATTTTCGTGCGTGGTATTAAATACATTGTTTGTTGCAGAGTGAATTAAAATTCTGTGAGAGTGATTTATAGTATATTATATACTCAGGGACTAAAGTACATGTTCAATCCCGTGGGTGAAGTTTATCACCTGAGGGATTGAATGCACTTTAGTCCTGTGGTCTATACGCTATTTTTCGCACTCCCTTATCAAATGGAACCATATTAGTGTAAAAGAAATTAATCTTACAATTTGACAATACAAATGTCAAAAATTTTGTTCAAATTTAAACTCAACGCCTGCTCAAAATGTAGTGCAGATACTATATGATGTTATGGAAACATCTTGTTTATTTTTACTTTAGTCCCCCAGGGATTTTTTTCATATTTAATCCCTCTGGGACTGAATTTGAACTTTAGTCCCGGAAATGAGTGATAAGAATCGCTCTTTAGTCTCGGGAGTGCGAATTTTTTTTTTAATTCTCTATCAAATAAACAGTTACTTGTCGTTGTTTCTATGGAGTTAATAGTGACAGTTTAAAACGTTAAAATTAATAAAATTCTGTAACTTTTATATGATTCGTGGTGTAAAAGACAGTTAAACTATTTTGACGTCATTTCATTTACTTGTTTCTTTTAATAATGTTTCACTTTTAGTCATCTATAAGTCAACAAACATTCAATCATTGTTTATTGATTTTACTTATATATACCCATAAGACATTGCGAATCATATCTGTCTAATTTCTTGGCAAATATTTTGATGTTTTAATTCATCCATAAACAAGCGATGAAATCTCAACATAAACTGTGTAAAATACGCCTCGCGCAGTTAACTAATAATAAAATGACATTCCGAGAAATGAAATCTGGTAAAAGATAAAAAAGAACTGAAAACAAAAAGTTAACAGAGTGAGTCCCACTACACTAAAGCGCAATTAACGATTTTATTTATTTATTTTACGAGACAAACCTACGCACTTTTCGACCTAAGTCGGTCGGGCGACCAGCAAGCATGTTACGGCCGTATAATGATAATTACTGAGCAAAATTGCTGAGCACAGAAACATGACACGCAGAAAAATATTGAACATGCGTCTGGGAGGAACGGAGATAAGAAAGGACATTAGTGGTACACTGCTATTTCAACCGAAGAAAAAGATAATCTTTTTCAAAGACTACAAAGAGTAACATTTGTCATTTTTCAATAGTTTTTTTTTACCTGCCACCTACCTACGGGTATGGGAGGTACAAGGGCCTATTCTGAAATGTTGTGGTAAATTTTCATATATGATATCATAAGTGGTAAATTTTTGCCGGAAAAATTTTCAGATTGTTACGAGAGCCGGTTGCCTAGCAATTTATTTAGTGACATTGACAAAAAGATCACGAGTTGTCAAACGAGTGATTTTTGATCAATGTCACGAGATAAATTGGCAACAGGCTCGAGTAAAGCAATCGGAAAATTTTTCCAGGATAAAATTTAACCACGAATGGTATTCGGATGACTATTTCCAAAATAAAAATCAGGTAATCATTTATATATTTTTTTTCTTGACAAAAATCTTATAATTTTTATTGTGTTTTGAGGTGTTATATTTAAGTTTACTTCTTCAACGTTTTAAATAGATTCCTGTCCGAATCGACTAGTTTTTAATAAAAACTGATAACAATGAAAATATACACACTTTGACAGGTATGTAAACAATATGTTTCTAAAACGTCAAAATTTTTTCGCTTATCAAAACTCACTTACTAGTAAAAATACGTCAAAATGAAACTTGGTAACTAGGTAGAATCCTGAATTTGGATTGGCTTATAAATTTATGAGTGAAATAGTCATCTATAAATATATCACCAGATCGCCACTTCGCATATTTAAGTATATAAATCTGTCTCGTTGAGGGTGCTTACCTTACCTCAAGTTGACAGAGAACGCTCGATGCAAGATGGAAATAATTTTTATGTTGGACGGAACCTGGACCGTCCGAATCACAACCGGTCAAATAACGCACTTAGCCACGCATAGTTGTTATCTATTATCAACTGGGTAAATATAAGAATTTGTTAAAATTTATATAAGCTAAATATATAAGCTACGAAACATCAAGTTAGGGTAGTATAAAGTTAGAATAGATGATATTGTATGAGTAGCGAATGAAAGTTGACGTTTAAATTATTTTATAGATGTGGTTTCTTTTGAAACCCTAGAGAAGAATAGAATTGTACGAAATATTTAGGTATGAAATTTTTGCAAGAACCCATTTAAATACTGGACTAGGAAAGCACAGAAATACATTACTATGTCTGGTTGAAAATAGATGGCCGGCTAGGGTAACTGAATATCAAAACAAGGCTGCGTTTCAAATATTTTAAACATTTTTCGTTTATGTTGATTATAACAAAATATTTTGATCTTTACCTATTTAGTTTGGCGATTCTATGAAATATGATTATTTTTAATTTCCTCTAATAGTAATTCCGACTCGAGGGTTGCTTGCACCTGAGACGGACGAGCTAGAATTTGCGGTATTAAATTTTTTAAATACATCCCTGAATCCTGTTGCTAAGGTCATTTTAAATGCCTCCTGGTATTAAATACAATTCTAGCCATCTGTAACAGAATACATAAGGATCACTTTCCTTTTAATTCAAATATAGGGAAATGTTTACAAAAGAAACCACATCTATTAAATAATCTAAACGTCAACTTTTATTTCCTAGTTACACTATAAGATGGTGCGAATATTGAAAGCAAGCTCAGTTCGAGTATATTTTTTATTATTGTTATGTTCTTTTTTATAAATAGTATTCTTTAAGAGTTTAAATGTTATAGTGGTATATCAAAATTAATTGTAAATAAACACTGGGTTTTAATTTGTTTACATACGAAGTACTTTTTGTGAAATATTTGTACTACACACTACACATTATGAATATCTTTTTAACAAACGTTATATAGTTTATACAGAGTGATCAAAAATGGCTAAAGGTCACGTGACAACTTTTATTCCAAAATAATGTCAAAATTATAATTCAATTTTCCATATTCATTAAAAACTATGTTCCATACATGACAGATAATGCCAGGTGCATGACATTTCATATATCATTGCCGTACGTTTATTCATTTGATATTTGTTTTGCATACCTTCGTGAAAGATCTTTAAGTAATTTCTTTTCAATATGGTTTTTAATGAAGAGCGTGACAAATTTCTTCTTTGAAGTATATTTTCTTTCGGGTGAACGTAAAGAAGCCGGCTCTTATGATTATTATTATGACAGCTAACAGATAACAAATAAAAAAGGTACGCCCGTGGAAATAGTAATGCTGTCTTACTAAGTAAACGGCAAATGTCAACGTGACCAAAATCTTGTCAAAATTATATTTCAATATTCCATAGTTAATCAAAACTATATTCCACGTTGATTCGTTGGATCTTTGTTTCGCATACCTTCGCGAAATTTCTTTAATTTAATTTCATTATGGCTTTTAATGAAGAGCGTGACAGATATCTTCTTGAAGCATATTTTAGTTCGGGTGAACGTAAAGAAGAGAGTTTTTGGGATTATTCTTTTGACAGCTAGCAAAATTCGAAACAAACGCCTATCTGTCATATTAAGCAATCGGCAAATGTCAAAAACGGATAGAGCGGCACACTTCAGCCATTTTTGATCACTCTGTATAAATATGGTCGAACTGACAAAGGTATTGCACCAACCACAAGTTTTTTTTGTTCCAAATATTGTTATCATATTTTAGAATGGTGAAGCAAGTTTTTTCTAACAAGTATTTTATCTGTCGGTCTATCTTTTTCTCCTCAATTTCCTTGTAGTTAATGATGTTTGTTTGTTATTGATTAATAACTAGCCACGGTCGATTTTTAATTTAAATTTAAGGTGTGGTCTAAGTACATGGATTATTACGCGAATCAAATATGTAAATTATCAAAGATTAAATGCATAGATATCATTAACTAAGTAGGTCCTAAACAAAATAGAATCCAGTCATATGATTTGATAGTGCGCGTATACACTACCGAATTAATTAATCTTCTAAATAGCCAATCAAAACGGTTAACCAATTCAGATCGAAGATAAGAATTTCATTTTAAAGCTTTAGATTACCTGTTTATGAGATGTCTCTATTACTATTTATAACAATAATTAAAATATAAAAATAGTCGCGTGTAACCATTAAAAATTAAGCCATTTACTGATTAACTTTCTTTATGGTAGTAATAAAATTATTTATTATAATACTTCTTTGCGAGTTTCATGATAAACTACAGTATTTTTAAAATACTGTTATGTTCAGGAAAAGAATTCTAAAAATGTAGGTAGATTATAATTTATCTTAACAGCCATGGGAATCATGTCAAAAATTCATTTTCAAAGTAAGCCGTTGCATAAATTTCCTGTTTGTCACTAAAAACCGACGTTTTACGATAATTATTTTAATAACACGACTTTACGACAAATTAACAACATCGAAGCAAACCTGTTTCTGTTTCCAGCTTTCAAAAAATCGTAACAAAACAAAGGTCTCATTTACAAGCATTGAGAAACAATAGCTGGTTCTTCAAAACAATAAAACCGAAACCATATTCATAAACGTCAGACAGTATCATTTAGAGAAGCAGAAACCGCACTCAAACCAAAGGTTTCTTCTTAATTGTTGCTTTTCAACAGGGACCATTCATCTTTATGAAGTTAACAACGACAGGACACTGGGAACGTTTTAAAACTACCTGCACACGAACCCAAATATCTCATAATCTGTCCTTTTCGGTTGGATCCTCCTACTGCATGCCTTCAAAAGAGCACCAAACAGATATAAGCATAGAAAACTGATCCATTGGAAATCGTACCAAACCAAATTAATAAAGACAAAATTTATAACTTTGTACTTTTGGCAAGATAAAGATTACGAAATGATTTAAAAATAATAGAAAGTGACTTTATAGTTATTCACATTTCATTTTTCTGACTTCTTAATTTTCTTATTTTTGGTATAAGACAATCCAGAGTTAATAACCACATTATAGCAAAATTAGATATTAATTTAAATATACTCAATTAAAAAACATTATCAACAGTCTGATATTTTACTTCTTTTTCCACACCAATAATAATTAAATATTCATAATAGACTTTTGCCGTATCAAGAGAATTAGTTTATTACTAAACCGAGGGCGAAGTGCCGAGGTTAACTATAGTCTAAGACGTAATGAAACTTTTCACCGAGGTTTATTTTATTCACGATCACAATCGGAAATTGATAATGAATAATTGATATTTCAATAATAAAAATAGTAACTTATCATAAATAAACAAATGGTTTGAAGGGTTTGTTCTTGTTCATTTGTCACATGAATTGTCAGTTTGATTTCTAACTTTAAATTTTGATATCTTCACATTTTACATTTATCTAGATTTATTTAGTATTTACATTTTCATTAGTTTCTATACAAATAAAATGTGAAGAAGTTTTGTTTACATGCAAATACATATCACTTATTTGCACTCATACTTTCCATCCTACTGCAAAACTTTCCAACTTCTTTGGAAAATGTGGTTAAAAATAACTAACTTCCTAACTTTTTAAATTATTATTAGTTTAACTAACACTAAAATACCAGATTTGCAGCAGAGGCTGTTTCATTGAATGCTTCCTAAGCTGTAACACTGTGTTTAGTGTCGTGTTGATCACATTATTTTATTGCCGATTTTAGAATTAATTTTCATTAAGCGATTATTATTAAAACCTATTTTGAAAGATATCGCACTAAAATACCAGATTTGCAGCAGAGGCTGTTTCATTGAATGCTTCCTAAGCTGTAACACTGTGTTTAGTGTCGTGTTGATCACATTATTTTATTGCCGATTTTAGAATTAATTTTCATTAAGCGATTATTATTAAAACCTATTTTGAAAGATATCGCACTAAAATACCAGATTTGCAGCAGAGGCTGTTTCATTGAATGCTTCCTAAGCTGTAACACTGTGTTTAGTGTCGTGTTGATCACATTATTTTATTGCCGATTTTAGAATTAATTTTCATTAAGCGATTATTATTAAAACCTATTTTGAAAGATATCGCCATCTATTTATGTTGCTATGCGTTTGTTGAGCCGTTGCTACAACTATACCAAGAATAGGTAGTAAAAATGTTTTACTGCCTTGGCAGTAGAAGTGACATTTTACATACTGGTAGTTATCAAAAAAATCGCACTTTAATGTCAATCGGCAAAAAATATGTTGCTAGATTACTGAAGAGAGCAAGAGAATATATAATAAGGGAAATTTTGTTAGCTTATAGGCTTTATGCAAAAATTATTTCTTATAAATAGTCAATGTCAATTTTTTCTGAGTTAAATTAGATTCGTTGTGTAATTGGCTAATAAAACGCCATATTTTTATGGCTGCTATTTATTGAGTTGATATTTTAAATAGATGGTCTGTATTATATAAGGTAAGAAGGTAATAAAAAATTAAATTAACCCAATCTAATCTAATGTAAACTAAGATAAGCTAAACTAAACTAACCATAATTTAGCTTAACCTAATTTACTTTTTAATAATAATTCTGACCAATGTCAAAAAAATAGTAACCAATATGGACATATCGGTAAAAATCTTGAAGAGATTAACACGTTCGTACCGTAATGTTATTTACAGATTTTTCATCTGAGCCGTAACTGATTTTGTCAATTTTCTTGTAATGCACTAAACATTAAAAAAATCGTTACAATTATTTGTAAAACGTAGTTATAGAAAACCGACTTTGAAGTTAATATTCCTTACTCTTAAATTTAAATATAACATATTACAAATTATACAAAATTGAAATTACAGCTTATAATAAATTTACGTAGTGTACCACCGGTGGTACACGCCGGCCCTGACCAAAGTACGTTGTGTACCACCGGTGGTACACGTCGGCGCGAACATAAGGGTTTTCCAAATTATGGTTTAAAAATAATAGTGTCGCAGAAATTTTCATTAAAAATACCAATAGGTGTATGTTTTTTTTTACATCGATTCAATATTTAAACCAAATGACTGGAAAAACTTAATTGCTGAAATATAACCATAATGCTAAGCAAATGACAGTTTCACGAGTATATGTTAAATACTGCTCTACCGACTACCGATATTTTAATCTTGTTTTTGAAGCATTTATATAGATGTCAGTACAATTAGAACTAAATTATAAATAAAAACCATAAACCTAATTTTCATCTATGAATGCACCTTAAGACTTACAGATTTGTTCAGAATTGCAGCCATGTGGGCCGATTCTGTTCACATTTGTAAATCTAACAGATCTGTAAATTTGTAAATTATGAACAAAATCGCAACGCAAGCTGCCCTCTTATGCACAATTATATATTAATCAACAAAAATAGATTCGTTTTTGTCAGGTTTTTACAGATTTACAGATCTGTAAGACTTACAGATGTGATCAGAATCGACCCATTAATCTCTTATTGCCAAAAGTACGAAATGTTGACAGTGGTTAATCTTGCATTAAGCCACTGTATTATTACAATTTAAGTTCGGCTTGTAAGATTTGAATATTTGTTGATACCCCAAATAAAGTGTTTAAGAAATTGTGAAACTGAAGTGATATGCACTAGGTAGTACTAGTTTCACAAGACATGTAATGTACCTACTATAATTTTATTTGTTTATAATAAACATATAAACCTAGGACACAAGTCTATTCTAAAATTAAGAAATTCAATATTAAGAGAGTAAAATAAATCAAAGTACTTTTACAAATTAATAATTTAACTGTATTAGAACGAATCATTTTTGGCACGAGTTTATACAATACTACACGTTCCTAACAAATTAAAATTATAATATGTACTCGTAAAATCATAATTATGAGATAAAAAGATAAAACAATAAAGAATGTTACATTTGATACGAATTCCTAATGACTTCCTGAGATAGTTGTCGGCTGAATTAATAACTCTATTGTTTAAAAATCACATCAGCTCGTGGAAATCATTTAATAAGAGTTGCAGTAGACCGGTGGTAGTGTCCTGGACAGTGTAATTGTGCCCTGCTCTGTTATTACTTTAATTATAAAGCAACGTTGCACTCATCGGAACAAAAAAACAGGTTCTAAAAACTTTTTTTGCTCGTTACAAAAATTTTTATGGCAGCGTTTAAAATTTTTTTTATCGGACACGGCCTGTAATTATTTTTAATGCAGCTCTTAAGGTAATTTTCATTTCATTTCTGGAGAAATATTTGAGTATTGTTAGTTCCAGAGCGTGCTTCCTGCAGGATAAGGCAACCGTGCGTGAAAACTTGATAATAGATTCGTGATATGAAAATTACTTTTTTAATTTGTTTTTCTAATTACAGTCAGAACTTTCTCTAATTAAAAGATTTACTAAACCGCTTTATTAGATACGAACACTTTGACTTAATAGCATTTATTTTTCCCACCCTTGTTAATTCATAAAATGTTCTGCAACATTTGAAAACTTTCCAGTTTTGTAGGAAGCAAGTTTTTTTTAATACACATATAAAAATAAGAATGGCGGAAAAACTAACTTATACACTGTAAGAACAAAAGTTGTTCAGAATTATACCTGCGTAAAAATTATTGGTTAAATATATTTATCGCTCATGAAAATTGCTAAATAATTATACCAATTTTAAATACTTTTCAGTATGCCATAAAAAGTAATGCAAACTACTATCTTTGAGGTTTTGAGAATAAAATAATCTTTCCATGATTTGCGAATCCAAACAATACTGTAACGCGGGAGTACTTACAACATTTGGTCCGCGAGCCCCCGACCGGAATGTGCGAAACGACGCCTATGAATAGAAGCATTCTAGTGGGAGGAGGATCCGCGCATTTTTATATAGTTCGAGATGTCACGAGAATGTTCCAAAAGTTTTTAAGAGCAACTATATAACCGACGTACGTGTGTGCAAAGGGAGACATTCACATAGTGTTAGCCCGTCAAATGGACATTTACATGGACAGTAAGAAGTAAGGTGTCAGTGAGTTTGAGTAACACAGCTGTATTGTAGTAAGTGTATGCAGTTTAGTATCGAGTGGAATGCTCGAGAAGTTACTAGTTTACTGAGATAGCTGAGGATGAGAACACTTGGTAGTTTTGAGGAGTATTGGGAAGCTAGGTATTCGGGGACAGTAACGGCGAGTAGAATTGGATACCCGGCAGTGGTGTTGAAGAGTTGTGGCATACGGACAGTCGGTGATAAGGAGGCTGTGGAAATGAAAGAATTACATACATAGACAGACAGTTAGGTGAAAGGTGTGAATTCTGTCCGGACAGTTGAATATACATACGCTGTTGAGTCAGTTGAGTATATACACGGTGTGGAGGTCGGTAGGTCGGACAGTTGTAAAAGAAGTGGCATAAATAGTGGAAATAAATAATCAGTAATATCTTGTAAATAAATAGCCGTGTTAATTGTTTAAATAAATAGTGTTAGTGTTAAACTATAGTTAATTATATTCGTAGTCCTGCATTAGTATTTAATATTTGTTTAATATTAATAATCGTCATTGTTACTATCTGTTAAATATTTATTTATCGTTTTAATAAATATCTATTTTAATTAATAATAATTCTTTGATTTTTACACTTCACCCAAATAAATAAAAACGTTACAATACAACCGTCAACTGGAAAATTTGAAATTTGAAAATCGTATTTCGTTAACTATTTCTGAATATCTTTTGTGATTAGACTTTCTGCTTTAAAATTAATGGGTAAAAGAGATATTGCTAAATGGAAATTTATCATTTTTGCCTTTGTTCAGAATTTGTAAATTAATGATCCGTTATTAAATGAATCTGACACTTGTATTTTCATTTTTTTAGAATCAAATCACTTGATTTATAATTTTAAAATGTAATGTCCGTTATCAGTTTCGTTAAAAGAAAAACACCACGAGAAAACAGGCACAGATCCAAATCTAGAATAGGGTTCAGAGGAAGAACTTCATTAGTCTACATATACAAAAAGAAAGAAAATCAACTCTACACCTAAAGGGTTGATGAGCATTTTACTTTGTACCTACATACATACATATGTAGGCATGTAAATTAGTTCATCTTGTCTATAACAATAAATCAAAATGTTTTCAGAACAGAAATACATGTCTATTTATGATTTACGTACATTCTTCTTTTGGTTTGTAAAAAAAATCAAACTAAAAATTATCTCTTGGCCTTCAAACTAGAATACTTTCAGGAAGCTTGGCCCTAAAATTATAGTAATATATATTTGTATTGAAAAATATATTCGAATGAATGTTAACAATTTTTTTAAATTAATATTATTTTGCAGATTTAGTGCGCCCGCCCTATCTGAAAGGCATCAAAAAATTTGAAAACCATTGGATAAAATATGTCGCCCTAAAAGATTACTAAGTTTAAAAAATAAAAGTAGTGGTTTCTTTGTTTTTGAGCGAACTTCTCCAATAGTAAAATCTGTAATGATGTACAACAGAAAGACCAAGCAATTCTTGATGTAAGAATAAATTGTTTAAGAATTTACGAGTATATTCATATACCGGGTGTCTACTTTATTTCCCGAACATAGGAAATTCAATGTTAAAATTTTAATTTGGCGATATCTCTTTACCTATCAATTTTCGAAAAAAAGTGTAATGAAAAATATTTAGATGAAAAAGTGCATCGATAAGTACCTACCAAGTTTGTTATTCAATTGTTCCTTATGTACGAGTTAGAAGCAAAAGAAAATACACGAATTAATGCAATTAACAGAGTACCATGAAAAATAATACAATAATTTATGTTTGTTGTTTCTGACATATCTGACAGATTTGACATTTCTTTTGATTTTTTATTATTATTAGAATAATAGGAAGACAATCTAGAAGTCAGATATCAGAAACATCAAACATAAATTATTGTATTATCTTTCGTGGCACTCTGATATTTGCCTTAAATCGAGTATTTTCTTTTGATTCTAACTAATACATAAAAAACAAATGAACAACAAACTTGATACTCATCGATGCACGTTTTCATTCTGAACTATTTTCTTCATTACACTTTTTATCTCTCGCTAAGAGAGGTATTGAATTCATGCTAAAAATCGCATATCCAGATTTTAGTGAATAAGCACGTTTTAAGGTCCCTAGAATCCGATTATAACATTTTTATGATGATGTCTGTGTGTGCGTGCGTGTGTATGTGCGTGCGTGTGTGTGTGTGTGTGTGTGTGTGTGTGTGTGTGTGTGTGTGTATGTTGGATCCACGATTTCTCAAATACTATAAGACATAAGACAATTTAACTACGGATTCCTTCATCTAACAATAATGGGAAGAGTTGATTAAGTTTTGGTAACAATTGGACAACCGGAAGTAGTAGTTACAAGAAAAAAATCATCTAAATATTATTTATCGAAAATTTATGTAAATACTTATATTAAAGAACGTTAAATTCTTTATTCAATAAATATAAATTCATTATTATATCTTCTATAGATTTAGAGATAAAGAAATGCATATTAAATAATTTGATGTAAAAAATCTCAGATCAAACTACTTCAAGGCAAGAAATTCAAATGTTTGTAATTGACACATAAATGTCACTAGCAAAAATATTTGTATGCCACTGTCAAAAATATTTGTACATCATTATGAAGATTATGAAAATAAAAAAAAAGTCAAAAGGAATTTGCGAAAAAATGACGAATATAAAGAAAAAGAAAAGGAAAGTAGAAAAAGAAAATTTCAGGATATTGAATATAAAGAAAATGTATGTATTGTACATAATTTATAATAAAATATCCCATAGATTTTGCAAATATATGTGAGAATTATTTTGTAGTGAGACATGAATATATGTATTTGTATTTAAAAATATTTTTTGTTTTATGCGTACAACCAGGTAAAATATCTGGCGAGAGGTTATGTGCTGGCCACATCAGATTTTTTTAATAAAACTAATAGGTAAAGAGATATCGCCAAATCAAAATTTTAACATTGAATTTTCTATGTTCGGGAAATAAAGTAGATACGCGTTATATATATGGACAACATATTCATAATAATTTAGATGTTATGCTAGAAGAAACCAAAAATTACTATAATTTAACGTAGATCGTAGGCACCTTATCTTAAATCTTATCGTAAATTTTCAAGGAATTTTCTAAATAGATCTCTATTACTGATAAAAAGCCGGTCTAAAATTTAAAGCAAAATCTGTACAACCGCTTAAATTCAATTAGTGTCCTACGTTAGTAATAAAATTCATATATTCCTCGATAAGTATCTCATACATCATATCCATATGCATTACAAACTTCATTTAACTCTGTAATCAGTTAGCAGCAATAAAAAGCGAATGCGCACAGTATGACAAGCTTGTAATCTTGCGGATTCGTTCTGGCCGCTTTGCACGCAAACTCTGCTGGAGTTTATGATTACGTGGAAGAAAGGTGCAAATTAAAACGTTCGATATGAAAACCAGTCACACGTATAGCAAACCGACAGTTTCTTAATTAAATGAGCTAGCCAACTCCACCGAACCATTAAGAGATATTTTTCAAGGGCGCCAAGCCGGCGAACAGAGAAGAATCGAGGAGGAAGTGAACAATTTTTACTTCGCGTAATGTAGTGTAGTGCACAAATGCTCTAAGTACACTTTTGGATAAAATTGTGTTGTGCGTAGTTCCAATTTTACGTAATAATAGCTCTCGAAATCGACAATGTCCATTTGCGCTCGAAACACACACAAGATTTTTTCTACAGTCCTCCAGCATAACAAAAATTTATATTTTATTTATTTTTACTTATCGGTATTTTCCATTCTTCTTGAGCTATTGCTTCAATCTAATCTAAGCATTTTATACTTTCGTTTTTGTAAATGAATGCCCTATTTTATTTTCACAGCAGTGCGGCATTTTGTTTGGTTATGTAAGTGGGTAATGTGTAACTACAGTGTCATTCATTCCTGAATAAACGTTTCCATTAAGAATGTAGCCAAGTAACATTTCTCAACATTGTATAGTTAGAAATTTGAGGTGCGAGCAGAGCGGCAAAGTGACATTTTGCGTTGACAAAAGAGAGCGCAAATGGCTACTTTGTATATAGACTGTAGAAAAAAGAATTTTCACAATACACAAATGTTGGAACTGCTTATTAGTGATGTAAAATGACGTGACAGTCATTTAATGGTTATTTTCACTCAAATTGGGTCATTTTTGGTCATTTTGGTTATTTATTAATTTATTGAATAAATATAAAATAAATTTGTAATAAAATATATATTTGATTGAAAATAATGGAAACAAAGTAAACTCGTACAATGCATTGTAACAAAAATAAACAATTGCATATACAGGGTGGTGTCCGGCACAGCCGAGCATAGGACTTTAACATGAAAAGTCGTACTTTCGAAATTTCCTGCATCTCTAATTATTTTACGTGAAAATCATAAAATTTGTAGAGCATAAAATCCATCTGAATCAATAAACATAATTGAATTTGCATTCTTTGTAACAGTAGAAATTAAGTATGAAAATGTCGAAAATCGCCCCAAAATAGCGATATCCATGGAATTTAACAAAAATATTAAGAAATGTTTTATGTCATGTTAAGATTAATTTATTATTTGTAATTTATATTCAAGTGAATAATTGTGTATTTAAATTAATTGATAATTATTTACTTAAAAAAATTATAAATAATACCTATAGTCCATTCGCCGAATCGAGAGAATGTGGAACTAACTCTTGACCAGAGATAAGTCATTCTATTGGTCAAAAGAGGTATTTGATAGCAACGCCCTTGTGTATTTTCACTACTAAACATTGTAGATAAAAAATGTTCAAGCTTAGAAGTGCATTTTTCGAATAATTAAAAAAAACTAATTAGTTCATGCATGTTGCTGACCGTCATTTTCAAAATGACAAACGCGTCATTTTTAAAGTGACGGAATATTGACTGTCATGGTCATGATCTAAACTGACCTGACGGTCATTTTGCAAATGACTGTGACTGATCACCGTCATATAATCAACTCACATCACTACTGCTTATTCTAATTTAAAGCCATCAGCGCTATCTAGCAATATGCTGTGTATGCTTATTTGATCTAGAAGTTTAAGTTTTTAAACTGCATTTTCTCGAAAGTTTAATTTTTGCACTCACAACATTTGTGCACTACACCATCGATATACCGGATGTCTACGTTTTTATGGACCATAGGAAAAACAATGGTAAAATTTTCGTGTGGCTGTAATTTCTACCCTATTAACTTTAGAACAAAAGTGTAAATACAAAAAATATTCAGAATTAATAACTGTATTTACTAAGTTCAAAATTATTGTTTACATACGTATCGTTCGCAAAAAGGAGGCAAAATAAAAGTTATAATTTGCTACGCAGCTGTATTGTTTGAGTTTGACAGATGACACCTGTCACAAAGTTTTAATAATTACTTATTTCATTAAATTATTTATCAGTAATCGTGGAAATTACCATCAAAAAGCCCCAAAGTTAAACAATACGTCTGTTTGAATAAGTTACCTTGCATGGCACTTTGTAAAAGCTTAAAGACGGATATTTTATTTTACGTTTATCTCAAGATAAGAACCTATTATATCAATAAATTTAGGCTCATTTGATGCAGTTTTTAATTCTGAACATTTTTTGTATTTACACTTTAGTTCTAAAATTAATTGTGCAAAATTTATAGCAATATGCAACTTTACCATTGTATTTGCTATGCGGTCCGGAAAAAAAGTAGACGCCCAGTATAATATAATATAATATAAAGATTTGAGTTTTAGGAAGATTTTTCTACATAAAACCTGAAAAAGAAAATGCAAAAAGATAAAAGCCTAACACTTTTTAGAATTTTTTGGTCTGGGTCGGAAAGCAATTTTATTATGAACCACTATGTAAAACATATATGGTGAGTGCACTATTCGCAAAAAAAACAAAGTACCTGACACCTGGTGAAAATACGTGGAACGGTGCAATGAAGGATAACGTTGACTTTTACATATGGCTTACGTGTTAGTTCAAGTCCTTTTTCTTAATTACTTCCTTACTTAATCCTTGTACTTTTCTATCTTTTTAGGTGTGAGGTGGGCCGCTGCTTTAAAGATTGGAAAGAAAGTTTCAAAATGCATGATGGTGTGTTCTGAACAATTCAAACCAAAATATTTTTTTCCTAGTAAGTATAAATAGTATTAAATATGAATAGTGAATAAAATTCTCAATTTTGTTAAGGGTATACGTCTGTAATTTTACAAATTGTATTTGAAAATATTTTTATAAAAGGTTTAAGATTTTTAAAATTAAATAATAAATAAATAAATAAATATATCATCACGGCATATTACCCATTGCTTGGTGTGCCAAACTGCTTTGTACGCAGATATCGGTAATTATGATGACATATTTGTACCGTGCGGGCGTTTACCAGGCGTCACCTCACGGGCACTCATTGCTGGCGTAGAGAGAGCACCACAGGGGTCATTTTTGTGCCAATTCAAATTCGAAATATTTGGCGTCGGTCGGGATCGAATAATAAAGAGCTGTTAATATACCTAACTTTATTTTTTAAACATCATTTCCGGTTATAATTTGCATGATCCGGGTACGATTTCGACCAACGTCAACCTTGAAACTTAACGGTACAGATATGTCGTTATTACCGAAATCAATGAATAAAAGCTGAATACCGTTTTTATGCTTATTACTCGTATAGGTATGTACGAAAAAAAAATTGCTACAGTCACTTCACTTAACTAACGGTTTTAAAAAGAGTTCTTTTTTGTTTCCTGAAAATTTGAATTTTTATACATTTTTTGTAAAAAAGAAACCCTCATTTATATTTCGTGTTTCGTTATTGAAATATCCAATCCTTTATTTGTTTTTTTTTTCACAGCAACTGTGATTCTTGAATCAAGTCAAAATTTATAGTTTACATTACTTTAAATTAGATAGAAAAAATTTGATAAAGTTTATTAATATGATTGATTTAATGAATCATTTTACTCGTATATTTGCAAATATTGAATCAATTATTTCAAAATAGAACTTAAAAGAGTACTTATTTGTAATTTTTATGCAGTTAATTTTTACTCGCATTATTTTCTTTAAAATATTCAACAACAACAAAATAAAATTGAATAGCCTACTACATCTTTAGTAAAAAGCGATAAAATGTCTCGTCTCGTTCCTCGAAGGAAATTCTCCCGATGCAACTCTGGCTGCACGTCATCTGGGTGCTTCATTATACGGGTTGATTTTAATCTTCGCACCATGACGGTTGTTTGAGTATAATCGCTGGAAATTTGCATAAGTAGTAAACTTGTTTTTACACTAATTAAGAATATATTTGCGAGAATGTGTGTATGTAAATTCTTATTTATTTCTTTAAATTGTAATTTTCTTCTTTTTATTTTTGGCGCGAGATCTTAAGAAGGTTCTTTTTATTTATTAACAGTGCGAAATAAATCGTGCCGCGTTTTTTATTTTCGTGTTGGTATTTATCTTAATTTGTTAAGCCGTATTAGCTGATATAATTTAATAGTTTTAATCTAATTTATGCCATCTATATCCGATAAATATAATTGTGTCCATTAATATATCTTGTATTTAATTTCTCAAGTTGGTAGTAATTATTTTTATTTCTTATTTATTCACGCAGCTGCTCTTCATATTGCTAGAGTTATAGTTTAACAAACACCGATTTAAAAGATTTCAAAATAAAGAGATAAAAATTACGGAATTCACATATGATTTGCGATACATTGTTTGATTTATTTTTACCTGTCCCTACCCTTGGTAAGGGAAATATTAGGTTCTGCAATAGGTAAGTAAATATGTTTCAAGGTTCTTAAAATCCGATTTTAACATTTTCACGATGATGTATGTGGTGTAACGTGAGCGGGTAGGATCCTACGACACTTGGTCCGCGAGTCCCCAGCGAGTGCGTGTGAGCCTACGCCAATAATACAAGTTTAATAGTGAGGGAATAGGCGGAGACTATGTAGGCGATCGATCACATAGTGCAGCGCGCGATAGGCGGGCGACGTGAGGGGGCAGTTGTGTAAGCCAGGGAGGGATATGCTTAATTACCGGCGCTTTGTTGTGCTAAGTTATTATCGAAACTGTTTCAGAAAAATATTAGAGCTACTATACAGGCTGTCTCACAACTCGCGCCCCAGAGCGAATGAGGAAGCACGAGACTGCACACGGATGTGTAATTTCGAAAAAAAAAATCTAGCTTAAAAGGTATTCGAGAAAAGACGTCTTAAAATTGACCAATCAGAGACCTACACCTTTAACGTGTGTTTGCCGTAATTTTACGTTACTAGGGTTTTATACAAATCAAATCTTCTTTAACATGTGTGGGCGACTGTAGTTTTCGAAAATTGTCAGTGTCAAATTAAATTTGACAAGGTGAATAAAAAAGGCAAATTCTTACCATGTATTCAGCCACTGATTACGTAGAAATGATTAAAATTTTCGGAGGATGTGGACGTAACGCCAGAGAGGCAGCACGAGTCTATTCACTGCACTGTACGATATAAATGATGATCTCGGATGACACCTTCGCTAACCTAAATTTGTTGACAGTGAAAAGTAAACTTTAAAGTGTTAAAATTGCAGTAAGTCAAACAAATTTTGTAACTCACTAGTAGTATTTTTAAAACCTAGCAACCAGTTTTATTTTGTAATAATATCATCACACCTCAAGATATCCTTCCGGGATTGGTGGAATAAAAAGTCTTAACTCCGTTATGCAAGTAGCCGCAAATTATTTTCTTCTATTTGTTGGCAACTTATTGTCGTCGGCAAGTGTCAGTTTCGTCTGGGGCGCGAGTTGTGAGACACCCAGTATAAGCGATGTATATGTGTACGAAGTTAGTCAGTCAAGAGTTATACAGTGACAGAACGACACAGTTACATAAATAGAAGTAAGGAGTTAGTGAATTGAGGGGCACAACAGTATCGTGGTGAGCGTATGCAGTTTGGTATCGAGTGGAGTACTCAGGAAGTTACTGATATACTGGGATAGCTGTGAAAATGAATACTCGGTAGTTTTTATGAGTATTGCGAAGCTAGCTATACGGGGACAGAAACGGCGAGTAGAAGTGGATACCCGGCAGTGGTGTTGAAGAGTTGTAACATACGGACAGTCGGTGATACTGAGTCTGTGAAAGTAAGAGAGTTAGTCCGTAACAAGGACGATTAGATAGACAATTAGTTACATAAATAGACAGACAGTGAGGTGAAAAGTGTGAATTCTGTCTGGGCAGTTAAATATACAGACGCTGTTGAGTCTGTTGAGTATATAGACGCTGTGGTGCAGTTGAATATGAGCTTGAAATGTGTAATACTTTTATATTTATTGAAAATATATCATACAAAAACATTACTTATATACTTTTATATCAGTAGATATATACCGAGGTATATACTTTCGTATATTTTCAATGGCGTTACTCGTAACTCATGTGAAGTTAATTGTTGTTATGAAACAAGCTAATCTTAAAGTTGGAACCTATAATTACCCTATACGATATGACACCATATCATTTACATGATAAAATGTTGACATTTAATAATCCTAAATTAAATTGACATATCACCAAATCAGTAATGTCAACTTCGTTTGCCGACCTAGACTTGTAAATATGTGTTTCCGGACGATTTTGATTTTGAGTTATGTAATACTACTTAAGGGGGTTTCATCCCCTACACTGTTTGTAAAAATATCACTGAAATAAAAATTAAATAAAAAAATATCAACACAAATTTTGATGTTTATTATTTCATGTTCAGGATGCGAATAAATGTTTATTTAATATTTTGGTTACTAGTTGACCCTAGACAAAAACACAACAATGGCACATCCATGGCTATATAGCTCGTTGGATCAAAGGTATCTTGATGCCATGGCTGCCACAGATTCACCGCTAAAACAGTCTCATCTTATGTCTAATTTCACCGACTTCGTATTATTTTATAGTTCTTGAGATCTCCTTGCAAGGCATGCTTTTTCAGACACCCGATACTTATATCGTTGAAGAGATTATAAAATAAGAAAAAAAACTATTTTAAACATAAGTTCACAATTAAAAAGTATTATATTTTGAGAATTCAGTTTTCAAAAAATCTCATTTCACTACGTTATTCTACGTATGTAAAAAATTGTCTAAACATTTTATTTTTCTGTATCACTCATAATAAGAGAGATACGAACTACATATTTTCAAAATGAGCAAAAAATAAAAGTAGGAAATTCCTGTTTTAAAAAATGACTACGGAATGCGCAACTGGTTTAGCTCTATTGAGATCTACCACAAAAATAATCGAAAATGAAACACTAGTAAATAGTTTTTTAAACGCACTCAATTTAAAGAACTTAAAAACCAAGATTCTACATAAGTACATCTCAATTTCAATAGAATAATTATATAAATTAGTAAAATGAATAAGAGATGATCATATAATTATTTTGTTTTTCCCGGAATTTAAAGTCTATCTTGGATTTCTTTAGATGTTATCGGTAATTATATATTTTATAAATCGTGTTCAAAATACATAGCTTGTGCTTGTGTTTCTCACGAAGTATTAGTGAATTTCTCTAAAAGATATGATTAAATACTGTAGGTACGCTATGATTATTTGAACAGGAAATTTCAATAAATTTCTTTATTGCTTATTTCTTCAAATTCACAAAAAATGCTCGTCATGATTATTAAGAAATTCTTTTTCCGCAATAAGGGTCGCTTGAGCTGAATTTGAAACGTAATTCCAAGCATATTTTTTCATCTGGAATGAATTACGAATTACAAATATCAATAACAATATATCATATTTGCGATATAAATTATATGGCCATCCGTTTGTTTGTCGCTAGTGAGCAAATAATAAATACATATTTATGGCGATGTTTGCGTTTGGCGGCGGGTTATACTACGGATTACGCTGTTTAATTTTCCGTTGCAGTTTGTTTTATATTTACTTGATTGAAACGCTTGCCGTGGTTATTGATAATCACATGCATAATTTGTCGTATTTCATTTCGGACAAATTTGCATACATTGATAATTTATTTTAGCTTCCGGGATTTATACGCTACATTCTATTATTTCTGCACATGTATCCTCTTTTTTTCAACACCATACTTTATGTTTTCACCAACGATTCGCTAAAAAATGCTTTTGATAAATATTTCGAACTAATAGCATTAACAGTACAGGGTGTTTCATTTTCGATGTTTTTTTAAGGTATCTCGGGAAATATTAACGATAGATCAAAACCAATTGCACATTGCAGGGTCAACTTTTCGAGAAAAGTTTAATAGTCACCACAGGAATTTTCGATCTTCTTTTGTTTCTGAGCTATAGGCAAAAACTCGTTTTCGCTCATTTTGAAAATATATCATATCTTATTTATTATGATAGAGAAAAATTGTTTTTACAAAAATTTTACCGTTTCTTAGATAGAATAAAATGTCGTAATTAGATTTTTTGAAAACCTAATAATTCTCGAGATATAACACAAACTTATGATTTTTTAAATGGGAACCTTTGTTGAAAATAGATTCGACTTTTTGCATAATTTATAAGCTTTTCATTGATATACAACAAGTCTACATTCTTTTGTTTTAAACATTAATAAAAGACGAATTATTAATTTATTGGGGTGAAAATATTGGAAATTATTAAGAAACAAATGAAAAAAATTTATTACAGATCATCATTTGCATATTTCTAATAGTATTTGTTTCAGTTTTACTCATTTTTTCAATTTATTTACTTCAAAAGCATATTAAACCATCTTTTTCGAATTGTGTCAAAGCCAACTGTAACGTCGATAACTAGTAATTTAACTATCCCGAAAATAATTGGTTAAGAATAATTTTGAGTACATAATTGATAGATATTGAATCAAAATAAACAAATGATGAATTGTAATAATTTTTTTCACTTGTTTCTCAACAATTCCCAAAATTTTCACCTCAATAAATTGATAATTCGTCTTTTATTAATGTTTAAAACAAAAGAATGTAGACTTGTTACGTATCATTGAAAAGCTTATAAAATAAGCAAAAAGACATAGGTTCCCATTTAAAAAATCATAAGTTTGTGTTATATCTCGAGAATTATTAAGTTTTCAAAAAATCTAATTACGCCATTTTAATCTATTTAAAAAACGGTATAATTTTTGTAAAAACAATTTTTCTCTAACTATCATAATAAATAAGATATGATACATTTTCAAAATGAACGAAAAACGAGTTTTTGCCTGTAGCTCAGGAACAAAAGAAGATCGAAAATTCCTGTGGTGGCTATTGAACTTTTCTCAAAAAGTTGACCGTGCAATGTGCAAACGGTTTTGATCTATCGTTAATATTACCCGAGATACCTTAAAAAAACATCGAAAATGAGACACCCTGTACATATTGCTAAATAAAATATTTCAGCATTTTTACAAATATTGTTGTGGCGTCTACGGTCACATACGCTCGTTTTTATTTATTTGGGTGAAGTCTAAATATTAGACTACCGAGTATTCACATCCACAGCTATCCCAGTTAACCAGTAACTTCCCGAGTATCTACTGCACTCGACACTATACTGCATACGCTCACCACGATACTGCTATGCTACTAAACTCACCATCTATGTAACTATTCGGCAACTCAACTTATTTGACTATCTAACTCTTTTATTACGTATCTATGTATGTAACTAACTCGCGGTTATAGCTGCGTCCCTTTTATATAGCTGCCATTACCTTCTAGAGAGCTCTAGAATATTCGACCCCATAACAACAACGAACAATGCGCCAAGTATGGCGCTTGCGCCACAGGTTTGGCACAAAGTTTGAAATGAAAATAAACACTGGATCTTTAATTGAGTATGAGCAAAAAAGTAGGTAATAGCCAAAATCAATTTGACATTATTTGAGTTTATAACTGAAATATGATGTTTACATTCAGAACAGAGTGTTTCACGAAAAGATTGCAAATGTCTCAGAGATACCAAAAAACAAAAAATGGCGATCTTATTGAGATACTCATTATAATGACAATGATAACTTCTTACTAATTGTCAAAAAATTAAATTGCAAAGCGTTGCCGAATATATTACGACGTTTAGTAAACCCTCTCTTCATAAAAATATGTTGTAACTGAAATCCGTAACAGTAATTTACGTTATAAGTCCGGTAAATGAGTTTTTACGGTACGAATAAGATGTTTCCGGACGAGGCGACGAAGGAGCCGAGTCTGGAATTTTGAAATGAGTACCGTGAAAATCATTTAACGGACGTATGACGTACAACATTTTATTTCATATCTGTGTCGCATTTTTGGATGAAAGTTTGCTTTATTTCAACCTTTCTTTTTCTCTTTAAAAACAATCATGTCGTCTGGGTCTTAATAAAAATAAAATAGTCATGATACCATAGCAACCAATTTTGTTTTGTTGATATTTCTAACAACGTTTTGCAACGTTTTCAAAAATGAATATGGAAAAATAAGAAATTGGTTGCTTAGCAACGATACAGTACGGTAAAGAATAATAATACCGTAAAGTCTCATTTACCGGACTGAAATCACAATTGTAAACATGGAAATGCGACACAGTATGAAATAAAGTATATTGACACTCTCAGAATGGATAATACGCCGTGATGATATATTTATTTTGTTTCCAATTACAGAAAACAATTCTGAAGGTGTACCGTGTGGTAAGAATGTTTTCAATAATGACTGATAAAATCTGAATACTTTCCGAAGTAAAAATTTAAATAGATAAAAATCACCAACGAAATCTTAAACAAAACACCTACTTAAATAATCAACAAGGCACACCCTTAACTTTCTCCTATCTTTGAAATATTCTCTTCAAACACGCGTCTTCTCACCGTCTGAAGAAATATAAAATATCAAGCAATTATGCCGGCCAGCCGTGTTCGGTGTAATGCTAACATTTCCTGCATGTTGGTTAGGGAACGTGTGTATTTATAATAGTCTTTACGCGTGTCTTGAACAGCGTACAATCACCAGCGGTACTCAAAAGCAGGTGAGGCAACAGCAGCAGATGCTCAATAATTAAACCAATCGATGCAAATTTTTACGACTAAAGCTAAGTGGAAGATAGTATAATTAGTGGTTGGAACGCTTAAACATTATCGAAAAGAGGTTTGTATAATTCAATTCTGTCTAAGCAGAGCAGCCAATTTACGTTCAATTACAAGTTACGAATACTTCCTTTGTATCACCTGGTTCTATATACATAAATTATTTGCATTTAAAGGTGCAAGTTGTCAGTTAAGAATCTCTGTTAAAGCCAAAGGGCAGCACGCGAAGGAAATATGGTGTACTTAAAATAAAGCGGTATTACCGAACCATAGATATTCCATGGGATATAAACGAAACAAATAAGATAATAGACACGGCGATTGCAAATATAAGGACAAATGGCTATTTAGTTTCTTATTAATTTTAGACCTATAGCACACAACACAAATTAATATTATATTTGTGATCTGTGCCTATAGTTTAAATATAACTGAGGGAAAACTTAAAAGTTACTTTTTTGAGTAATAAGGTCCTGAATTCTCCTTCCGGTTTCACTGGAAGCGAAATCATCGTTGATTTTTTAAATGAAATAATAAATATACAGTGTGTTCAAAAAAATCCTAACTCGGAGTAGACTATGAACAGAGAAACGTATGTCAATCTAAAAATATTTAATTAAATTTCAATTTGACATGAGATATTATCAAAAATCTTATCTAAAGAAATCAAAGATTTTCTTGTTGAATCTTATTTTAGAAACGAAAACAAATTAAATGTCAATGTACTACACCCTTCTTTATTGTCTTTTCACCTTAAATTTACATTTCAAGATCAATTTTGACATCTTCACTTTTGAATTGAATAATGATCAGTCATACGTTTCTTTGTTCATAGCCTACTCCGAGTTAGGAATTTTATTGAACACACTGCATTATAATATTTTTTAAAAATAATTTAAATTAGCACTAATGCAAATTACTTATGTTTTTAATAAAATTACGTAACCTTAATGCATTATCATATCATTTGTACCTTCTTTGTTTGAGAAAATATTTTGACGTGTACCTGATGTATAATTTGTCGTAGATTATTACAAGCTTATAAGTTTCAATACGAGTAAAATTGAATTAATGTAAATACAAATATTTTTTTCTTAATTCTATGGCAATCCAATTCATTCCAATTATTTTTCGAATGTTAATAAAAAAATATTGTGTACCGGTTTCAGGATATAAATCCATTGTTTACATGTATAAAAGTAGGCTGGTAAGTAAGTAATAACTATCTGTATGGTAATATTATTACCATACTGACTTGTCAACAACGGTCTACAAAATAAAAATAAATCAAAATGAAAGTATAATGCTCTCTAAATACGGTTTACTTTATTCTAAAATGAAAAAAACATGAGGAATAAAGCACATAGTTTTAATATTTGTCATATTGACATACGTCAAAAAAATTGTTCTGTTAACCATAGCATTCTGAAAGTAGCATTAACGAAAGAATTTAAAAAAATAATATTTATTAATATAATCTTCATTTTTTGAAACCGATGAACTATTGAACAAACTACGGATATTATGAATCATAACAAGCCTTAGATGTCTTAAAATGACATCTGCGGCAGTTATGATATACATAACATTTCTAGGTATGTTAATAGCTATAAGCTAGAACAACATACAAAGATTAATCTAAACATACTTAATGATAACTAGTATTTTTTTTGTAGTTGATATATTGTTTTTAATTGAAAGCTATATGCACATTAGTCAAATTGATTGACATTATATCATAATTATTCAATTACGAAATATGTGTCACTACGAATTTAGATGAATAATAATATTCACATACAGTAGGTATATGTTATATTAACGAACAACAAAATTATTGCAAATAAAATATTGAAAATGTCCAACATGAACATGACAGTCCTGTCATACTCCACCTTATATCAAGAAAATTAAATCCCTATAATAAAACCATGGTAACAATATGACGTCAATTCCCTCTCTACCCTGGCGAATATATATATACCGGATGGCGCTATAAATCCGTTAGTTATAGCCATTTAACATGGAAAAACAGTTTTTCCTTGCGCGTTGCTTCCCAAATTAGTTTAGAAAAAATTATTCAAAGAATAGTTGTAGATAATGAAATTATGCAATTGTATCAATAAACAAAATTAATTTTGCAAGCTTTGTGACGGCAGAAATTTGATATGAAAATGTCGAAAATCACGTCACATATAGTGATGGAATTAAAACAATATGAGTTCCTAACAAAAATGAATTTATTTAGTAATTTATAAGTAGAATTTTATGCTCTACAACTTTTATTTGAAGATTTTTTATCTAAAATAATTTGGTGGCATCGCGCAAGGAAAAACTGTTTTACCATGTTAAATGCCTATATAACGGATTTCCAGCACCACCCGTTATATATACAGGGCGTAACAGCTAAACGAGCTACCTCAAATAATTTCTATATTATTAAAGATACAACAAAATACTATAAGGTAATCTTATAGAAGACCAAGCGGGACATCCGAATACGGAAGAAAATATTTTTTTAAACCAGTGGTTCTAAAGTTACAACATTACAACATAAAGTTATATTTTTTAAATGGGATGGCAAACATTTTACGCCCAGTCGATAGAGAATTTTTTTCTGAGTTCAACCATGTAATCATTTTATATCCGAAGATAACAAAAATGTTGAGAAAAATTCGACTGAAATTTGAATAAATTTGATTTAACGTCATATCTGCGAATAGAAGCAGATTGGCACACCCACAAATGGGTAATAAGCCGTGATGATATATCATTTTTTAAATTTGTAGTTAAATAAATATAGAAAATGCACAAATTTGAACATTGTAGTACAAGAATAAAATTCCTTGACTTTTCTCTTCCTCTTTCAGTAAATTTAAGCCTCAATAACTATAACTATAACCGATAATAATCTTTAGTGTTGGAATGTTCGTGTTGTGTTGATAGTTTTAGAATCTCTGCTGTAGATAAGATCGGTGGATGGCGTTCGTGCGACCTACCAATTTATAAAACTGTCGACGCGCCGAACTGAATTACTTACTCCTTCGGCAATACACCACGGTGCTCTTTCAACCCAGACTAACTAGCTGTAGCTGTAGCTGCACAGAGACTATCGACGCGATACATGCCTGAAGCAAAAGAAAAGATGTGCTTGGCTTCCGAACACAGAACAACCACAAAGATTTACAAAGATTAACCACGGAGATCCCAGATTGTACGAGTAATGTCATTCAAACAAAAAATGCAAACACTAGAAAGAGAACAAATAATTACACATATGAAAAGAAGGATCTACCAACAAATAGAAGATATCTGAGAAATCCAACAATAAAATGATATATTATTGCTTAATAGTTAATTCTTAAATTACAATTATATCAATTTTAGATACCACAAAAATTACCAATGACTACGTTTATCTCGACGTTTGAAGCCACTTGAATTTAGTAAATCCCTTTTCAATCTTCGAAATAAACGATCGAGGTTAATATTTCAAGCTGCTTGAAAATATCAAGTCAAGCCTATAAAATAATAGGCTTGGACTTATGAAGCGGCTTGACTTCTGTCGAAAAAACAATGAAGCTTCAAATAATGTAACTACGCATGCGCACATCCGCAATTTGATGAAGTGTTACTGTATTTGTATTTTATCATATTTTATAAAAGTCGCGACATAAAACAGTAAAATTGTCCAAAAGCAAAATATTTGGAGTGATGAAGAAACAAATATTTTTTAAATGTTTTTCAAAGAGAAGACAAATAGCAACATGACAATTTTTAGGTTTTGAGGTTATATATCCAGTATGAAATTAGATCATATTCCTCTCCCTGTCTGTCTGCATAATCTAATATTTAACTATCTTCATTTAGTCGATACGAATTTAAAGAAGATTGAAAATAACTCAATCCTATTTTCAATCCGCTGAGATAAACCAATAGGATTTTTCAAGTCATAATATACTTGAAGCCGCTTGAATTGTCGAGATAAACGTAGTCAGTGTAGTTCTCCCTCTCAACCACAGCAGCGTTTTGGGGCTGTGAGATAACTCCTTTATGTTCAAAATGACGTTATGGCATATAACTGTTTTTCAAGTTCATTTCATGGTTGATATTATTTATATAAATATAAAAAAATGGTAAATACATTGTAAAATAAAATTAATTTTGCGTCGACCTTGCAAAAATGACAGTTTATGTACTAATTTCCAGACGAAAAATGTCGCTTTTTTAGAAGTTATTACATACTTTTCGCTCGCAAAGTATAAAGTATTTCGTACGCTAAGCCTACTGCGAATTTATCGTTGTAGCTGTGTCTTGTGGTTGTACTCTATTCGCGATTCAAGTTAGTTTTGCCGCCATGTCTTGTGACGTCACAATGCGGTCTAGCCAAGTGACAGATGAACTAAAAACTAAACTAGTTGTGTGTGTGAACAACAATGTGTAAAAGAATAAAGGTTAAATTAAAGGAAGTTTTGTTGTATTTAAGAAACGTCTGAGTCCCGAAATTATAGTAAGGGATAAAAATTCTTAATTTCTAACACATAATTATACGTGGAAAAAAAATTGTTGAAGGAGATAAAAACGAAATAAATATTTTTGCTTTGTGAATACTTTTTAACAACTTCTAAAGCAGAATTACTCAAAGTAACATATTATAGTAACATCGGCCATACTATATACTGGCCGCGTTGTGACGTAATTTTTAAGAGCTTCATGAGTTGGCTGCTAGTTGGCGAGCATTTTGCTTGAATCGCGAATAGCGACGGTAAGTAACAAAACATATTTTTTTTAATTTTCATTAATTTAAATATACATACTTACATATTTAGTTATACTAGAAACTGTATTAAAATCCATTCCATATAACTATAGTTCTATTTACTATTTTCTTTTTAAAACGTTACTATTATTAATTTGAAATGATTAGTTCTTTGACAGAGACATTTATCTGTCAGTTACATACATTTGAGATATGAACTGTCTAATCAAGTAGTTGTGTTTGTTTAAAGCGTAGGCTCTGTGATTTAAATTATAGATAATGTTATAAATTTATCCACAAAATATATAGAAAAAGTATTAATGCAAACCAATGGAAAATTTAATAATCTTAAATTTTTATAACATAAATCTCGAAAATGTTAAAATTGGATTCTAGGGACCTTAAAACGTGGTCATTTACCAAAACCTTGATATTCGATTTTAAATATATATATATATATATATATATATATATATATATATATATATTTTTAATATTGGATATAGTAATTAACTTTAAATACATACTTTTTTGCCCTCTTGGCATTCGGTGCTTTAAATACATTACGATTATTAATAAAATTAGCACACTAAATTATTATTAATTAATTTTAATTTGTCTCGTCTGTTTTTTTTGCCCCGGCTGTAAAATGCATATTTTTGTCCTTGGTAACTATTATCAAATTAATTGCGCTGTTGTGTTTCTAAAGAACCAGGTTCGAAACTGACCAACATAAATGATAACATTAAAATTGATTCAAATTTTCAAAACGTGAATAGTTTGTCGTCAGATGACGTCGAGAAATTGATCTCTATGGCACAAATATATTAACGTCGTTACCGAAATTTGAAAATAGACGCAAATTGACCCTCAACTATAAATGCTAAACACTGATGATATTTGTATTATAAATTTTGTTTAATAATACGTTTTTATAAAATTTCTAGTAAATAAATTTAAAAATATAATATGTATGATAAACAATATAAAATAAATATTCTAAACTATAAAATAAATACATAACAATGTTCATAAACGAATTCAAATACAATACGAAGATATATTACAAAATATAAATTCTTTATTTTTCTAATGCAAAATACGTCCCGTAAAATGTAAAAAAAATATTTCTTTGTAATGGTAAAGAAGCCCTTGTAAAATTGTAATACTATTACAAGGTATTCAAGGCATTTAGAGAACTATTTTGTCGGTAGTAATAATAGAACAATAATATCACAAGCTTCTGTGTCGGTTAAAAAAGAATGATCTATTTTTATAGGACTGTAAATCTAACAACCTAATTCAATTCTGAAGAGGTTTTTTGTTGAGTTTTTTCTCTCAATATTTTCAAACAAAATAAATCTTTCTGAAATCATAACTTGACCTACATTTTCCGGAGTATTTTTTCAAGGTAAGAATAAGAAGTCTGGTATATAGGAACAAACATCTTTCTACCTACGTCGGTATACAGGACAAATATTTACTTTTACAGTGCAACCGAAAGCCAAGATGAGAGTCTACGAAAGTAGAAGAGTTTTTAAATGGTGTGTAAATAAACAAACTGGCGGCTCTTCTACATGGCCTCCCTGGATATAATTTTATATTAATTATATATGTACATTGAAGGTAGTACTTTTAAGGCATTAATACTGTTTAAAGTTAAACAATTTTTACGATAATGTTTGCATATGTAACGATTTTAGCTACTACTTATAATATAATGGTGATATATAATTACATCAATTAAATAACTGGTGGGGTACACATGGACCCCAATTTAAAATTTGTGCATACACAGATAGAGTTAAAAAAATTTAAATACAAAACAAGCCTTTATAATATATACACGTACAATAATTAAGTTTTCGCATTGTTGCTCCAGTTTGATAATATTGTAACATTTTATTTATTTGGGTGAAGTGTAAAAAATCAAAAAGCTTATTAAATGATAAATAAATATTAAAAGATAATACATTTAACTAACAATATGAAAAACAAAGATCAACACTAATTTAAAGAATAAGATTATTATAAAACACTTAAACACTAAGATTATTTATTTAAACACGATTTATTTCACTTATAAATAAAATATATAAATAAATATATCATCACAGCTTATTACACATTGCGGTAATGATGAAATATTTGCACCGTGCGGGCGCCTACCAGGTGTCACCTCACGGACACTTATTGCTGGCGTGGATAGTGCATCATAGGGGTCAATTTTATGCCATTTAAAATTCGAAATATTTGGCGTCAGTCGGATCGAACCCGGTTCCCCAGATTCAGGCATGCGGCCACTTATCAATTTATATAACTACATTTATTTATGTTCACTACTCGTCGACTGCTTGTTTATGTCACCAACTGTTCATTTCACGACGCTTGTTTAAATTAATTAAATGGGTCTGAACAAGTCTGTTTAAATCGCACGACCGTCCGCGGCTATTGTGTCATCGCTAAAATTAGACACTCGCTCATCGCTGCAGCGACGGCGGCGGCGACGTCGGGCGGTCTACGTTACAATATGAATTTACAAATTACAGATTTTAAGACAAATTTATACTAGGATTACACAGAATGTCAACACAATTTAAGAAACAATACCATATATATATATATATATATATATATATATATATATATATATATATATATATATATATATATATATTCTGGAGTCCTGAGAAAGCAGAGCGATACTAATGGTTACGATTTCTGCAGAAATATGAAGAGCTGATTAGATTTTTATTGTAAAAGACATGAAGACATGGTAGTTAAAAAGAAAACGTCTAAATATAGTTTTTCAATAATTTTTGTTAATAAAATATTAAAAACTGTTTCATTTTGTTTGTTTTCAGTGCATTATTATTGATGGGATGTACTGATAAAATATTATAAAATAATCTGTTTTTACAAACCTATCTGACTATGTTCCTCCAAGATAAACAGTTCAAATATTCAAATATTTGTAACTTACAGATAAATTTTAGTGGCCACATCTGATTTTTTTCTATTATATGACTATTGACAATTTTTAAAAACAAAATATTTTGAATTGTATACGTAGGTAATGTTGAAATACATATAATATCGACTACATAGGTACATTCTAACTTACTTGAAAATTATATTTAAAAATATCGGATTCTATACCTACTTTATAAATTTCACTTTGTGCTAAACGCGAATAAGTTTCATTTATGCCTAGCTTAACGGATTAGTCAAACAAAAAACAACATATCATTTGGTATAGAGATAGGTGTGACAATTTGTCATAATTTAGAGAAAAGTCATTATTTACCAAGTTGGCATAGGCCAGATGTCTGAAGTAGCAAGAATAGTAATTTACGGCACATATAGATGTCATTTTGAATACAGGATATTTAGCACATTCAAACAAATATTAAATATATGCATGATTAAATTATAGTGGTATAAATATAAATTCATTTTCCGACCAGCGTGTGTTGACGACGCCTCTGATCGACATCCTAGGATATGTATGAAATTATATCCGCTCAGTGAACTGGAATTGCCTAAATAGGTATCTATTCTGCACGTTGTGAAGAAAAGATAGGTTTTTAAATTGGGAGTCGAAAAAATAATTTTAACTCTTTGAAACAACATTGTTAACGATATTGTCATTTAACAATCAGTCAAAATTTAACTGTAGGCGCAATTGAGTATAAATTTATTTTTTTGGTAATGTGTTTTAAAAAGTGGTAAAAATATGAAGGAAACGCAACTGAATAAACATAGCGAAAAGCGGAGCCACCATTCAAAGTATTTGTTTAGGAGTGCGTCCCTGCTTAATGAAACTCATCCTAATTTCCATAAGAACAATAGTCAGCGAGTCCGACTCTGTCCGCCTGACGCCACTGCGGATGACCGGAAGTTAACACTTTTGTTTTACGTCTCTTTTGTTTGTCCAAAGCATCTGAATTATTCAGAGGGGTTAGATAAATATTGTTGTTCGCAACCTCTTTTATTATTCCACTGCGTTGACCGACTGAATTGTATTAATTGAAACATAAACACCAGGATGGGAATCGTTAGTGCAATCGTTCAGTTTGCTTTTCGATTTAGACTTTAATTCTTTAATGAGAAACATTCATCCTCTGCTAATTTTTTACTCAAACACTAACAAATTTGCTCTTTTCATCACGGAGAACAAAATAAATAAAGGAATTTTGAAAATAATGTATAATAAAAAATGAATTTGAACTAAAATATCTCGAAAACGAAAAATGATCAGGGGTTTCAAAATTTACATATTTACTCGTATTTAAAATTTTACGAAAGTATTTTTAGTAGCTATTTGTATATCAAGGCCGCAAAATCACTCTTTAGCGTACCGAGAGTTACGGCCGAGGCAGGACAATCTGGAAGGCGCTAAAGGATATCGCTGACGAGGTGTACACAATATTTTTTGTGCAACCGTAAAAATATATAATTACAAATCTTATTAATTTTATACAGTTTCATTGTAAATAGAAAATTGGTTTCATTACGATGTTTTTTCAAATGGCAATGCTAAAATATTTTACCACAGTTCGATTTGGAATTATGATACCAAAGTTATAATTGCTAATATGCAATTTTCTGCTTTCGTCCTCTTTCTTTTGTAGCCAAATTTAGCTCGTCACTTTCTCGTTGAATAGTGTTTCCTCTGTTCTCTCTTTTTTTTTCAGTACCTATCTTGTGTATCGTACGCACAGTCTCATATGTTCTAACATTAACTTCCCCATAATATTCACATTCCTTCTATTTTCAACTATGTGTTGTAATTTTCCTCATTTCCGTAACGAAACGTTGCAATTAAACTATACATTTTTTCTTCTTATTCACCTAAGCAGATGATTCCATTTATTCCATTATATGACCTACAAGTACAAACATAGGTACGTGTAATGAAATCATAATTTGTATGTAAGGCATACCTATTGATTCCTCCGGACGATATATATAACCTTTGTTCAAACCCATATTTGGGGTCTCGAGGCCGCGTGCCTGAGTGTCTGGTCGTGAATCTGAGGAACCGGGTTCGATCCTGACCGACACCAAATATTTCAAATTTTAAACGGCACAAAATTGACTGAGGTGCACTCTCCATGCCAGCAATGAGTGCCCGTGAGGTGACGCCTGATCAACGCCCGCACGGTACAAATATGTCATCATCATTACCGAATTCTGTGCACAAAGCAGATTGGCACACCCAGCAATGTGTAATATGCCGTGATAATATATTTATTTGTTTCTTTATACCCATATTTGAGTATTTTAAACAATTTTTTTTTTTTTTGATTTCCTAGTTTGTAGTATGTTCTCTACTTTGATTCTAAATACAGAAATAAATTATAATAATAATAATAATTTTTCATTATACTAGAATCTAGTAGGTATTGTTGAGGTTAAAGTTTCCATAAATTAAATTTGTTGTAAATATACATATTTTTTCGGGTGTTTTGTAGGATGTAAATTATAACTTTCGGATTTACTCATCAAACTTTAAAAACGGAGTAAAGCAAAGAAATTCGTAATATATTTCATAAGATTATTTATTGATTAGCAATATTTTATATTTTAAATGAGGGCAAGTTCATAATTCTTTAAATGTTGTTAATAACATTAACAAAATTTTCATAGGTATATTCCTATCGTAGTTAGTTTTCTTGCATCTTTTGTTACCTGGTTATAATATGCACTTTGTTACATTGTCGTTGCATTTGATTTTCGCAATCTCTTTGTTATAAGGGTTGCCGTTTTGCAATTTCCTTTCTATTTATTTTATAGCACAGCCACTTCTTTCATAATATTTTTTGTGATTTTTCCAGTTTATTGACTTGTTATCTTTTAATATTTTTCCAATATTCTTGCCATATTGAGGTAAGATTTATCTTGTGATTGCTTTTATAGAAAACAATAAGTAATAAAATATTTATAAACATGCCATATTCGATGAGTGGCATGTTTTTAAAAATTAAATGAGATACACAAATAATAACATTACATTATTTCATGTTTATAGTCAATATTATTTCAGCTTTCTTTTCAGATCGCAATAACTGACGAGTGTTATTAGTGTTAAGTTGTTTTTTTTTTATAATTTAAAAGTTTAGATTAAAACCAGAGACTTGAACCGAACTGGAACTTAAACCGAAACCGGAGTGAACCTCCTTATTTTAATGAACCTAAACCGGAACCTTAATATTTTCTTAAATTATTCAAGAGCGATAACCTAAACCGGATCGTAAATTTAAACCGGTTCAAGAAACTGGTTCGATAAATCGGTTCGGAAAATTATTTATATATCACGTGTTCTACACCTACAACCTACATGAAACAGTTCGCTGATAATAAAATAATATTGTGTTAATTTGATAGCTATGATAGAAATTCATTTGTATTAATAGAAACCTTGGAAACTGTAATATTTTAAAATACAAAGAATTAACATTTACATTAAATTTTTGGTATATATGTACTTTTTATTTATTCTGAAAAATCGTACTGTGAACCAATATTAAACCGGTTCGTGAACCAGTTTTAAAGAAAAATATTGAACCTGAACAAAAAACCGAACCAAAAACAAAAGTTGAACCGTGAACCGAAACCGAATCTTTATATCTTGTGGTTCGAGTCCCTGATTAAAACATATTATTATTTAATTATTGAAAGTAGTGAATCTTTTCAAAATTGCAAAAAAATATAGAATCAAAAAATAAATGCCCTTACAAAATTCATGTAAAAATTAATGTTTTGAGAGTGAAAGACAAAAGCTTTCGACAAATAGCAAGAAAAGTTGGATATTGTTTTTATACTTTTGGACGGTGTTGTACTATACAGGATCTTGATGGTCAGGTGCGAACATAGGGATTTAACATGGGATTTTACTTTTTCCTCCTCTTCTATTCATTTCACAGCAGAAACTGTAGAGTGCAAAGTTGTCTAGAATTAAAAGTTGTATAAAATAGTACTTTTCATTTTTTATTGTTTCTGGTTTTTTCACAATTTTAAAGAAATAATAATATCGGTTTATTAGTAGCAATAGCCATGACATTTGTTTTCTTTTTTCTAGTTTTCATAAATTATTATATAAACGTCAAATGCCAATTTGACTTACGGAAAAGAAATAAATTAAATAATGAACAAAATGGGGGCAAGCAAGAAAAGCTTATTACGAAAGAATGGATATTCCACAGTACAAATAGAGAGGCTACGCATATTTGAAAAAATAAAAAAAAAACATTACGAGCTATATCAGAGAGATTGGGACATACAACAGCAAGAACAACAATGTAAGATTAACAATTCGAATTACAATAAACTATACATATCAATCCAAACGACGTCAATACCACGGTATTTACTGGACGAAACGAAAAATATCAAGATGATTGCCAGATTTAGATGTGGTAATGAACAAAGAAACAACAAATACTGGTTGTCAAGTAAAGATAGAAGGTGCAGGCTATGCGAGAGAGAAAAGGAAACATTTAGGCATCTAAGGACATCGTGCAGAGAGGTTCAGTAAGAAAGAAGAAATGAAAGGTTATGTTAAACAACTTAGAGTCAGGACAAGACTGGATGACAGTTCGAGACGTCACGGGAATATTCGAGTAGGTGTTAAAAGCCACTATATAAGCGAAGTTACTAGTATACTGGGACAGTTGTGGAAGAGAATACTCGGTAGTGTTGAAGAGTATTGGGAAGCTATAGTATACGAGGACAGTAACAGCGAGTGGAAGTGGATACTCGGCAGTGGCGTTGAAGAGTTGTGGCATACGGAGAGTTGATGATACTGTGGCTGTGGAAGTTAGACAGTCATTTACATAAATAGACAGACAGTGAAGTGAAAGGTGTGAATTCTGTCCGGGCAGTTGAATATACAGACGCTGTTGTCAGTTGACTAAATAGACGCTGAGGAGGTTGGTAGGTTGGACAGTTGAATGTGAAGTGACATAAATAGTGGAAATAAATAATCAGAAATATCGTGGAAATAAATAGTCCTGTTAATTGTTTAAATAAATAAATAGTGCTAGTGTTTAGTTAGTTATATTCGTAGTCTTAATTAAGTATTTAATATTTATTTAACCATACTAATAGTCATTTTTATGATCGTTTAATAAACATATATTTTAATTAATAATAATTCTTTGATTTTTACACTTCACGCAAATAAATAAAAACGTTACAATATAAGTAATGTAAAAACAGTTTTGCACTCATGCGTAATGAATACAATTTTGAATGTTTTGATCGGCATTGATTTCTTATAACTAAAACTTCATTGGGAACTTTTTATTAGCTTTTAACTACGAAATACATACAATCAATTACTATCCATAAGTTGTTTCTTGATTGCGGTAACACACATTGATGATTTTAGTATATCAGTATTTGCAAGTAAATAGTTGTTAGTAACAACTATTTCCTTGCAAATACTGATATACTAAAAAACAACAACAAACAACTTGTTACATGTCATATTTTATTTATAAATTATTTATTACCAGATTTACTTTAATAAATCTCTTTACAAAGATATCTTATACAGTACAGTGCTCAAAACTTTCACATCAACTGAAACTGGTCACCCTTTATTGTTAGTTTCATTTTCTAAAAAAGGCATTTATTTTATCATTTAAATTCTGCAGATTTTCTTTCTTAAATCTGCAAATTTAAATCACTTTTTAGTTTCTATAAAATGAACAACTGAACATTTCCTGGAAAACTAACCTATAAATTTTTCTATTCGATATAATTTAATTTCTAAATGGATAGGTATGATAAACCCTCTAGTTTCTTCACCGATGTTCCACTATGTTCCTAATATCTTCTATATCATTAACATGATCAAAAATTTATTGAAAAATTAACCATTAATCTATCATGAACTTCCTAAAAATAGATTAATATAATATGATTAATATGTGTATTCATGACACAGTAATATTATAAACATTACCTAATATGAATTTCGAAAATATTTATATTACTTACCATATATTAAATAATAATTTTCATTAAACACACAAATTATATTGTCATACTACTGCTGTCAACTGAGTTAGACTCGCGATAAACTAGCGTGCGAGCAGGTCTCAATTTTAGTCTAGGTTTAAACCTGTACTAGCGCTAAACTGCTTCTGTGAATAACTGTTTACGCCAACGACCAAATATAACTAGACAAAACTTCATTTGCTTTGTTTTGATTTCGGCTGGCCAGACAGAGAAAGTAAAGATAGAGATATGTCTCGTCTAGTGCGAGTATTTTTCACTAGAGGTCACCACTGAGGCCACGTAGAGTATCAGTGTCTAGTTTGAGCGTTGCTCACTAGAGGCGCAAGTGTTCTTAGTTAAAATTTCGTGGTTAACGTTTAAGGTTAACATTAAATAATTTATAGGGTTTCATATTAAAGAAAAACCAACGTGTCACACACAAAACCACTACAACTACAAAACAAAGACAAAATACACATGCTTCTACGTGGCCTCTAGTGAGCAACGTTCAAACTAAATACTAGACACCCTACGTTGCCTCTAGTGAGAAATACTCGAACTAGACAAGACATATCTCTATCTCTAGTTTCTCTGTCTGGCCAGCCGAAATCAAAACATTCAGTGAAGAGGGATAAGGAATGTTTTGTCAAGTTATATTTGGTCGTTGGTTTGCGCCAGTCCAAGTTAGACTTGAGACATATCTGGTTTAAACTTGAACAGATGCACTATGAATACGGCTGTGTAAGTGTACTTACTCGAAGTCTTAACAAACTGTGTGCATGGGTGTGTATATGGATAGGTTGAATGCACGAGTATAATATAGGCCCCTCGTGGGGTTGGGTTTAGTATATTAAATTTACACTGCCCTTAACATTATTTTTTGCCCCATTTTCGGATGATAAATAAGAATGGTGAGGTCAACAAAACATGTGTATTATACATTAATCTGCGATAAATGCCTTGGAAAGATGAAAGAATAAAGAACATTGATAGAAATAAGGCTCGCATCATTAATTAAAAGAAATTACGAAGCATGCTGGCTGCCAATGACTCATAGATAATTAATAACACTGATCAATAGTTACCCCAGTTAATTTTTTCATTCGTTCATCAGTTCTAATTACAACAAGCTCAATTAATCAACGTATTAATTAAGATTTATTATTAACACAACAACGCTAAAGGCGACAAGTTTCGAGAAAAATCTTGCAAAATGACCTCAAAATTAATTTCAAATCCAGAATCGCCAAGTCACAGAAAATTAGAATTTATGTTGAAGTATTTTATTGTGCACAGTAGGTAGATTCTGTAGGCTAAGTGAAATTTACAAAATAATATAAATGAGGGGTTTCCACAAGAATGAAACAAGTCCATATACCTATTGAAGTATTCGGTTTATGGCGCCGTATCATTTTCATCATTTTGATTTATTTAAAAATTATTGTGATACAAAAGTGATCTATATACAAACTTTTATATTTTATGCGGTAAAATGTTGTTATGCTATATTTTATTTATTTTTTGTATACTAAATTGATACCCACACAACACAACACATACAGTAGCGAAACTCTGTGTCGGCACATTTGAACTTATGATACCAAACTGAGTGACCTTGAATGAAGCCGCCATGTTTCTGTTGCGCGTAGTGGCGGCAATTCAAATGGTACCGCAAAGTATAATATTGTATTATACCTACTACAACCAGTTATTCGATACAAATAAAAAGTATTTTACATGGTTTTAGTATAATAACAGTATACAACATGATGTCTTTTTACAAGTTATCTGCGATTATATTATCGTTCAAGACTATTATATTCCCGCCTTCTGTCAGAATCATCAACAATGCCATAGGCGGCGATATCAACAGGCAGACACGGATGCATATTTCTTGAGCCGTATTTTATGTCCAAAATATACTGAAATTTAGCAAAATTGTAATAAATTTAAAATATATGACCGTTCAATACAGAGTGTCTCACAACTCGCGCCCCAGACGAAACTGACACTTGCCGACGACAATAGGTTGCCAACAAATAGAAGAAAATTTGCGGCTGCTTGCATAACGGAGTTACAAGACTTTTTAATCCACCAATCCCGGAAGGACATCTTGAGCTGTGATGATATTATTACAAAATAAAACTGGTTGCTAGGTTTTAAAAATACTACTAGTGAGTTACAAAATTTGTTTGACTTACTGTAATTTTGACACTTTAGAGTTGACTTTTCACTGTCAACAAATTTAGGTTAGTGAAGGTGTCATCACTTTATGATCCACAAAGTTTCTATCCGGAAAACGTTCCGAATAGACTCGTGCTGCCTCTCTGGCGTTACGTCCACATTGTCCGAAAATTATAATCATTTCTAAATCAGCGGCTGAATACTTGGTAAGAATTTTCCTTTTTTTATTCACCTTGTCAAATTTAATTTGACACTGACATTTTTCGAAAACTACAGTCGCCCACATATTTTAAAGAAGTTTTGATTTGTATAAAACCCTAGTAACGTAAAATTACGGCAAACACATGTTAAAGGTGTAGTTCTCTGATTGGTCAATTTTAAGACGTTTTTTCTCGAATATCTTTTAAGCTATATTTTTTTGTCTTCGAAATTACACATCCGAGTGCAGTCTCATGTTTCCTCATTCGCTCTGGGGCGCGAGTTGTGAGACAGCCTGTATATTTTATGTACAAGTAAATAATTGTATAGAATATTTTAGTTGTGATAAAAATTAAGCTCTACGCTCATGTTCCTAATTAAAGGGACACCATGTTCTCGTTGCGCTGATTGACGCATGCGCGCTGTGACAGAGAATCATGAGTTTCGCTACTGTATAATACTTTTTAAACTGTGCTCGTAGTAACTGTCTGTTAGCATAGTAACGCGCAGTAAATAAATCTTTACGACCTAGGCCGGTAGTATTTGTTTTGAAGGTAGAATTTAATTACGTATCATTTAAATAATAGAAAACTATAAAATACGTTGTATTATGTTATAATAAACCTTTAAACATTTAAAGCGCTAGTTCACTAAAATAACAACTTGCATAAATAAATATGATGCTAAATATTTTGAATTTTAAATGGCACAAAGTTGATATCTGTGGTGCACTCTCCACGCAAGCAATGAGTGCGCGTGAGGAGATGCCTGGTAAGCACCCGAACAGTACAAATATTTCATTACCGATATCTGTGTACAAAGCAGATTGGCACACTTAGCAATGGGTAATATGCCGTGATGATATATTTATCTATTTATTTATTTATAAATAAATAAATATATATATTATTTGAAATAATTACAAATATTTTTTAAATATTTTGTTTTGCTTTTGACTCTATTATATAGTTCTCTGTAACGCACTAAACATTTTTTTCCCTATAATATAATTTAATACATGCTTTACAAATTAAATTAGTGAGTGAGTTTCATGGTTGACTTTTCATAAAAACAAACCAGTCAAATTAAAAAAGCGAGGAAACGTTCGTTAGTACAAAAAACATCTGCTGTGTTAAATGCTAGGGCTACTTGATAAGGGTGACGTGAGAGAAATACTAAAGGCACAACTGTTCCACATTTTATTGGGTAAAATTTTTATAAAGGATTTTTTTGTCCGTTAATTCTAATAGACTTACCTACCATTTATAATAATAAGTTGAGTCGGATCGATGATGATTTTGAAGAACGTGATAATTTCCTGCGAGTTGAAGATCGGCATTAAGAGTAATCCATTTATGTAAATCTATTCATATTAGAGCGAAAATCGTCAGAGAAAATGAAGGAGGCGTGTGTGAGAAATCCGATTGGATCGAAAATAATTGAAATGATTACTCGTCGTCGAAGCAGATTGTAATATCTCCTTTCTATTGTTTGCAAGTCATCCAAAGCGCCATGAAATCTCCTAATTGAAACCTGGGCATTCATCTTAATGAGAATTGCAGAGAACAACGAACGAATTGTACGAACTTTCAGTCAAACGTAAATAAAAAAATAATTTTATTTGAGGAATTTCACGTCGCGGCGCTGTCGTCGCAGACTCAGCCCAGCCATCCTGGATCTTGGAATCGGAACTTTGTTCAAATAAAAGTCGTAATTATCAGAACTTTGTATCGCGTTTCCAGGGAAGGGATAAAAAAGTAATTTCGCCAGGCCCACTTGCGAATTTCAACCTCATTAAAAATGAAACAATCGAGATCAAAGTATTACGTTTCATTAAATTAAGCGAAATTGATATTAAAGTCTTACTCGAAACACAATCCAACAAACGAAATTCTCATTTTATTATTTTAGAATTTATTCTATAATTGTTTCGAAATACACATACACGTAGCCAGAGCTGGGCGTACTCGAATACATTTACTCGGAAGTATCGTTTAAAGTCCAAGTTTTGTACATTTTAATATCTGTTACTCTAAAAAGTACTTATAGTACATGAAAAGTACTCTGAGTACTTATAGATACTCAGAGTATTTCTGAATACTTAAGCGTACTTCATATTAATATTTTAAATTATTATTTTATGTCTAAGAGTACAACGAACATGTTTGTGCACCAATTAATCGTTCATAAAAGATCAAATCTGTGTACCATGGTACCATACATCTTTGTTCGTCATTCTATTGCCAAATGAAAAATAGAATGCAGTTTATATTTTTTTCTATTATCGTTTAGAAATATCTTTGCTTTCCATATTCATTTGAGTTGATTCATGTTATAAATTTCCACACAGGTGCGGAAATGTAGATTACCAACGATACTTTATTTATTGACTGCTAAATGTTAAATTTAAAAAAAAATTATTTAAAAAATACCTTTTAAAAACGGTAATAGAAAAAATCTTGTGTGCAGTAATTAGGAAAAGTACTTTTTCTTACATACTGCACAAACAAATAGCTATTCTATTATTACTTGATATACAGGGTGAGTCTGGGAAGACGCCCCCCCCCCTTTAACTTTTTTATTATACGTAATAGAAAAAAATGGCTCATATAAAAGTTTTATTATTTTACATATACTATTTGATGGCAGATGTTGATATTTTTTATAAAGTCAGGTTTACAAGATACGACTATCAACTTTTTCAAATGGCAACCTATAATTATTTAAATAAAATAGAAACCGCCATTTTTTTTTAATAAATGTATTTGAAAATTTCGAGACAAATGATATAATTTAGAAATATTAGAAATAATTTTTAAACAAATATTATGTGAAAATAAACAAAACGTAACAATGTAAAACAATTAAATTAATGTCAAAAAAGTATACATTTGTTTGTTACTTAATTTAACTTATTTTGTATGTTTACGAAGAACGAATTAATTGATATGATTCTAATAATTGGTGAATCGACTGGAATCATAAGAAGAGCAAAAAGAATTTACCGGTAGCGGTTTCCTAGACGTATTACAGAATATGGTCGTAATTTTGAACATTTGTTTTAAGTTTTTTTTGTTATTAAAATTGTTGTTTTAGTTTTCTAAGTTGTATAGCACTGTTACGTTTTGTTTATTTTCACATAGCCACTTATAATATTTGTTTAAAAATTAGTTCGAAATTATCTCATTTTTCTCGAAATTTTTCAAATATATTAATAAAAAATAATACATCGTAGAAAAGAGAAAAATATGGCGGTTTCTATTTTATTAAAATAATTATTGGTTGCCATTTGAAAAATAAAAATTGATAGTCGTATCTTGTAAACCTTTACTTTATAAAAACTGCCATCAAATAGTATATGTAAAATAATAAAACTTTTATATGAGCCATTTTTTGCTATGTTATAATAAAAAAGTTAAACGGGCGGGGGGGGGGGGGCGACATCCCAGACTCACCCTGTATAGAAGAACATACGTTTTATAATTAAATACTTAAATATTTTAAGGTGGAACAAATACATAAACGATATTCATTTAAATATTTATTAGTAAAAGAATGGTGACATAATTTAAAAAAGCTAATCTACTTAATTTCGGAACAAAACTGGTATTTAATTCTAAAATATTTAATTTTATATGAGATTTCCATATTTTATCATACAATTAAAAGAGATTTGTTACATAATTTTATATTACGTATAGAAGTAGGTACTTTACAAAGTACTTTAAAATACATAGAAAGTACTCTGTACTTTTCCCAAAAAGTGTTCAAAGTACTAGTATTTTACTTCAAAAGTACATTTTAGTATTGAATATTTTTACTCGTTACTCGAGTATTTTTATTTGGTACTTTGCCTAGCTCTGAACGTAGCTACATAGCATCAAATCGTCTTGTGCCATTATAACAAACTTGTAATTATAGAGTTCACACCTAGAATCAAACTATCAAAGTGACCTGCAGACATGTTGCATCCGATAAATTATGATCATTAGTTGTCACTTGTAATTATTCGTATAACTCATCGTTCAAATCAATAAAGCAACATAACTTTCACATTCAAATAATATATCATTACCACTGGGAAGAATAAATAATGAGTGATTTACTGCTGGCCGCCATTTTCTTAACGGACCGGCGATTTCTATGAGAAAAAACGAAACAGATGCGGCAGTAATTAAATAAATTTACAGCCTTTATTCAATAAATAAATCTTAGTCGTGCAAGTAGGCACAGGCAGCCTACCGCCAAACACGGAGCTATTTTTCAAGTGTGCGTTAATTTCGAAACGCTAAAACCATACAATTAAGGTCTACTTGCCGGAAACTGTCGGCCATCAAATTAAATGAAATTTAACATCCGGTATGTTCAGGTGAACCGATGCGCCAAGGATTCTTTGCAAGATTTATCGAGGGAATAAATAAATGCAACATTTGCCGCACTCTAACCTAAATTCATTTAGGATCTAATTAAGAAATGTACCATATCGCCAACGTCACTAAACAAGGACAACAAAATAGCATGCACAAAAACTTGTAGCTCTATTCGTTTTCAATCAATATCTACTTGGTGTTACGACTTAAGAGCCCAACGTAAATTAATTTTCTATCCCTTAAATATGCTTGAAAATAATTCAGTAACAGATTGGCTATAATTAATCTCTATGAAATATACAAACAGTTATACGGAAACACAAAAAAAAAACTACAGTTAATTAGAAAATTAATCACATATGAATCTCCTTTACAGAAGAATAGTGAGAAGAATTGGTGACTATGAACCAGCGCTTATGAACAGTAATTACAGCAAAAGATGATACAGCACCTTTTTAAAAGTTCTTGAATTAAATTATACATGTGAAGTACGAATTATTAATTTCAGAACAAAATTTAATTCTTAATTCAAGATTATAAAGAAATAAATGCATAAATAAATACATTCTGATGATATTTTCAGTTAATCATTAGAATTTATGGAAACAATTTTATCATATAAACAAGCCATAATTATAATGAATAAAGGTGCATTCACAAATGAAAATTAGGTTTAGATTTATGGTTTATACTTTAGATTTAAAGACTTTGACCACTTATTATGTAATGACTCTATTCACACTTCAGAATTTAGGGTCTCTAAATCAAAATCATAAAGCTAAACATTGCCAGGTCCAAACTTTAGGTTTATGATTTAGTTTGACGTCACACACTTCACCAATGAGAACGAGTCTGAAATTATATAGATATATACACCCATATTTATTTAGTATCCACTTGGTGGATTCGGCTTTTTAAACCAATGCGAGAGGAACATAGAACTCTCAAAATTTAATTGCTGAAATATAACCAATAATGCCAAGCGAATGAATTTCACGGCGCACGGGTATCTATTAAGTATTAAGTATACCGATATTTTAATCTTGTTTTTAGCATTTACATACATGTCAGTACAATCAAAACGAAATTAGAGTTAAATTAAACCTGCATTTATGAATGACTTAAATCTAAACAAAAACCATAAACATAATTTACATTTGTGAATGCACCTTAAGAATAACTAAAACTATTTCAATATTATAGATTACTCCACAAAAAATAAGAAAATGAAAAAATGTACATCATTTGTATTTTATTTTATAATTTTTTTCTTGGTGTGTATAGTGTATGATGTTGATTTTCCTGATGACATTTCTCAAAATTTTTAAACACAAATTTAATGCAAAGCGGAAGCTGCATGTATGCCATTGATGTGTTTTGAGCTAATTTATGTACTTGATTTTGGTAGCCTTGTCGCCTTAGTTGTATTATTACCTAGGTTATTACTTTTTATATATACGTGAAATAAAACAATAAATAACATAGAAAACTAATAACAACATCAAATATCAATAAAATAAGAAATGAATCAGACATTTATTGTTTACTTACACCGCCTATTAAACAACAGACCTTTTCAATTTAAAGAGATAGAAGATATGCGGAATGGAGATCGGGATATGCGCATAGTAAGAACAAATGGCGGGGACCATGGTTACGTGCTTCCTTTCTGAAATCCATGGCGTTATTTTCCAAATCTAGAGGTAAAATGTGAAAAAAATCTGTGACAACTTTAAATACTTCTCCAAAGTAGTGTTGCCACAAGACGAGACGAGACAAGACTTGAGGTCGGTCTTGACTTGGTCTTGACTTAGTCTCGACTACATTGGTCTTGTCTTGGTCTTGAAGAGGCGAGACTTGAAGTCAGTCTCGTCTTGTCTCGAGTGTCGACAAGACTCTCGACTTTGCGTCTATCCACTGGTCAAAATGTTTATCCACTCATTATTAATTTGACAACTAAAAATCCCTTTTTTTGTTATATGTCAACATACTTGATTGATTCAAAAATTTAACCAGTGGTTAAAAATTAACCACTAAGATACAGAATAGGCCCCTATATAATAAAATAAAAATAATTCGCTATAGCTTTGTATACGTAATATAAATTTAATAGTAAACGAACAAATTGTGTTAGAAATAAAGTATGTATCATATATAATTTAAAATATTGTACGGTTTACTGTTTCATAATAGAATTTAAAATTTTGAATTATTTGATTTATATGTTATTCAAAATTACAATATAAATTTATAGGTAAAAGTCTGGTGTAGCCAACACAAAACCTCCCGCCAATTACAGCCCGAGTCACAAAAAAGATTAAGTTAATCCTTATTTTTGGATTAGCGAATTTTACTCTAATATTGACAGTATATTTCTTAAAATATACCTAGTCTAATCTAATTTAAGTAACTACCTTATTTTAAAACCCCTCAACAGGATTAAATCCCAATTACAGAGTAGGTTCACATTCACACATATCCATTCCTGAGTGTGATTCGAACACAGAGCCCCCAGGGCACTCATGACATGAGGTGTTGCTCTAACCATTGCGCCACTAGAGCTATAATAAAATGAAGATTAAATTTTAAATACCGGGATAGAATAGAATTCCCTAATCCAAAAATGAGGATTAGCTTACACATTTTTGTGAATTGTTAATTGTTATTAATCTCAATACATACCTACATATTTACTTATGCTGGAAACTGTAATGAATTCCTTTTCTATTGACCTATTTACCTTTTTCTTTTTAAAACGTTACTAATATTATTTTGAAATGATTAGTTCTTTGATAGTGACATTTATTTGTCAGTTACATACATTTGAATAACTGCGTTTTGTTTCTTTCAAGCGTAGGCTCTGGGATTTAAATTATAGACAATTTTATAAATTTATCCATAAAATATATAGAAAAAGTATTAATGCAAATTTATAGAAAATTTAATAATCTTTAATTTTTATAATAATATTAATCTCGAAAAAATATCATTTAAAGGTATTTTTAGAAGAAAAACTATTTTGAGCTTCTAGTAAAGTGCCATTTCCGGTTATCCGATTTACACCAAAATCTAATGGGCTCTTTTCAGTACAGAAAAAGTTCGAAATATAAGGTTTCAAACGTTTCTGAATGATAGTACTTGAGTTAGAGTAAAGGATCCACACACGCACATACACACAGACATCATCATGAAAATGTTAAAATTAGATTCTAGGGACTTTAAAACGTGGTCATTTATCAAAATCTCGATATGCGATTTTTAGAACGATCCCTATACCTCCCTTACCAAGGATAGCGGGAGGTAAAAAGGGAACTATCTGCAATTTTTATGTTTTAAAGTTATTCAAAAAGTGTTGTGCACTAAATAATATCGAAAGCTGCATTCTTATGATTCTAAATATTTTAGTCCTTATGTGTGTCTACCTATACGAGTACAACCTTTTATTTATAAAATTAATTTCATCTTGGGCTTTATATTTCAACCACGTCTAATAATTATGGCATACCATTTTTAAAATACTGGACTTGGTTCAATGAACATTTTCATTTTGGAATCTTATAATAAATCTCGGTGCTTAGATGCTTTGCATCCTAAATGTTTCAACTATTGTATATTATTCTTAGATAATAAGATACAAACAAACGTTTTGATACAAAATTGTATCTCATCTGTGTGTTATGATCTGGAACCATTTTGAAATACAATGATATAATTAACTAAATCTCTTCCTTGATTCAAAACAATATTTGTTGATGTTCGCGTGATCTACCATCTAATGCGCCTGTTTTATACTAGATGTTTTTTATTGTTTATTTTTTGGCCATAGTTCATTTAGATATAAAAACATTCAGCACGATATCAAATAATTAAGTTTCTTCTTAACATCCTAAGTACGTCTAAAAATTAATTATTAATCAGGTACTTGAATCCAGAATAAATGGAACATAGAAACAAGAATAAAACGGGCAGTATTTTTTAATAAATTCCAGACTTCATGGAGAACTTATTTATGGGTTGAATATTTCGCGCTCCCCTTTTGAAGATCGCTTCCATCCCTTGCAAGTGTTGTGTTCCCTCGTATTTGGGGAGTTTCTTGTACTTTGTAACAAATATCCTAATGTAATTGGAATAATATTTACAGGATTCGTGGAGCAGAAAGTAGCCGTATGGGGTTTTCTTGGAAAGTAAATGAGCAAATATCATGTTACATGGCGTTCCAAGTAATTTTCCACCTCTCAGAACTTTACACTTTTAGAAGTTCAGTCAAATATTTGCTGAATTTAAATGTATCTCGAAATAGATCTCATTGTATACAAAACAATCTTGTTCAGGCATCTAACTATATTACTGTTTTTCGATTCTTTACATTTCTTTCCACACACTGAATTTCCAGGACAGATTTTGACGTTGAAAAATGTAACATCGTTCGTTAGGCACGAAAACAGAAAACAAGATAAAATTTTGTCATTCTGCATTTTTATAAGATCTCTACTGCATGGTAATATTAAAGCATATAAAATGGGGTCCATGGTTGAATACCTACGTTCAGTGACCAGCTGTGGTTCAGAGTTCAGACGCCCCTATTTTAAATCAAGAAGAAAACAAAAATCACATCGAATTATTTATCACATTAGTGCATCTTTCGGTCAACTTCGAGAAAAAAAATCTGATGTAGCCAGTACATTTTGAACATCTTGAACTAATTCCATGGTATAAAAGGGACAGATTTTAAAATCTTTATATATTTTCTACTTCTAAATCCATTAACGACGAAGGCAAATATACAATCAAAACGTACAGAGAATGAAATATTCTTCAACATTTGCAATAACATATATTGGGAGAAAATTATATTTATCCGCGTTTATTAAAGAAAAACTGTAAAAGGCTTAAAATGAAATGGTAATTCCGGTTGACCAATTATAAACAATAGTATATTGTATAACTAGTGCTGAAAGTTGGATATTTCACATGAGTGTGAAGTTTGAGACACGAGCCGAAGGCGAGTGGTTTAATGACACGAATGTGAAATACCCTTTCAGCACGTGTTGTACACGATACTTTTCCGATGACCATCATTTGTTGAATTGACATAACTGAATATACATATATACAGGCTGTTTTCTTTAAAACAACCAGCGGTTTTTTGGGCAAACTAATGACTTAAGAGAAAATTGTTAAATTCAAAAAGTGATCAAGAATAAGCGGCTAATAAAACAGTAATAACAAACAACAATAACAAATTATGGCATGCACTGTTACAAAAATGATCAAATTTTCATTGAAATTATGTTAATATTTTTATTTTTTTAAAATAAGGCGTATGAGAACAAAAATAATAAGCCTATTATTAGTAATACAATTTATTACAAAGTAAAAAAAAACAATATAAAATTTACATAAATACACTAAAACAGATTGTATTAACATCATTGCTATCAGAATTCACCAAAAGTCATGTTAAAATCTGATAAATCAGGGTCCAACCTTCTTAATTCGTGTAAATTCAGCAAATTATCTGCAACTGTCAAACTTTTAAATACAAATTTTTAGGTTAGTTCACTCAGTTATTGCAGCGTGTGATAAAATCATATCACACAGTTGCAGATGCATCTGATTGGCTAACGAGCTTTCATATCACACAGCATTGCTAGTGATGTGCAATGACCAACTTTCAGTAGATTAGCGTGTGAATTTATGTACTTTTCGTAGCGATCGTCGGAAAAATCTAATTAATGAATCTTAGACTTATAATATTGTGGTATTGAATTTTAACAATCCTTACATCCCGCTATCCTTCGTAAGGGAGGTATAGGGATCGTGATAAAAATCGCATATCGAGACCACGTTTTAAGGTCCCTAGAATCCAATTTTAACATTTTCACGATGGTGTCTGTGTGTATGTGTGTATATGTACATGTGTTTGTGGATCATCCACTCTAACTCAAATACTATCTTTTCGAAAATGTTGAAACTTTGGATTTCGAACTTTTTCTGTTCTGGAAAGAGCCCATTAGATTTTGGTGAAAATCGGATAACCAGAAATGGCACTTTACTAGAAGCCAAAATAGTTTTTCTTCGAAAAATACCTTTAAATGTTATTTTTTCGAGATTAATGCTATTATAAAAATTAAAGATTATTAAATTTTCTATAGATTTACATTAATACTTTTTCTATATATTTTATGGATAAATTTATAAAATTATCTATAATTTTAATCCCAGTTCCTACGCTTTAAACAAACAAAACGCAGTTATTCAAATGTATGTAACTGACAGATAAATGTCACTATCAAAGAACTAATCGTGTCAAAATAATATTAGTAACGTTTCAAAAAGAAAAAAGTAAATAGAACAATAGAAAAGGAATTCAATCCAGCATAAGTAAATATGTAGGTATGTATTTAGATGAATAAAAATTAACGATTCACAAAAATATTTAAGCTAATTCTCATTTTTAGATTAGTGAATTCTATTCTATCCCGGTATTTATAATTTAATCTTCATTCTATTATAGTTCCGGTGGCCCAATGGTTAGAGCAACGCCTCATGTCATGAGTGCCCTCGGGGCTCTGTGTTCGAATCCCACTAAGGCATGGATGAGAGTGAATGTGATCCCACTCTATAATTGGGATTAATCCTGTTGAGGGATTTAAAAAAAGGTAGTAACTTGGATTAGATTAGACTAATTTTAAGATATAAACTGTCAAAATTAGAGTAAAATTCGCTAATCCAAAAATAAGGATTGGCAATCTTTTTGTGATTCAGGCTGTAATGGCGGGAGGTATTGTGTTGGCCACACCAGATTTTTACTTCTCGCTAAGAGAGGTATTGAATTCATGCTAAAAATCGCATATCGAGATTTTAGTGAATAAGCACGTTTTAAGGTCCCTAGAATCCGATTATAACATTTTTACGTTGATGTACGTATGTGTGTGTGGACGTGTGGATGTTGGATCAACTATTTCTCAAATACTATAAGACTAAAGACATTTTTAACTACGGATTCCTCAATCTAACAATAATGGGAAGAGTTGGTAACAATTGTACAACCGGAAATAGTAGTTACAAAAAAAAAATTATCTAAATATTATTTATCGAAAATTTATGTAAATACTTATATTAAAGAACGTTAAATTCTTTATTCAATAAATATAAATTAATTATTATATCTTCTATAGATTTAGAGATAAAGAAATGCATATAAAATAATTTAATGTAAAAAATCTCAGATCAAAGTACTTGAAGGCAAGAAATTCAAATGTTTGTAATTGACATATAAATGTCACTGTCAAAAATATTTGTATGCCACTGTCAAAAATATTTGTACATCATTATGAAAATAAAAAAAGTTAACAACGCAAAAGAATATAAAAGGAATTTGCGAAAAAAGACGAATATAAAGAAAAAGAAAAGAAAAGTAGAAAAAGAAAATTTCAGGATATTGAATAAAAAGAAAATGTATGTATTGTACATAATTTATATTAAAATATCCCATAGATTTTGCAAATATATGTGAGAATTATTTTATAGTGAGATATGAATGTATGTATTTGTATTTAAAAATATTTTTTGTTTTATGCGTACAACCAGGTAATATATCTGGCGAGAGGTTATGTGCTGGCCACATTTCATTTTTTATGTGATTGTTATGACTAATACTATTTTCACCGCGCTAGTTACGCTTTCCCATGCTGAAAATTTCTGAAATCTCTCTCATGAATTTGTTCACTTATTTTCAGATTCGTTATTTAAATTTTATGTTTAGTTGTTTAATCTTGGAACGCCGTTATACTAGAATTTAGAATATTGGTTCAGACAGTAATTACTTTTATATTAGCGATCAATTGGATTCAAACTTAAAGACGTTAAGTAATCAAAGTATTGGCTTCAAATATTCCAGGTGTGCCTTGTAATCCACGGTAGAGTTTTTAAAGCATGTAATTAAAACGAGCCATCAAGCTGTATGTTGTTTGAAAGTCTTTGAAGGAATCGAATTTGAGTGAGTGTGAAAAGGTTGGTTGAGCTTCTCTTACCCTAATAGTATGTCGGGTAATCTCGCATCAGGACGACGTATTAACAGCTTCATCTATTTTGCATACCCTCGTAGGTAATCCAAGCAGCCAGAACTTCGATAAGTGCGTATCGGATTGTAATTAAAATTTCAGGCCACGAATTGCGATCATTTGGTTAGCGAAGTTGCGATGCGCAGGATAATTGAGCCAATCTGCGGAGAAATCCACGAGATCGAATGTTTTGGTAATAATTCGCTGCTGCTGTTGGCAATTATGCATTGACGGTATGTTTGCTGTTTGTATCATGCGGGCTTCCTTAATTATCGATGCTACACTCTGTTTATTTTGCATGTGGTATGGTGTGATGCCAATTCTGCCAACAGGCTGATTTTTAAATTAGTTAACTCCCCTAGTAAACAAAAACTCATTTTCATAAATTATTATTTGCATTTTATATCACATGTCAGTTTTATTTCCCTCGATTTCCATCACATTACCGAACTGACAAGGGCATGACAACTCAATGGGGAGTACACATTAAATAAAATTCTGCTATTAGCAAAAAATACTGAATAAAAATCATTAATAAACTGTAAAGCTTGCGCACTGTGTGATTGATTGAAAAATAGGAACAGGTGACAATTTCTTAATTACGTACGGTTTAAATTACAAAGTTAAGGGGGGGGGGACTTTAATATCACTTTTAGTTGTGAAAAGGTACTTTATTCATCAAGTTACTTGTACCCATTTATACAACTTAATTTTTCTCTTTATTGCATCTTAGAATTGTTCGTAATAATCAAAAACAAATTGTGCATCAGGTAAACTTTAAAATATTTCCTCGCACAAACAAGATACCTACAAATTTCACGGCAAACTGATAACAGGTTTGTTCCCACATCTAATCCGGACTATCATACGTGCGTCAGAAGTATGCACATTTTAAAAATATTATTACAACCGACTGTTATACAGTCGATTGGATTGATTATGTGATTGTTCCTACAGACTTAGGAAGCATACATGAACGTACCCGAGAATGTACTATTTATCAGCACAAGTGATATGGAATTTGAATCTGCTTCAGAATCATTGTTATCTGATTGATCTCATGAAGAAATGGTTTTGATATTTGGCCAACCTCGATACTTCGAATAAAAAGCAGTAATTATTTAGATATGTAATATGATAAATAATAAATATTTGTTTTTAGCTAATTTATTAACTCATATTTATTCTGCACAAAAGACAGTAATTAATTATTATATGACATGCCCGTTGTCCGTTCCAACCATGCAAAGTTTCTTACATATGTTTGAATCAAAATTTCATAATTTAAAAATCTGATGTGGCCAACACCAAACCTCCCGCTATTTAATTTTTATTAATTTAAATATACATACTTACATATTTAGTTATTTCAAAAACTGTATTAAGATACATTCCGTATAACTATGGTTCTATTTACTGTTTTCTTTTTAAAACGTTACTATTATTATTTGAAATGATTAGTTCTTTGACAGTGACATTTATCTGTCAATTACATACATTTGAGATATGAACTGTGAACCAAGGAGTCTTGCTTGTTTAAATCGTTGGATCCGGGATTAAAATTATAGATAATTTTATAAGTTTATCCATAAAATATATAGAAAAAGTATTTATGCCAATCTGTAGAAAATTTAATAATCTTTAATTTTTATAATAAGATAAACCTTGAAAAAATAACATTTGAAGGTATTTTTCGAAGAAAATCTATTTTGAGCTTCAAGTAAAGTGCCATTTACGATTATCTGATATATACAAAAATCTTCCCATATTAGAATAAGGTATAAATACAAGGTTTCAAAATTTTCTGAATAATAGTATTTGAGTTAAAGGGGAGGATCCACACACACACACACACACACACACACACACACACACACACACACCACACATACGCACGCAAGCACGCACGCACGCACGCACGCACACACACACACACAGACACATACACACACACGCGCGCACACACACACATGCGCACGCACGCACGCACACACGCACACATATACACACAGACATCATCGTTAAAATATTAAAATTGGATTCTAGGGACCTTAAAACGTAGTCATTTACCAAAATCTCGATATGCGATTTTTAGCACGATCCCTATACCTCCCTTACCAAGGGTAGCGGGAGGTATAAATTAAGAATTCGATTAATTTTTGTTGAAAATAGAAGTAGTACCCATTTACTAACTATAAACATTACTCGAAAAACTAGTTCCATTTTATTTACCGAAATAATTCGCAATCCACTATAAACTGTAAGAATCTTCTTAGGTCCATTCCAAAGACTGTAGCATGATAAACATATTCGCCATTGCCATTGAAACGGCTGGGACATTCTGTTTCTTTTTATAGGAAAAGGGGCACAGCAGTAAAAGCGAATGCATTGCTCAAAAACGTCGAAAATAAATGTGTTTATTTCGCAAACTCCGTAGCAAACGACATCAGGAGGCTTTGAGTGAAAAAACACACCACATCAAAATAATAAATTCAAACACATTTAAATCACTTTCCTCGTTTTGTACATTTGAAAAGAAACGACCCCGCAGGCATATCTCGCGAGGATCCCTTTTAAAAAAATACGCATCCCGAGCTGCCTGCATCCCGCTGATGGATCGTCATGCGCATCACACACGGATGTCGTACAAAGGCCCACAATACGTGACAGATTTTCCGGGCAATTCCAAGTCCCGGCGCTATTGTCGCCAAACGGGTTGATATTTATTTTAAAATATTCTCCAAGCGACAATGCGGGTGCGGAGACAGTGCAACACCGTTCTTGCTCCGCTATATCGTGAAAAATGATGCACACATTGTTAGTTTTTGCGTCGTGTCATACACTTTCAGTGTTCTCTTTGCCTTGACGCTTGAATGCCTTATGATAGATTTGTGGGAATTGATATGTGTGGTAAGTCACAGTGACGGGAAAAATGTTATTGACTTATATGTTACACTAGAAAGATTATTGCCAGCAGAAGAGCAGAAGTTCAAGCCATTTAAAAGACGTAAACCATTTATCAATAAGTAAAATGCTATAAAGTTAAGGCCATACTAAACTACAAACTATACGCCAGCATACCCTTGAGACTTAGTTTTACTACTGTCTTCATTTCTACCGTCTAGTCTAGTCTAACACCGTCGTCCTACACTAAGCAGTAATCGTTGATCGTTCTAGGTATTGGCCACACATCACTGCAACAAAATTTTAGTTAATACAAAATGATTGAGACTAAACTATAAATTATTTCACAAACCAAATTTTCTTTTACTCATAGAAATTGTAAGTTTATAGTGTTTGCAAAGAAATTTTGTATGATTCAGTTTTGTGTTTAGTTTATGTTATAATTCCCACAATATGAGTTGGCACACAATCTAGAAACCATACATAAATTCGTGCAACAATCATTCTTATTTTTATATTATGAAAAATTTATGTTATCCACCCCAAATTTCCGTCTTTCAGGGCTAGTGCACCGTCCAACTAAACTATGATAACAGGTGGATACCAAGTTACTCTCTTAAACATTTTAGTTCTTGTATTGTAATATTATTTCATAGAAAAATACAATGTTGTTACTCATATCATCTACAAGAATTGTTCTTAATTTTAGCGTCCCTTTCATACCATAAAAATGTGTTGATTGTAAGATGGTATGTACAGTTATCAAAACGATCCGATAGTCACGTGACCAGAGTAGTTCTCAATATTTTATTCCGCGGAAATAAATATTAACAGTTGCGTGCAATTCATAGACGTGTATTGTTCTGTCAATCTGTCAAATATCTGTTCATATATTCGTTACGCTCTCTGTTTATTTTTACCGTCTTTATTACATTCATTTCATAATTACAATATCGACAACAGTCTTTTTAAGACTCTTATTAGTGTACTTCTTTATTTGCTTGGTAAGTGAGTTACAAAAATAATTTTAATAGCTTAATTAATGAGTTTTTAGGTTTAATCTATCACCCGAAATGGTTTTAACGGGCGAACACCACAAATTTTTTGTTGAAGCTTATTCTTTATAATAAAAATTCGCACGTCCGTGAATTTACGTACCAAACTTTTCTTCCCAGAAGTTTAGTTTTGATGTCGTTGAGGAAAGATGCGGGTCACATGACTATCAGATGGTTTTGATCACTCTGTAGAATGAGACTGCTGTAGCTCGTGCTAAATATTTTATTAACATTTACTGGTTGCTTTCCCGCATTCTACCTCACGACTCCTTTAATAATATTTATTATTATCATCGCAAAAATTTAGGTACTTTAATATCTAGTCTTCTAGTCTATAAAGAAAAATTTTCGACAGGCCTTTGCCTACGGTATAAGACGCTATAGTATGACTAGCGAATGAAAGTTGACGTTTAAATTATTTTATAGATGTGATTTGTTCTGAAATCCTACAGAATAATAGAATTGTGCGAAATATTCAGGTATAAATTTTTTGCATGAACCCATTTAAATACTGGACTAGGAAAGCACACATTCATTACTATGTCTGGCTGAAAATAGATGGTTGACTAGGGTAACTGAATATCAAAACAGGGGTGCGTTTAAAATATTTTAAACATTTTTCGTTATGTACAGTAATTCCGACTCGGAAGGTTGCTTACATCTGAGACGAACAAACTAGAATTCGCGGTATTAAATCTTTAAAATACATCCCTTAACCCTGTTGCTAAGATTACTTTAAATGCCTGCTGGTATTGAGTACAATTCTGATCTTCTGTAACAGAATACATAAAGATCAGTTTCCTTTCAAATCAAATATAGGGAAATGTTTACAAAAGAAACCACATCTATTAAATAATCTAAACGTCAACTTTCATTCGCTAGTCATATTATACCTACTAGTAAATCTTTTGACATTTACAGGGTGTTGACCACGACATCGGAAAAAGTCGAAAATCACCCCAAAAATAGCGATAGCCATGGAATTGAAACTAAAAATTAACAAATGTGAGCGATTTATCTAAAAAGCTAGATTAATTTATTTGTAATTTTTGTTAAAGTGATAAATTATTTATTTAAATTAATAGATAATTGTACACTTGAACAGATAATACAAATAATACCTGATAAAAATATATTAACCTAAGTTGGCAGGTAAAACAACAAATATTCGTTAATTTATCTGTCAATCGCTATTTTTTGGGTGATTTTCGACATTTTTATACCAAATTTCTGCTATTACTATGTTCCGGTAATGCGGTCAATACCCGGTATGTAGGCATCTAAGGAATGAATGTAACTTCCAAGGTAACTTCTAAAATACAGGGTGACTCACAGCTCGCGCCCCAGACGAAACTGACACTTGCCGACGACAATAGGTTGCCAACAAATAGAAGAAAATAATTTGCGGCTGCTTGCATAACGGAGTTACAAGACTTTTTAATCCACCAATACCGGAAGGATATCTTGAGGTGTGATGATATTATTACGAAATAAAACTGGTTGCTAGGTTTTAAAAATACTGCTAGTGACAAAATTTGTTTGACTTACTGTAATTTTGACACTTTAGAGTTGACTTTTCACTGTCAACAAATTTAGGTTAGCGAAGGTGTCATCCGAGATCATCATTTATATCGTACAGTGCAACGTGTTGTAGCAGCTGTGTGAAATGTGTAGCGTTACATCCACATTCTCCGAAAATTATAATCATTTCTAAGTAATCAGCGGCTGAATCCATGGTAAGAATTTGCCTTTTTTATTCACCTTGTCAAATTTAATTTGACACTGACATTTTTCGAAAACTACAGCCACCCACACATTTTAAAGATTTGATTTGTATAAAACCCTAGTAATGTAAAATTACGGCAAACACACGTTAAAGGTGTAGGTCTCTGATTGGTCAATTTTAAGACTTCCTCATTCACTCTGGGGCGCGAGTTGTGAGACAGCCTGTATAACTGCAATAGCAATGATTTTTTCACAATGCAAGTACAAGTATATTGTACATATGCTGCATTAGAAGTAATTTATCGGTTCAATGCGCACTTTCATACATAAATGTATATGTTAAATTAATTTAGATTATGAATACCTGAATATTGTACTGTTAATTTCAAATAATAAAATATTAATTGGATTTAGTAATATATTACGTATTAAATTCGCACAATATTACATATTACTTTACTGGAATAGTTAGGAAGTCTCCCAATCGACAAGAATAGCAATTCGCGAGGCGGATATGATACGTAGGCTACTTTATCTGCTACCAACAATATATTCAAAAGCAGAATAATTACTGAGATGGTACATTCAAGAACATGAATGAAAACAGAAAATATTAAAAATTGGGGCTTTCTATTCTCTCGTTCCCCTAGCAAGGCACACTGTTTTAAGATATTTTGCAGGAGTTTTACTTTCTCTTTAACAACTTCTCCAAACAATGTCTATTTTGTACTCGAATCCAGATCAAAGTCTCCGAGAAAATTATTAGGCTATTGTAATATTATATTATAAAATAAAAATTAATGAAAACTATTTTAAAATTTATACTTTATTAATGGTGAATTGACAGTTTGAGCTTTCACGAACTTTTCGTTGGAGATGATCATTCCAGTACTTTTTTGATTGAGTAATTCACCAGTAATTATAATCCAGTAAGATGGAGATGCAACAGTTTCGTTTGTAGAAAGAAAGTAAAATGATAAAAATACCTCAAACCGAACTAACAAACATATAGGTATAGTGTAATGTGCAGTGCTCGCCGTCGCCGCCACTGTTACCGCCTCTGTCCCCGCCGGTGTCGCCGCCGCTGTCGCAAGGACGAGCGAGTGTCTATTGTTAGCGATGACGCAACCGACTGGTCGGAGCCTGCTTAATTACGCGGTTGATGTAAACTATTGTGTTTTATCTAGAAGTGTTCCAGTGAGTTCTGGAATTTTCGGCTAGTCTGATATAAATAAGCGTTGCGTGTTAAACAGTTGGTGATATAAACAGTTAGTAGACAAGTGGTGAATATAAATAAATACAGTTGTATAAATAAATAAGTGATCTATATATTGTTTAAATAAATAATCTTAGTGTTTAAGTGTTTTATAATATTCTTAGTCTTAATTAGAGTTTAATATTTGTTTAATCGTAGTGTTCGTTATATTTATCATCTTTTAATTATATTTAATATCTATTTATCGTTATAATAAACTTTTATTTCAATTAATAGTAATTGTCTAATATTTACACTTCACCCAAAAAAATAAAAACCTTACAATACGTATTTGTAACCTATTAGAACATTAAATCATCGATTGAATTTCGGACAGCCAGGATTCAATTCCGATCTAGTCCTTAAAGTAATGATCAATAAGCGCAAGCGCCCTAAGCACTACTCAACAGTACAAATATACGGTCATTACCGAAATCTGCGAATGAAAGCAGATAGGAACATCCCAAAATGATAATGATATTATTATTTATTGTTACCACGAGGATCGCGATAGAATTAATAAGAATAAGAAAATCAGGTAAGGCGTCACACTAAAGCTGCGTTCAGAGTTACCGAATTATAAATTACATTTATCATTTACAATTAATACAAGCATTTTGACTTATGGCAAACAACGCTAGCGTTCACAGCGACAAAATTAAGACGTTAAGTGTAAGTGGTAAGTATACAAACCCCAAACTTTTCACTTACAATTAGTGCGACAGATATGTCATCTTGTCTCTTTCTGTCAGAAACGTCAAACGGCATAGCGCATATAATCTCTTTTAAATGTGGTATATGATGCAGGATATTGTAATAAATAAGAATATAGAAAGGCGAAGAGTCACATGTACCTATAATACTTGTCACTTTTTACAGAATGTCTTACATTTCTAACCGTATTTTTATCACAAATACTACTCTATTTATAATTCTTTAATAAAAATCATTTAATTTTTTTATTTATATAGATTGCTTCATTGATTTTTCAAAAGATGTCACTTTCACTAAGTGCTAATTCTATACGCTATTTCATAGTAAAATTGGTAGTTTCAAGACGCTCCAACCGATTACTATTTGTAATTTATAATTCAGTAGCCCTGAACGCAGCTTAAATTTGCAGTATAATTTTAAATAGATATTTATCTTTCATTTTAAATTAAGTTGCAAAAGTTAGAGCTTAGGCAATTTTTATAAGTTTTGTTTTGAGTGAAAATATAAAATTAACCAAGGACTTTTTCTTCAGATTTTGGTGAAGTAGATATAAAAGTAACACTCGCCATGCTCATCTGATTTGAGAATGTGCACCTTTGGCAATTTTGGATATATACAGGGTAGAAGGTTTTTTCTAAAACCAGACTTCATACTGCAAAAGACAATAGTGCAATTCATGATAACCTATTTTGAAAGCATTCCAAAAGAAAATTAGTTTCGAGCTTTTACGAAGTAGAAAAAAGAATGGTGAAGTATATTATTGTTGAAGAGGACATTTTTAAAATAAAATTCGAAAAAACATGGATCATATGTATTATCTCATTCCCAATCATTCTAGCGTCACCCCCATATTAAATTCTGAACTTTGGTCTATGGACACTACTAACTCGCTCTATCTTTTCAGACAACATAAAACGTTACATCATTAAAAATGAAACGGGTAAAATATCAGGATCTCTCACCGCCATCAGTAACTGTGCCAATCCTGTCAAAAATCCCTTAACAAGCGAAATATTCTAACCTACACTCTACTTCCAGCAAATAATCAACATCTGTCGTCACCGAGGGATATCAGGAACAAAACGCTTCTAGATTTTTTCTTTTATTGAAGGAGTCTGAAAATAAGACCCGTGGAGTGTGCGTGTATGTGTGCTGTGCACGGGTTGCGGATTGGTCTGACTTTCTTCGATCGTGAATTACTCCAGAAGTACCACAACTTCGACGAGGAGGTTTCAGCAAGCAATGGCCACATCAAAAGGAATTATTCTAAGAAGAAATCACTTTGAACTTAAGATAGAATTAATCTACTGAATTAAAGCGGTGCAAGATGTTCTGAATGCTTGCTGTGTTTATTACCAACGCTAAAATTATACTTCAAACATTTGGATACGGCAATAGACTTCATCTGTTAAAGATTTTGAATATGAGAAAAGAAATTCCGATGTGGCCATACATAATCAATAGTCTTACTAGTAACTAACATTAAATAAGAAATTTTGTATCTGATTACCTATTACATATTAAGTACAACATCAGTAAAGTAGGTACCGTTTCTGGTTGAGCGGTGCAAACTAAAAGCTGGAGGTATTAATGGACTAAGTTTAAATATAAAGTTTCATGTGTTTGCGGTTTGTCCACAGGCATGTAGACAGAGAGACTGACAGACAGACAGACACATACACATCAACATAAAATTGATTGTGTATTAGAGATTTCAAAAACAGTAAGATGGATATATTTTTTAGAATTATATATATTTTTTAACAATAATACAATAAAAACTCCCAACCAATGTTCTTTTGGTATGCTTTCAAAATAATAATGAATGCTCAATTTGATATTTAGACAAAAACCTTCTATCCAGAATTTTTTAATTCAAACAATAACTAGTCATACATTACCAAACTAAATCAGTAAGGCGAGTGTTCTATTACTACTACTATATTTTTTGGAATTTAATAAAAGTTATGGATATAATTTAATAGTCAAATGAATATTTATTCCAACATTGGCCTCTACTAGTTTCAGCAACTCCTTTGCCTTCATCAAGACGTGATTTTTTTAGGAAGTTGCCGAATCCAGTCTATGCCTATTATTGAATAAATATTCAAGTAACTGCAATCCAGGACTTTTATTAAATCCCAACATCAATCCAGTCAAATCTCAGATTTATATTTTTTCCTTAAATAATTAATAAACTTAATTTCAAATGATAAATAACTGTTTAAAATCAAAGTGCAAATATTCTACAGCCTACCAGATTTTCCATGTTTATAATAATTTCGTATGACTCTCGTCATACAGGCTAGAATCGAGGAAACATGTTTTTTCTCGGAAGATATCACAGATACAAAAAAAATGTTCAGATTAGCTTTTAGTACTTCTTATAAGCTAACTAACGGGCCTATTCTGTAACTCAGTGGTTAATTTTTAACCACTGATTAAATTTGCTAACCAATCAAATATGTTAACATATAACAAAAAAAAGGAATTTTTAATTGTCAAATCAATATCTATTGAGTAAAAATTTAAACCAGTGGTTAAAAATTAACCACCGAGTTACAGAATCGGCCCGAATATCTGTATAAATCTGGTTAAACAAGGTAGGTCTTACTATTTTTGTGCTTTTTTAAATGGAACACCTGCACATTCTGACACCAAATAATAGAATTAATTTGACTTTAAAAAAATATAATGGTTTTTGCTTGATAGTTTTTGAGTTATTGAAGAAAATATTAAAATGTTTTCTCTCAAAGTGAAGTGTGCATCGAACACAAAATTACTAATTACTACATTTCATACGTGTATTGTTTCGCATTGTTTTCCCTTATATACAGTTTGACATGATTTAAATCAACTGATTTTTATTAAATCATTGATTTAAATCATATTTTATAAAATATTACATTTTTTGTCAGAAAATCAATTGAAAATTATTTTAGATGCCTACAGAATTAACAAAAAGAAAATTCTACTATGGTAATATAATATAAAAATATATACATATATACCGGGTGTCTACTTTTTTATGGACCATAGGAAATACTATGGTAAAGTTTCTAATATTTGTAAATTCTGCCTTATTAATGTTAGAACTAAAGTGTAATACAAAAAATGTTCAGAATTAAATGCATATCAAATGAGCATAAATTTATTGATATAATTGGTTTTTGTATTGAGATAAACGTAAAATAAAATATCCGTTTTAAGCTTTTTACAGAGTGCCATGCAAGACATATTTTGACTTGTTTTATTTAGGTGGGCATGGTTTAAGTTTAAAGTTTAAATAGGCGCGCATGGTCGCGTTACTACGTATAAGCAAAAATTCAAATGCATTCTTTGGGATTTTATTGCATATCTCATTTTCGTTTATGAAATAAAATATTTATATTCCTTTTAAAACAATTAAAAAGTGCAATAACACCAACATGTCTTCAAAATTTAAAAAATCATGATTTATTTGATTTAAAAAAAATCAATGATTTTTGTTTTTTTTAATAAATCATGAATTTTGCCAACCCTGCTTACATACATACCTAAAAAGTTTGTAATGACTAAATACTATACAAATTTGTATCAATAATGGCAGATTTTTCAATTAACGGGAAAGCAGACATATCAAAATGTTATTTTTCGTCAAATAATAATTCCAGACATGCCCTGCGTTTATAACTGCAACAATATCGCTATCATCCAAGTTATTAATATTTTTTTTTAATTAGAAAGAAAACCCCGTAAACTAGTTCTCTATATCTATAGGAAAATTCCGAAACTACGAACTTCGTGAAATACAAATGAGAAATAATATACTTACATGTCAAATTTAGTAGTTAGTAATTTTGTTTTCAAGGCACACTTCACTTTAAGAGAATTTTTTTAAAATATTTTCTTCAATAACTGAAAAACTATGTACTACAGTGTGTTCAAAAAAATTCCTAACTCGGAGTAGGCTATGAACAAAGAAACGTATGTCAATTTAAAAATATTTAATTAAATGTCAATTTGACATGAGATATTGTCAAAAATATTATCTAATGAAATCAAAGCTTTCCTTCTTGAATCTTATTTTAGAAATGGAAACAAATTAGAAAACGACGAATGTCAATATACTGTATCCTTCTTTATTGTCATTTCTCCTTAAAATTACAATTCAAGATCAATTTTGACAACTTGACTTTTGAATAAAATAATGATCACACATACGTTTCTCTGTTCATAGCCTACTCCGAGTTAGGAATTTTATTGAACACACTGTACAAGTATAAAGGCAAAACCAAACAATACTTGTTTATAGAAAAAAATATTTTCTATTAATGGGTGTAAGAATATACAGGTGTTCCATTTAATAAAAGTACAAAAATAGTAATATCTACGAAAATTATATTTTGTTTCAACCGGCTTTATACAGATTTAGTTAGCTTATTAGAAGTACTAAAAGCTTTATATGAATATTTTTTTTGTATCTGTAATAACTTTATAATTGAGAAAATCATATTTCCAACTTTTGATTTTACCCTGTATAATTATTTTCTCAGCGGAATTAAAAATAATAATAATGAATATCGATATGAATCTTATTTTCATATTTTCTATTACAATAAAATTTCAATATCAATTTGTATAATAATATGACATAAAATAAATAAATATAAATATATCATCACGGCATATTATCCATTGCAGGGTGTGCGAATCCGCTTTGTACGTAGATATCGGTAATGATGATGACATATTTGTACCGTGGAGAGTGCACACTTTAACAATAATTTTAAATGATCACTAAATCACCTATCTGAATATTATCTTAGTTAATATTTGATTGATTCAATATCTGGCACATTTATAAACAGGGCAATATATTTGTAAAAAAACGATATAATGAATATATTGGAGGATGAGTTCATTGCAATTCAGAAAAAGAAAAATTCGTGAATAACTGGGGATGATGAAGGAAAAATGAGAATAAAAATATAAGTTGCGTAAATTTCCAACGTCTACAGCAGATTTTCACACGGTGAAATATAGATATGTAAATTTTACAAACATCCCTAACCAAATGGTTGCTATTCATCATCAAAAAATTCAGTAAAATTGACGATAAACTTGGAAAACTCGCTCAATCATAAAAAATCCTCCCACACATATATTTCCTGCATTTTTGCAAATTTTTTACGATAAACTTTCTCATATGTTCCCTATATCGTTTTTATTTCATACGGAAGTACGTATCTGAAAAATATGTAGATGTTATTAATAAAAACTGATAATGTAAATAGTTTAGCTAATAGCTAATTTTATCTTAAATTGTTTGATAAACAAATGAGGAATACAAATAACCAAAGCCTTCTGCAGTAAACAAATTGCGTATTATGCGAGAACAAAGCACGTAAACAACAAACAAACATTATAAAGAGTACGGAAATTGCGGTTCGGAATTGGCACTTATTGGAGAAGAGCACTTTGTCTTGTCACTGCCGAGATATTATTGTGAGAAGAAGATCAAGTAAAAGTGAAAAATAACAACCGAGAAGGGAATTAAAACATGTTTTTCTTCTTTCTCAACTCCAGGCAATAAGTTAAAAAGGAGAAAAAGTAATTTAATTACATAGAACAACTAGCTTAAATTTGTTAGAAATTAAAAGAATATGAATTGAAGTAATCAAGAGTACATTACTTTAAAAATGTCTAATAATAAAATGGAGTATAAATTTATCTAATAGGATATATCTATTGCTGTTTATAGTCATTCTCATGTTCGATACTATCGTTTTGTAACGTTTTTATTTATTTGGGTGAAGTGTAAATATTAGACTATTATTAATTAATATTAAGTGTTTATTAAACTATAATGAAAGTTACTATTACCAATATTAAACAATTATTAAAAACTAATTAAGACTATAACTATAATTAACTAGATAACACTAACACTATTTATTTAATCAATTACACTATTTATTTCCACGATATTACAAATTATTTATTTCACTACGCGTTCCAATCTTAGACTGCCGGTCTATTGCAGCCTTTTGTAGACTGTTCACGCGATATTTATATCACTATATACTTATATCACGTTCAACTGTCCGCCTACCGACCTCCACAGTGTCTATATACTCAACTGACTCAACAGCGTCTGTATATTCAACTGCTCGGACAGAAGTCTCCTCTTTCACAACACTATCTGTCTATTTATTTAACTCTCTGTCTAAATTTCACAGCCTCAGTATCACCGACTGTCCGTATGCCACAACTCTTCAAAACCATTGCCGAGTATTCTCTTCCATTTCTCGTTACTGTCCCCGTATACCTAGCTTCACAATACTCTTCAACACTACCGAGTAATCTCTTTCACAGCTATCTCGGTATACCAGTACTTTCCGACTCGCCGTTACTGTCCTTGTACACTATAGCTTTCCAATACTCGTCAATACTACCGAGTATTCACATCCACAGCTATCCCAATATATCAGTACCTACTCGAGACCAACTGCATACGCTCACTACGATACTGCTGTGCTCCATACTAAGACTTTACTCTCTAACCATCCATTTGAATGTCTCCATATGTCTCTCCATGTATAGTTTGTGTCAAGATAAATGCACATTGAATTTTACGCCCATATAACAGCATGTATTTGCTTAAAAGATTTGCAAGGGTAAGCGCACAGAGAGGGATACACAATTTTTTGCAATTTACAAATTTAATACTAACCACAAATTAGGTATTAAAATTCATAGTAAAGCTACTACAGTTTATTATTAAATAATTTATTTATATATTTTTTTACATTATATAAATCTTAAAAATATGTTCTCCTTCAATATTAGATTATTTTCTTCGTCAGAAAAATCACTCCACGGATGCCACATTTTACTTAAGTTATTTACAAATGAACACTTGAAACAAGAATAACGTGAAACAACGTATAGCAAAACTTATATAGACAAAATACATTAATAGATTTTAACTGTATATTTCCCGATTTGTACTACAAATTTGATAATCCGCTCCTGGCCGCTCAGGTCAGAAAATACCCCGCAGTGATGGGTTAGCCCATTCTTAAGCTCGTTAAGAAGTCTAAGTCAATGTGCATTTATCTTGACACAAACTATAACTCACTCACTCCCGAGCATAGCTGCGCCCCTTTTATACAGCTGCCATTACCTTCTAGATAAGCTCTTGAATGTTCGACCGCATAATAACAAATAATAACAAAAGGTTCAGGCGACCGCAAGTAATTAAACACGTCGCGACCTGTTTGCCTACGTACTACGGGCGTTACTAGATGACAATGCCAATCGGACGACATCTATTCCTCGGACCGAAGGCCCTCAGACTAGTTCCTCGTTGCTCTTGCGGGTTTTAAGTAAACTTGTCTCTTGTCTCCAATTTCAGCCAATCAGAGAGGTCAAAACCATTCCCTATTCTCTGCAATATGAATGGCTTAAATACCTGAAAAAATAAAATGGGAAAAGGGGCGGAGTTTTTATATAAGAACAAAGGCGGTTGATAGGTTAGGATCGGCCCTGTTGGTACATAAAATACTATTTCACCATTCAAAATCGTCGGATATCTAGATGATTTATTCGTTGGGTTGAACAGTTACTAACTGACATTGGTGAAACAAAAATATAGTATTTTATTCGACGAATTAGATAAGTAAAATATTTATTCATCAATGGTGAAACAGGGCAATATAGATTAAAGCAAGAACAAGAACTAAATTTATTTACACCTGTCGTCCAACCACGTTTTAGCAAATGTGATATTTGAATATAAAATTATATTTTTTTCGCTTAACATTACTATAATCACTTTGAAGTTGAGAGATACCATTATAGCGCGAATAGTCTATTAAAAAAATTAATGAACAGTTTTATATTTCAATAATTAGACAAAAAATGACACTTGTTTTATTACTGGACCCCATTGGATGTAAATTATCAATAGTGTACACAAATTGCGATAAAAAGAAAACTGAACAAATTGTAAGTAATTACAAGAATACATCAAGAATGCGTTGAAGATTTCTTCTGTTGGCAACCGCTGGTCGGACTTTGAGCGCACATAGGAAGGAAATGTTCCCACTGCGTGATAAATTAAGACGTCATTGCATTGTTTCGCATCGAGGGGGGCACGAGTGACAAAGATATACGCCGTCTCCTATTGGCTCTCGTCCGGTCAAAAGGATTCTTAAAGGAAATTCGCTATCAATTGAAATCAGTCGCGGCAGCACAATAGATGCTGCCGATTCCCCTTCGGTACGTTTTTTAATTACGGAAAAGAGAACGATTAGGACGACACGACACCATGTGGATGGATTTCAAACTTTTGTTTACCAAACAATTACAAATTTCAACTAAATATTGTTTTGTTGTCATCTCTCTAATCATACATCAAAGCAAGTAGTGTTTCACGAGAGTCTTGCATTATTCTTGATCTTGTCTTGTTCTTGCAGAAAATGCAAGACAAGAACAAGACAAGAGTAATATATTTCGTTACAAGACAAGACAAGAATTTTTCTTGCAAGAGAAATAGGCTAAATTGCAGTTTATCCAGAATTCAAGAATTTTATATTAATGGTTATATATACTTGGTAAACCATTAAAAACACTAAATACCGCTAAAAATTGGGTGCGGAAAGCTATATTTATACAGATTTTGGCACTTTTTCTGAAAAAAAAATTAGGTTAGTAGAACTACATATATTTTCATGTTTAAGTAGGTACTTACGCTTTCATACGAATAATACTGTTTCAATTAATGTATATTTGCAAAATTATGTCTTATTTTCGTTCTTATCCTACGTTTTATAACATGTTTATTTATAATTTTGCGTTCATCTGTCAAACTATTGTAAACTGACATAAAGATAGTGGGCCGCTGGACCGAGCGATGACGAATGTGTGCCTGGTGTGCGTTAGGTATTGTTTTTGTCGGGATTTTTTAAAAAATTTCTTAAAGAATACGTGTGCGCTAGGTATTGTATTTGTCAGGATTTAAAAAAAAATTCTTCAAACATTACTGTGCGTTGGGTATTGTTTTTATCAGGATTTTTTAAAAATATTTTTAAAAAATATATATAAATAAATATCTGTTTCCGCGCTCCAATTTTATGTTTCTTTTTATCTAAAATAAGACGTTACAACAAAAAAATAGCAATTTCTACATTACTGTGCGTTGGGTATTGTTTTTGTCAGGATTTAAAAAAATATATATTTTTCCAAAAATATATAAATACCTGTTTCCGCGCTCCAATTTTATGTTTCCTTATTATATTTTAGCTAAAATAAGACATTACAACAAAAAAATTGCAATTACTAATATTCTGGATAAACTGCAATGCAGCCGAGAAATACAAGAATAGCAAGATTTGTTAACATTTTCTTGCACTCTTACAATATTATATTTTAAACTCGATTTTAATTAAAATATATTAATCGTCAGGTGCCCCGGCAGGGGGAAAGAGAGTGACGTTGAAGTTTATGATTGGCAAATAATGGGGTCCTATACCAGTTTTTAAATTTTTTTCTGGGACAGGGGGAAAAAGACTTTTACTGCAACCGCAACTTAAAAATTTTACGTAATAGCAAGATATGAACACGGTAAATAGTACATTAAATATTTAATTATCTTCTTATCTTTTATTTATCATAAATCCTCGTCCACTATAGTTATGAAATTCATCTTTATCAAAGTAGATGTAAAGCAGATTTGTATACCAAACAATGGTGATAGAAAAAAGGTCAGATGTTGATGTTTCTCGAAAAATTCAGCCGGTTCATTAAAATGAGTCCAAGTTATCCACTCATCAATTATATTCGTTATTTAATATGGTTTTCCCTCGGGTTTTCCTAATTTTCGAAGATACCACAAATTTGATCAAGGGAGCTCGCTTTTGATTCGTCTTTTATTATCCATTTAAAAATAAGACCAGACTTTCCTTTGTTTCGCACTCGCAAGAATAAAATGTAGATAAACATAGACCTGACCCAAAATTAAACGATTTTAACCAAAATAACCGACGATCCGGCGGCCGCATCTCTGGCGATCCGGCAAATATAAGCCGGAATTCCTGGATTACATAATCCAGTCTTCCGACGATCTGTTCTAATAATAAGTAACAAGTATAAAGTTGTGATGCAATATTTTTCTTTTGTTTGATTTCTATCTGATGCCTCGGGTTTAAAGCCGAGCAACCCCCAATTTTAATATCCAATTTTCAAATAGCATAAAAGTAATCTCCATCGTGATCTCTCCCGGACATTTTTGTTATTATTACCGAAATTTGCGAATGAAAGAAAAGCAGTTTGGCACACCCAGCAATGGGTAGTACGCCATGATTAAATATTTATTTATTTATTCAACTAGTAAAAATTGTACAAATGTTTCTTTTCAGATTTTTCCTTGATACATAAATAATTACCGCGTAAAGAAAATTTTATATGACTCACACTTATTTGTGCGTGATATCAAATTTAAAACACATGAAACAAAAACACAAAACAAATATTTCAACCTAATCAAAAACATATTTGACATGTTTTAATAAATGCATAAATATTTTGAATATTTTTATAATTTCATTACGTCTTATTTATCAGTGCTATGTGTGTGACAATCTGTTTGTTATATTTTTAATACAAATGGAAAATGACGAATTTTATCCAGAAGTGGTTAAACCTCATGTGCTAAATTCCACGAGTGGATAAAATGTACTCTGGTGTGGCATTTTCCAACACCTATCTCTTCTTAACTCTTTTTACCTCCCGCTGCCCTTGGTAAGGGAGGTATAGGGATCGTGCTAAAAATCGTATATCGAGATTTTGGTAAATGTGCACGTTTTACGGTCCCTAGATTCCAATTTTAACATTTTCACGATGATGTCTGTGTATGTATGTGTGTGTGGATCCTCCACTCTAACTCAAATACTATATCATTCAGAAAATTTTGAAACGAACTTTTTCTGTATTGGAAAAAGACCATTAGATTTTGGTGAAAATCGGATAACCGGAAATGGCACTTTACTAGAAGCTCAAAATAGGTATTCTTCGAAAAATACCTTTAAATGTTACTTTTTCGAGATTAATGTTATAAAAATTAAAGATTATTAAATTTTCTATAGATTTGCATTAATACTGTTTCTATATATTTTGTGGATAAATTTATAAAATTATCTATAATTTAAATCCCAGAGCCTACGCTTTAAATAAACAAAACGCAGTTATTCAAATGTATGTAACTGACAAATAAATGTCACTATCAAAGAACTAATCATTTCAAAATAATATTAGTAACGTTTTAAAAAGAAAAAAAGTAAATAGAACAAGAGAAAAGGAATTCAATACAGTTTCCAGCATAAGTAAATATGTAGGTATGTATTTAGATTAATAAAAATTAACGATTCACAAAAATATTTAGGCTAATCCTCATTTTTGGATTAGTGAATTCTATTCTATGCCGGTATTTAAAATTTAATCTTCATTTTATTATAGTTCCGGTGACTCAATGGTTAGAGCAACGCCTCATGTGTGCCCTCGGGGCTCTGGGTTCGAATCCCATTATGGCATGGATGTGTGTGAATGTGAACCCACTCTGTAATTGGGATTTAATCCTGTTGAGGGGTTTAGAAAAAAGGTAGTTACTTGGATTAGATTAGACTATATTTTAAGAAATAAACTGTCAAAATTAGAGTAAAATTCGCTAATCCAAAAAACTTAATCTTTTTTGTGACTCGGGATGTAAAAGGCAGGAGGTATTGTGTTGGCCACACCAGATTTTTTGATTAAAAATGAAGATAATATTCTAAGAACGATATTTATATTAAATTTTAATAGTTATTAAAGCACATTTTGTTGGTTTTTGTGAATATGTACTTAATTACTGTCACTAAAGTGATATTTTTATACATTCTCATTATTAAACGGTTATTTTGATAACTAGATTTCAGTGGATAAAGTGCCACTTTAAAAATAGGTGTTAGAAAAAAAGTCCTTTATATGCTATTACTTCATTTTGACACATTTAAATATCATTGTCATTAAGTATTTCGAGAATAAGATATCTCAAAAAGTGAAATTTCAATTACTAAGTTTTTCATATTACAAATATTCCTCTGATTCTATTTTAATTGTCTTGTATCAAACTCTTTAAATAGAAACCTTCCTTGTTGGCTATTTTATATTTTTGTTTTGTATAAATAACTATTTTTGATTCACATGGAATATTCGATATAGAATTTTAAATGCAAATCTTTTGAAAGTTAATTTTTTCAACGTCAAAACTGTGATGTTATTTTTGTTAACTTTGTTTTGCATTCAATCCTCATTAAAATTCAAATTTTATTCTCGGGGTAAACATTTTGAAAATTAAAATCGAAAATTAAAGTCCAATTTGTGGCTTTAAAATAGCATCATACGTAAAAGCAAATAGCTGCAAAATGAGGTACGAGGTAAATTTTTCCGCGCAGAATAGCTTTAATATTTAACCGTGTCTGGTTTCGATCTCAGGTTACTAGCCTTACAGCGAAACTATCCATTAATTAAATCCTTCAGCCATTAAATTTTCCTAATTACGGAAAAACTAGTGCAGCGCATCTCGAGCATAAGTAGAATTTATCCAACCCTATAGAGCTTATTCGAAGCGTAGAAGGCTACGAAGTCAGATTTTGTTTATCTTCTTCCGAAGACAATTGAAAGTTCTGTTGACTGTCTCAAGTTTTTTGCTCGTTCCATTGTTTAATTTTTAACGAGGTATTTACGGATGGGTGACGTGGAAAAAACTTTACTCTTCCAGCAGATTTTATTAGCAGCAGCTGCAACATCTGACTATCTGGAATTAATTAAACAAAACACAATCTGTACGGTATCCACGGATCAACGATTTCGTGATGTCTCAATGAAGTATGCAACTATGAGTTTTCTAGGTTTCTGATATACATTTTCCACATAAGCTTTGAATATCGGTTAAATGAAGCCTGATAATCGCACACAGAAAAAAATAAAATAGGATTTCTATCTAATCTCTTGTAGTTGCTAAGAAATTCAGTATTTTATCTAAACTTTTCATTATTTTATTTATTTTTCTAAGTTATAAAATAGTTGAAATGTCTATATTTAAATATAAAAATGTAAACATTAAAATTTATATAATTCTTATAAAAGTTTAGAACAAATGTATAAATGAATATATACATGGTCTATACATTTTTAGTTAACAGCAGTTACTTGTTTGAACTAAAGTTGATAGAGCATTTTGAATAAAAAAAATATATAAATTAACTATAAATAGTAGGTTTGTTAACAATTTTAAATATTTTTTTTATTCGAAGCCAAAAATAGTTGATTTTCAAAATCCTATTCGGTAATTCAAATTAAACATTAGTCAAATTTTCTACAAGTTGTGCGTCGCGCCTAGGGCCTGCGCGTTAGTTTGTTAGCCTGTGCCTCTGTAGTCGTAAGATCGTGCGTAGTAGTCAGTCGGTGGTTAGTTTTGTGCATTTTATGAATAAAAATGGAAGAAATACAATCTGATACAGTAGACTTGCTACTAGCTAGTTGGGGTTTAGAGGAGCTAATTTCAGATTTTAAAGGTAAGTAATCATTTTCCTTATTTTTATATCTAAATGTAAAGTGTGTTTGATGCCGGTAATATGTTAGGGTGCAAGTATTTTCACAACATTGCGCAATATTATAATAGTGTTACGTAAAACATTAACAGTAAATTGCGATTGTATTTATTGTAATTTTTATTACCAAACGTGAATATGAGATCACGATTACGAATTTTAGTTTATATTTTATGGTATTCTTTTTTTATTATTAAAAATAACGTTTTACGAGTTATTTACTAATAATTTATGTATAATTTGTTGTAGCTAAATGTATAGACATTGAGGTATTCAAAGAACTCACAGTGGAAGATATAAATAATTTAATACCGAATGAAAAATTTGGAATTAGAATTAAATTCCGGAAAAATTTGTTTTCATGGAAAGAAAAAAACGTAAGTCAATAGTTATGTATGCAATGCGAGTAAAATATGTATTTCACGAATAGGTAAGCCTGAGGCGAGTGCATCAATTGTATTAGTGAAACAAAACTTTTTTACTCTAGTTGCATATAAAATTTTTTCTACGTCCGAATTTATAATAGGTATTTTGAAAGATATATTTGCAATATATAGTAGGCTTGCTAAATGAAATAAAAGGTACTTTTTAACGGACGTAGAAAAAATTAGGTTTCACCAATAAATAATACACATTTTCAAAATTTAGGGTTATTATACACCTCTAGCAACTACAGAATCACCAAATACGTCATCCGACAACTGTATGCAGTGGTTGGAATCACTGCCAGTAACTTTCTTACCCGCACCAAATAAAAACATACTGGAACAGCAATCAGACTCCTTGGTAATTAATTATTTTTTTCTTGTTGCTCATTTATTTGCCTTCTATAAAATATACTCTTTAGTTTATTAATATTTTTTTGTGCAACCGGACGCGAAATAAGTATTTCGCAGCCGTAATAAAGGCTGCTAAATTGGATTTCGCGGCCGTTGTTATGGTAACGGCCGCGAAAAATGAATTTCGCGGCCGTTGTCATGGTAGAGGCCGCGAAATTAGGTAAACAATTGTCAATCCCATAGCCACTTGGAAAGCTAACTTCCTATTTACAATGAATCTGTTTAAAATTAATAAAATTTGTAATTACTTATTATTTACGGTTGCACAAAAATATTGTGTACACCTTGTATTTTAAATTTTGCGTTACAGTTATTAATATTAATATTACAGAACTTGTTATCTATATTAAACAATTCGATACCCGGCCAAATACTAATAAAAAATTATGAAAAAAATAAGTGTTTATCAAATAACGATAGAAGCATAGTAACACATACCGTAGCAGAATTTTGGATAGGCCTGGAAAGAAAAATTACAGAAAAAGATTATAAAAACGCTGTAGAACAAATAAAATTAATATTTCCCACAGAAAGTGTGGTACGGTATAATGCATAATTGGGTATATTATGCTAATTATTGATACAAAATTACTTTTGTTTCCAGGGTACATATGAAAATAAAAAAAATCAGAGAGGAAAACTGGCCGAAAAATACTATAGCCTTTCTAAAAAATATCGAAAGGCTGGATTAGTAAAAAGTCGTTACAATTTAACAAAAAAATTTAAAGAGGAAGAAACGTCATCCTTATTAAGTTCCTCATCTGAAGAGGAAACTGATGAAATTTTATCTAACTTTCATTGGCTAAAAAGTAATAATTCCCCACATCAGTTAGTAATTGATAAATGGAATATTACGTACGATTTACGCAAAAAACATGTGTTAGATAAAAATATAAATATATATGAGGAATGGCCTATTCTAAAACAGACGTTTGCGACTGAGTTGGTAAGGTTTAAAGATTATTTGAAATAATTTTGTTTATATTCATAGTGCTATTGTATTACATGATCGAATTGGATTTCGAAAAGCTATATCCTTCGAAAAATTTATTACTGTTTTCCAAATGGCCCATATTTTGCGAAAAAATTGAAATTGTATATAACAGAGATTTAAAAGATGCTAAGTGTAAATTACTTCTTTCGTCAATGAAGATGACAACATGTGAGAGTAAGTAAATATATAATTCTAAAAAAAAAAACTTTTTTAAATGGTTAGGTTAGGTTAGTGTACATTAAGAGGATGTTGAAAATTTTAGAAAAAAATATACTTGTAACGAGCATTGGTAAAATAATCCTATGATCTCGTGTGATAATTATTTTAATGAACATTTTGATGGAAAATTTAGCACCGGTTTTGTAGAGATATTTTGTAATATATTTTATATCTTACTGTACAGTATTCTAAGTTCACAGATATAATTTTTAGTCCGGGAAGGGAAGCGAGTCTTTGCGGTAGTTAATTCAGTAATTTTTTTACGGTATTGTTAACTGTTTTGTTAATGTGCAATCTACTACATATAGCTATTTTTATTAAGTAATGGCAACCTAATTATTTTCAAATAAAGAATCAAAAAAATCTTTGTTCAAAATACAGTATAAAATAAACGTTTTACGATACGTTCGGTAATCATTTCCAAAATTCGGACTCCTTCGTCTCCTCTGTTGGAAACAATTTATCCATACCGTAAAAACTCATTTAGCAGACATATAACGTATATTTTATAACTTAATTGTGTTAAAAATGAAACGATGTGAATTATTGTTACTATTTCATATAGTACTATACAAATGACGAATTATTATACTTTGTATTTTGGAAATATGATAACACATTATAAACAAGACATTTGCCGGATATAATATTTATGTATAATTCAATTTCTATATTTCAGATTACAAAAATTATATTATTTCAATCTTACTAAACGGTATACTAATACCGCAAATTATTAAAACAAATACCAAAAAATGTTATAAACCATCAATATTGGACGGCCAAAAATCATTCGCCATACACGTATTGGTAAGTAGTTTATTGCTTTGGTATTATTTTTTAATTAAAAATGCATATTTCTAGGATAAAAAATATATAAATGAAGAATTCGAACACATTAAAGTGGAATTTATTAAAAGAAATTGGTCGTTGTTGGAGAAACTCCTGAAAACTTATCTGAATTTTACATATATCTGAATGATATATTGTACAAAGTGGATTCATTTTTGAAAGCACTTTCGGTAACATTTCAACTGCACCAGGTTTTAAATATAGAATATGCGCCACAGTGCCATCAAGTTTGGAATTTAATAGAAGAATTTTTCTACGAGATTCCGTCATCCTGTAAAAAAAGTACAGCCCTTAGTGCTCTTTTAGGTGAACTTATTCAGTAGTTTATAATTTTTCATTGTATTGTTTTATCTGTTAGTGTTACTGATTTATAATGGTCCGTTGCTTTTTGTGCAGCTATAATTTCGTAGACATTAATACGTACACAAATCATTTAAAGTTTGTGCATAAATGTTCAAACATGTCAAATTTTAAATGCACTGATTGCCTTCAATCGTTTCAGTCGCTTTATTCTTTTAAACGCCATATCAGAAAACATATCGAAAATGAAAATAATACGGAAATTAAATTTACACCGCTTAAAATAACAAACGAATGTAATATCAATTCAGAAGAAAATAAATATTCGATTAGTAATTTACCAGAAGTACATACTTCAAAATTGACTAGTAATAATGAATCCCTTGAAACAAGTACTGAAATAAATTTTAAAAACAGTTTATTATCTTTTGTATTAAAATTATACGGTTCAATGTCACTTAGTAGAAAAGTAGCAACTGAAATAATTTCTTTCGTACATAATCTCGTCATTATTCCTTTTGCTGAAAATATTAAACAAGTGTTAAATAACCATGCAATTGATAAAGAAGTAATTGAAGCTCTATTAAAAGAGATGTATGAATTTGTAGATATATTTGGACAAATTCAATCAGAATATAAGTTAAAACAATTTTTAAAAGAAAGTGATTTGTTCTCAGACCCTTGTGAATTTTTAATAAATAGCAGCGATACTACAGTTTCTCTCTCTAACGTGCATAAGGGAATATTATTACCTTTAAAAGAAAATTTGAGACGGTTTTTAGAATTACCTAATGTTTTAAAATCTATGTACAAAAATTTAGAAGACATAAATAATAGTGACAAAATTAAAAATATTTGTAGTGGTTCCGTATGGAAGAAAAAAATGGAAAATTTTCAAAATAAGAATGTACTTCCTTATTTACTATATCAAGATGACTTTGAAATAAATAATGCTTTAGGTTCCAAAGCTGGTATTCAAAAAATGTCTGCATTTTATATAACACTACCTTTAATAAGTGCAGAAGATATTTCAAAATTGAATAATATATTTGTTGCTTGTCTCACCAAAACAGTTAGTTTAGAATTTGGTTTGCAGTATACTTTTGGTAACTTATGCTCAGTTTTGAAAAACTTGGAAGAAAACGGCATTGATATTCAAATTGATGGAAAAAAACAAACAATTCATTTAATATTAGCAGCAATAACGGGCGACAACTTAGGATTAAATACAGTAATGGGCTACAGTAGATCTTTTGCTGCAATTTTTTTTTGTAGAATATGTAAAGTACATAAAGATGTTGCAAAAACTCAAACTGTAGAGAATAAGTCATTATTAAGAAATGAAAAAAATTACTGGCATGATGTTCAACTAAATGATGTGTCTCAAACGGGTATCAGAGAATCGAGTGTTTTTTGTAATATCCCATCTTTTGAAATTACTAGCAATGTAACTGTTGACATAATGCATGACCTTTTTGAAGGCATTTGCCATAATGAATTATGTTATTTTCTGAAATATTTTATTTTTGAAAAGAAATATTTTACTTTAGATACTCTGAATGTTCGTAAAACTAATTTTCAGTACCATAATTCAGACAGCGCAAATAAATCTGTAAATATAACAGTACAGAATTTAAACAATTTTAAATTAAAAATGTCTGCAAGTGAAATGCAATGTTTCGTACATCATTTATCGCTTATAATTGGTGATTTAGTGCCTCGAAATGATCCTGTTTGGGAATTACTGAATTTATTAACAAAGCTGATACGTATGAGTCTTCTCCCATCATACGATGAGAATAAATTAAAAGAATTCGAAAATATTATTAATGACCATCATAAGACATACATGCAAATTTTTCAGACCAATTTAATTCCAAAACACCATTTCATTTTACATTACCCGAATGTTATTAGACAATTAGGACCTCTAAAACGATTGTGGGTAATGAGACAAGAAGCTAAGCACAAACAAGCTAAAACATATATGAATGTAATTACGTCAAGAAAAAATGTTCTTCTAAGTGCTGCAGTTAAATGGCAATTTTGTTTTAGTAACCATATTTATTCCCAAAGAAATAATAAATTAAAAATCTCAGATAACTACAGTGGTCAATATGTCGATTTAAGTTCCGAATTATTTAATTCTTCGGAACATGATGTTTGCCACACAGAACTTTCACATGTGTTTTCTATTTCGTACTGTTTTTTATATAATACGAAATATCAAATAAATGATATAATAACAATAGCTGTTCAAAACTCTTCGGACCAGATAGAATTACATTTGATTTGTTTAATTGTTATAATTAATAATGAAATTTATTTTGTAACACAAAATGTTCAAATAGATAAATATGATGAACATTTTGATGCGTATGTAATTCAAAGTACAACTGAAAATATTTCTAAAACTATTATTAAAGCAAATAGGATAAAATACTTACCTACAAATATTGTAACATTAAACAATATGTTGCAGATTGTTAAACTGAAACCTGAAATAATATAATAAAAATAGTTTTGTGCTAAATTTTGTTTTATTTAAAAACGTCTATTACACTGTATGTGACATACCTAAAATTTGTATTAAATAGTGACCTAAATTTTTTTAGATTAAGTATTTAATTTACATTACTGATTTTACTAGTGTAAGTAAATGAAATATCTAATTAAATTGAAAAGTTCGTTTAATATAAATAAGGTATTCATCTAATTATAATATACAAAGCAATAATTCAAATAGTATAATAAAACTAATTCATATCACTGAAGTAGCCAATTAAAATTAGATGATTTTTCTAAAAGTTGCATTCAATTTATTGAATTATTTATTAATAATATTACTAACTTGTTTTGGTAAAACTAACTACAATCATAGATGAGTTGTTGAAATTTGAAAATAGATGATTCCTAAATTCTAGAATAGAAATTTCATATTTAATGATTAGAAAGCTGAAAATCAATTATTCAGTTTCGTTGTGCCACCTATAGTTTTAGTCAAATTTGCCAAAAATTTCTTTCTGTGCAGACATACAATTAACAAAAAATTAAAACCTTAATGTAGCACATCTTAACAAACTTTGGCTTACAAAAATTCATAATTTTAATGTAATAAATGTTCAAAAATACCTTCATTCACACTGAGGCAATATGCTAATTGGTCGTAGAAAGAATTGACACCATTTGTGATGTGTTCTGGAGGTATCTCCTGTGCTGCAATACTATTTATAATGAAAGAAGACTGTTTTGAGTGTAATGCAACATTGAAATTTCTGTAACTCATAGTTACCATCAAATGTATTATAAACGAAGACGGATTTGTGATAAATTCACAAATCCGTCTTCGTTTGTAACTATTTATAATGTTGCATTTTAAAATGGACAAATACTACATTGCTGTCATTTTTTGACAGTAGTGTGTAACCATGGAAGTGATTGACCATATGATGCATGTTAAAATGAGTGCCCGTGAGGTGACGCCTGGTAAACGCCCGCACGGTATACGAATACGTCATCATCATTACCGAAATCTGCGTACAAAGCAGACTGGCACACCCAGCAATGGGTAATATGCCATGATGATATATTTATTTTATATTTATTTAAAATAAATTAAATTCTCTGTATGTTTGATATGTTATGTCATTACGGATATCGGGATATCTGCGAATAAAAGCATAATAGCACAACAAACAATAATGCACTGAGAAAAAGATATAATTACGTGAACTGCAAATTTATTTGTTACTAATAAATCCTAAGCTTGAATAGATCCAAATATATCTACAATTGAAGCAATGTAATAATTTATTTGAAGCATTTATTTGTCTCAAATATATATTGAGATCAATTATATCTTCTATTTTATGAGAACTAAGTATTTATTTACGTTAAGAATTGCGCTAAATTTATTTAATTATTATTGGATATATAATAATTTATTTGAACTAAATTTAAATTGCAAACTCTCATAACCTGGCCACTCTAAATAGATTAAAATTGAAGGAAAATAATTAAATAAAGACTAGTATATTTAATTTATTCCTACGTTATATTTTTATTAACACACAAATTACATCCTTAAGTATATTAATGTACATAATAAAAAATTATAAATACACAATCTGTACAGGTACCGATGCATGTGCTTTGGCATAAAAGATACACTGAAAAATGCAAAGCAAATATCCAAATATTTGTCACTGTTTCGTCACCCATATTCACTACTTTTTAGCAAACGAATGAAAAACAAATCGCCAGAAATGAACACCACCATGAACGGGATGCAACGTACAACGAATGAACAAGTCCATACAAGACATTTCACTTAAAATCGTTATTTGACAAATAGAACATTGTTCACTCAATGGAAATATCATTTTGCCATAAATAATATTTATTTGTGACAAATAAATATAGATTCATACAATGAAAACTATTTTTCTTTGTAATTAATATAACGTTTACACAAATATATTATGAAATTAATTCTAAACAATTACATATTTGTAAGAAAAAAATAAATATTTCAGAAAATTATAAATTTATTTATTAAAAATCTCAATTTAAAATACTAACATATATTAGTTTATTTGAGAAAATGAAATTATATTTAAATGAAATAAATGACGGTCAAATAAATAATATAACTGAATGAATAAAATACATTTCATATTAAAGATTAAATTGTATTTGTTGCAAAGTTACAATAATTGAAAGAGTGAAGTACCCCCTAATTATGAATATTTATTTGCTAAAAACCAGTAATTTTTCTCAGTGTGGGTAATAAGAACAAGTCGTGGTGCCATATTTATATTTATTTATTTAAATTCAAATAGTACTCTAAACTATACGGATTTAATTCGTAATATACCTACTATTAAATATCATCTGCAATATTAATTTGTTTTTTGTCTTAAATTTTGTTGCAGTGTAATACTTTGTTGGCTTCAATATCCGTAAGAGATCAGTGATCCTTTAATGTGTTTAGTGTCATTTGAGTTTATTTAAAATGGTGATGTTTGTGTTGCGTCGCGTATCGATTGTCATTTTAAACAGGGATCGTGTTTTGTTTCAAGTCACTTTAAAACAAATGCGTGGTGTCAGTGACTGCAGTTCGCGTACATTGGAAGTGACATAACAAGTGCATTAGATGCGATATTTCTGTTTACATATTGTCATCAGTTACATTCCATTTTGTACAGAGCAATTTACTGCTGTAGAAACAAACGGACAACGAAACATTCTCACGATGAATCAAACTACACAGTAATTATCGCAGGCGCGACACTGTCTAATTCATTTTTGTCCACCTAATTATTTTTAATTAACAATTAGTTTTGTTGTTGTAGTTCTTACAATTAAGCGACAAGCTATAATTGTAGAAAAAAGTGACTGGCGCTACAAGTTGGCAATAATTTCAACAAATAACTACTCTTGCTTTAAGGGTCAAATATCATTGTTTGTTTTAAATTAACGCCTCGTTACTAAGTAACGTGCCTTGTAAACGTCAAAATTATCACAAATCTGTGAAACTTCTCAAAGAGTAACAAGTTGGCTACGATATATGCACATTTTTCCGTAAGAAAGAGATCATAGCTTGAAAAATATTGCGTGACAAAACAACTTGTGTATGTATTCAACGATATCTTCGATCTTACATAAGAATGCGTGGTATTCTTACAACAGCAGAAAGAAGAATCGAAAGATTGCAACAAGTTTCACAAAGATAAGGCAGGGCTGTATTGTCATAGCTTCCTTTGACATTTACAGAGATATTCCATATTCCTTTCTTGCCTTTAATTGACAACGAAAAAATTCGAACAAGACTGCCGCATCCAAGCAATTACCTCTTCGTATACGCATAAAAGTAATAGGAAATATAAAACAGCATAATTGTCAAGATAGAGAAACATGCTATATTCTTGATATACATATATGCCATACAGTGACGTGTAAATATAGACGTGTATTGCAGATGAGGACAAAAAAAGTTTATTATAATAATTATTAACACATTTTGGTTTATTATTGAAAACAACTAATGAAATTTGTTTGTTTTAAAAATAATAGTAATATTTTCCTACGAGTATGAGCTCCTAGCAGAAGCAAAGGGCTTCCACAAAATATCTCCATCTAACTCTATTTTTGGCTTGAATCCTTACTTCGTTCAATATTTTGTTCTGGTGTTTCATTTCCTTTAGAGCGAAGCGACTTCTCGTAATATTTTGGTCTTACGTTTAAAACTACTGCAAATATTTTAAAAATTGGTGATGTCACGATGTTAACTAGTAAAATGAAGCAAAAAATTATAATTTTCTAAATACAATTGTAAGTAAAAACTTCAGAATTAATTTTTTATTACTAGTGCTAAGGGCATATAGTACAGACGAAAATAAGTAAAAAAGTTTAATCAACAAAGGACTGATTTTGAACTGTTTCCGAGAAAAGCGAAAAATTTAAAAAAACTGACAAAGATAGTGATCGAACAAAATTTTGTCTATGTCAGTAAATAGACTATAAAAAGCAATAAAATTTTATATGAAACATTTTTCTCAATTTCTAATAGTTACGAAGTTATTTGAAAATTAAATATTGGCCAAGGTCGCCACAATATTTAACATAGGACAATTATTTGATTTTTTTTTAAAAAAAACAAAAGCACATCTAAGCTCATCTCTGAAAGGTAAACAAAAAAAATCTCATTTAATCAAAGTCGTAACACATAGTTTTCGAGATAGCAGACCCCGTAAAAACTCATTTTTCACTGCCTCAAATCTCGGAAACTATGCTCGAAACTGTATTGAATTCCTTTTCTACTGTTCTATTTACTTTTTTTTCTTTTTACAACGTTACTAATATTATTTTGAAATGATTAGTTCTTTGATAGTGACATTTACCTGTCAGTTACATACATTTGAATAACTGCGTTTTGTTTGTTTAAAGCGGAGGCTCTGCGATTTAAATTATAGATCATTTTATAAATTTATTCATAAAATATATAGAAAAAGTATTAATGCAAATATATAGAAAATTAAATAATCTTTATTTTTTATAATAACATTAATCTTGAAAAAATAGAGTGGAGTATCCACACATACACACAGACATCATCGAGAAAATGTTAAAATTGGATTCTAGGGACCTTAAAATGTGGTCATTTACCAAAATCTCGATATGTGATTTTTAGACCACGATCCCTATACCTTCCTTACCAAGGGTAGCGGGAGGTAAAAATTAAATCTAGGTATCTTGATTATTCATTATTATTAAATTTTCGGCTCGTTTATTTTTAGAATTTCGTTATTCAACCTTATAATATATTTGCATGATCTGCTTTTGTTCAAAAAATCATAACGACGATTTATTTGTGTATATCAAGAATCACCTGACGGACACTAAAAGCTGTGGCGGAAGAATTATTTTTGTACGATTAAAAAATTGCATAAAATATCACATAACTTTAATTGAATATCGTTTTAAAATTTATCACACGACAACATTGTAAAATGAGAATATTGTTAAATTTAATAACAAATGTAAAATTAACCGTATCTACCATAATTATATCAAAAAATAGTAGATTATTTATTCATTTCATTTTGCTAAATCAATTTTCAACGCAAAATAATGTAATATCTTTAAAATTGCCAAATATAATCTCGACTGCAAAATATACCATACATCAATCATTTCCAAACCACAGGTATCAAGCGTGATATGTTTTTTTCCTATAAAAAAACCTTTTTGTAACTGTAGATTTATGGTTAGCTCTTCTGTAAACCACAAGCTCTATTCTCCTGTCATCTTAAAAATAGGATTATCAATACAACCCTCGAGTAGCATTGTTGCGAATTAGGATCCCAAACCAAACCACACTTAATGTAAATCTAGCGGTACATGTCAGGGACAGGAGTGTGAATCCCAGCCCAGGTCAATGGTTGTAAACAAACCACTGCCATCACAACCATCAACGGTTTGCGGTTCTGCCCACCGGAACTACCGCACAACACCACACCAATGCAGGAAGTGCAGGTAGCTGAATAAGATTACGTAAAGGAAAATGTACTCGTAATTGTTAAGATAAGATAAATGAAGTTGTTAACTTAACAAGATGAAAGTGAAATACTTGAGAGGTTATGTAATTCTACTAGCTTTAATAAAGTATCCCAACAAAAATAACAGAATTTATATGTAATTTTCTTGGAAGCAAATTAAGTACTAGTTTTGTATTTCGTATTGTAATAACTGTATGAGTAGTTTTAGTTATTTCTACACTATAATTATTTATGTGCATGCATTATTATGTGTACTTTATTAACTAAGACACACATACCTACACGCTTCATGGAACATTCAATATCTTAATACATACTTGTAATTTGCATCAATAAAATATGTTTTAAACATTTATAATTACATATTAATATTTAAAATAAAATCACACTAAAATAAATGTGCAAGAACAATATTAGTATGAGTAATAATTTTCACTTATGTAAATCAATTTTTCTCCAGAAGACGCATTAGATCGAGTGAAGAGGAGACGGGCTTGTAAATATGCGGACTCTGAAGGTCTGAAGCGTGAATCTTCCAAGTAGTCAACATCGACCATAGATTAGACTACCACTACTCTTTGCCAATGCTTGTTTTATGGGCGGTTTTCTGTTGGCGGGAATAGGGAATGGCCGGAGACGATGCGCCCTCACGGTCCTAGTTAATGCTGGGCGACACATCAGCATAAGCATAACTAAGGGGGGACCAGGGGGGCCCGGCTCTCCGCAGGATGGCCATAGCCCCCCCTAGGAAAAATTACATATTTGTGTAATTATTTTATATTTTAATTATTGATATAATTTTGTGAATGGTCTGGTGTAAGTTGATTAATCGACAGGAATTTAAGTGAGTAGTAAATAATTTAGTAATTATTCGATTTGAAAAATTCAATAATTATTCCACAAATTACGCTTTTTTATAAAATAAAATAAGCGTTTTGTACTTTACATCCTGACCACATTATTCTTAAAATCACTGTATTTAATCGCTAGCTAAAGTAACCAGCGATGCCTAGGAGTTTTCACGTAGACTATTTCAAAACAATCCACATTATAGGTATACTTAAATATTCCGAAGAGTTCGAAATGTTTCTTACATAAATATTAATAAATAAATAAATATATCATCACGGCTTATTACCCATTGCTGGGTGTGCCAATCTGCTTTGTACACAGATGCGGTAATGATGAAATATTTGCACCGTGCGGGCGCTTACATGTTCCAAAATAATCTAAAATGAACATAAGAGTTTAAGAAGATGTTCATAAAGTTCCAGAGAGTTCTAGAATGTTTCAGAAAGTTCAGAATTTCGAGAGAGTTCTGGAATTTTCCATAAAATTCCAGAACGTTTTAGAATTTCCTTTTCCATAAAGTTCTTTAACGATCTAAAAATTTTTTGAAAGTTCCAAAAGTTCTATCTTTTTGTGCCGCTATAAAACTAAACTGTGCTCAGCCAGCCTTTATATATTTACTTAAAATTGCCAAAAATTAATAGAATATTCTAGAATTTTCCGTAATATTCGAGAATTTAATGGGATATTTAATAATTTTTTGGAATATTCTAGAACAGTGATTTTCAAAACACATTTTTTAATGCGTACATACGACAAAATGGGATTTCCTATTTACTTTGCATTTCGAACTTATTATTATTATTATTACGTATCTCGGGTAATATTAATGATAAAGCAAAACTGTTTGCACATTCCAGGGTCAACTTTTCGAGAAAAATTTAATAGTCACGACAGGAATTTTTGATCTTCTTTTGTTTCTGAGCTACAGGCAAAAACTCGTTTTTCGCTCATTTTGAAAATATCTCATTTATTAGAAAAGTTCGAGAAAAAATGTTTTTACAAGAATTTTACCGTTTTTTAAATAGAGCAAAATGGAGTAATTAGATTTTTTTTTAAAACTTAATGATTCTCGAGATATAACACAAATTTATAATTTTTTTAAGGGGAAACTATGTTCAACATAGTCTCGTTTTTTGCTTATAAAAACATCGAAAATGAGACACCGTGTACATATTAATATTTCAGCGCTAATAAAGCGTTGAAAGTTTAAATTTCGTCTCTGATTTAGTGAAATCCACGATGATCCAATTATATTTTTACGTGTGTAGTAATTGGAAAACTATGTAATTCCATGTTTACATTAAATTTTACAATTATCAACTCAATCCAATATAATTAATGTGATAGCAATCTAAACGTTTAATATTACAAATATTATACCTAGTTAGTTGTTAAGTAAAACATATCGGATTCATTTGTGAATTAATTTAGTCGACTCAAATTCATAATATATTTAGCGTAACTTACAAAGCATATCTGCTTTACGTGTAATTGTTCATTATATGAGGCAAAAGTGATTGGATAAGGACTTTCAAATTAACTGAAATTCAATGCGCTGCGCACAGCGTTGTGTTGGGAATCAGACCACTTGACAATGAAAATATTCCTGCAAACCACAAACACGGACTGAATGTTCGAAATGTAACGAACGATGCATCAAATTATTTTAGAGTTTGTGAAATTTTAAATATGATAAATGAGTTGAATAGTTCATTAGCGCATATATAAAGACTAATTTTATTATGACAAATTATTAGTCGGATATTAGCAATATTTTAATTTATCTTTAATTACAATTTTAGTTATAAATATTAATATTATTTTAATTAAATCTGAACAATATTCATAATTTTAATATGTATAAATAACATAATTCATTAACTGAAATTAATTATATACTTTCTTAAGGTGCATTCACAAATGAAAATTAGGTTTATGGTTTTTGTTTAGATTTAAGTAAGTCATTCATAAATGCAAGTTTAATTTATCTCTAATTTTGTTTTGATTGTACTGACATTTATATAAATGCTTCAAAAACAAGATTAAAATATCAGTAGAGCAAAACTTAATAGATACCCGTGCGCCGTGAAACGGTCATTCGCTTGGCATTATTGGTTATATTTCAGTAATTAAATTCTATGTTCTTCACGCATTTATTTAAAAAGCTGATACCAACAAATGAATACTAAATATATATATATATATATATATATATATATATATATATATATATATATATATATATATATATATATATATATATATCGTTTCAGAATCGTTCTCATTGGTGAAGTTTGTGACATCCAACTAAATCATAAACCTAATGTTTGGACCTTGCAGAGTTTGGCTTTATGATTTGGATTTAGAGACACTGAATTCTTAAGTGTGAATGAAGTCATTACGTAATATGCGGGCAAAGTCTTTAAATATAAAGTATAAACCATAAATCTAAACCTAATTTTCATTTATGAATGTACCTTTAAAGTTAGCAGTAATTTATTTTTTTTAATTAGCAAAACTGACGAAATTAGAACGGGAAAAAATTAATGTAGAACTCGAAAACACTTATAATTATTAATATCAATATCACAACGAACGAAATGTCAATTTATCTTTTGATAATTACTTTCTATATTTCCATGTACATATAAAATTGATGATTACAAATATTATGTAGCTATTAAATCCGCCAGAGCCGGCTTAAATACCGGGGCATTTTCGGATATTTCACTGTAGCTTACGCTCAGACGGAACGCTCAACAATAAGGCATTTGTCAAGATGCGCTATTATCTATCGAAAGCGATTTTTCGAAAACCATGGATTTTTCTTTCATAGAAAACTAAAGGGAAAAGGCCACAGAATTTATTTATTTAATTATCAAAACAGAAATGATTAATTTTCTTATGTATGGGGTCTCGCGGCCGTATGCCTGAGTGTAAGGTCGCGAATCTGGGGAACTGGGATCGATCCCGACCGACGCCAAATATTTAGAATTTTAAATGGCACAAAATTGACTCCTGTGGTGCACTCTCCACGCCAGCATTGAGTGCCCGTGAGTTGACGCCTGATAAGCGCCCGCACGGTGCAAATATTTCATCATTACCGATATGTGTGTACAAAGCAGATTGGCACACCCCAGTAATGGATAATAAGCCGTGATGATTTATTTATTTTATTTATTTATTTTTACTTCCTTGTACAAAGTAAAGGAAGTATTGTATTCGCGAAAAATTTCGGTTTCCAGATTTCAACGGAAATATCCATTTTGACAATCCCTGAATCCATTCTGACTAATTTCGTCGTGACGTCTGTACGTACGTACGTACGTACGTACGCATCTCGCATAACTCAAAAACGGTAAGCCATAGAAAGTTGAAATTTTGTATTTAGGACACCTATAACATCTAGTTGTGCACCTCCCTTTTTGGTCATTACATAATATCTAGAAATGGCACTTTATTTGAAGCCTATAATAGATTTTAATGAAAAACTATATTAAAATATAATCCAAAACTTTTCAAATTTGGTATATAAGACTTTTATATCAATTGGAATAACATAGCAGATTTTGGTTAAAACAGGCTAACCGGATATTACCTGAAGTTGTTAACAGTTTTTCATGAATAAAATTGTTTCATTTTGATTTTAGAAATAAATGCTTCAAATAAGAGTTTTAGAGAATTAAATTCTGCGTTTAGCTCATCAAGTATTATTAAATTAGCCCTTTGTATAAGCGAGATATGTAAATTTAAAACTTATATAAATTTTGGTTTTTGTAATGAAGCTTGCTATGAATTAAGACAAAAAATAACAAAAAAATAAAAAATAGATGTCAATGTCAAATTACGTCAAATACGTGCAATTTTATAATTGAGTCTATACTTCATATTAGTCTTGCGTACAAGGAAGTCGTGTGGTGTCCACATCAGATTTTTTTGTTTAATTTTGCCGAGAATTTCTAAAAGAGGTCCTCTATATCTCCATCATATTAGAAATTGATCATATATTAAAACTTAAACATTATAACAGGGATTATCAAAGTTTTAAAACGGTGTTAATAATTACTCTAAATCTCAAACAGCATTTATTCTCTTCGGTGCATTCTTCGTATTGGTTTTTAAAATATCTTATCTACTCTATTCCACATTTTGAATCTTTCTGCTATCACCTGTTTCACATCCGAAATCCTTTGTCAAGTAAAATAACGCAACAACGAAAGTAAACCAAATACAATTTTCTTGAATTATGAAACGTGTATTTTATACTATTTTTTCATATTTTGGTTCATTTTCAAAAAATATTTAAAAATATACGTTATTCCATTTGTAGAATTTTCTATTTTGGTTGTTTAAGGTGTAGTTTATGAAACTCCTATGAATTTCATAAAGAAGTAGGCACTTTATGACATCCAAATTAGTTTCATAAAGTACATATTAGAGAACTAAAATAAAAAAAAATATTACGGGTTAACGTATAACAGTTAAGACTTTCTAGAACCACACATCGCTTTCAATTTACATAAGTAGTTTCATAAAAAAATAGTGAAGGACTCCATTCTAGAAATAAAGTATAGCAAATGACAAGGCAAATGAGGAACGAATATTTAGAAGTCTAGTAAAAATTTAAATACAAGTTACCAAAATTAAATTTTCATGATTATTTTACTTATAGTGTGACATACAGACTGAAATGGGCATAATATTTTATGGCTTTTTAATTCTGAATGCTATCATATTTAACAAAACTTCAATTTATTTATTCATAATAATAAGAAAGCTTTGGTAAAATGTTAAACCTAAATAAAAGTATAATGCCAAGTTTTTACTTTGTGAAGAATTCATTTCCTTTGTTTGAAATTTTCTAACCTTTGTGAAATCACCTACTAATGTTCTCTATACTATTGACAAAAGAAATTAGCCAGGAAGGCAGATGGACTGGTTTGCCCCATAAATTCTTGACCGTAAGTGGAGAATCATGTAAAACATTCTAAGTCTAGAAGCCCTACGGTGTTTTCTCGTCGGCAGGTAGACTTCATGGGAAACCAACTTCAAATGTTTGTCCAAGGGAAATGAAAAAACAGCACAAAAACTCACTACCCCTATAAGACTGACTGACTGGCAATATTCTCGTCAACAAGTATGCCTATAAATATTTGATTAATGATAGAATCATATCCACACAGTCACTTTTTTATAGGTAACATTTTTTCGATACGGTAGACTAATTTTATATGGAGTGCATTACTTTTTTGTATGTTTTTTGTAGTTGTCAAAAAGTCAATCTTGTTTACGATGAAAATATAAAAAGAAGATAAACAGCAATGTTTTAAAAATGGCAATCAATATAAAGGCCATTACAGTGCCTGTAATTTTTGGTAATTTTGTTTAGAGTCTATTATATTATTTTAATTGCCGTCATTTGTAGATAAGGTAGGTATTGTCTTCAGTAAAAAAATTGATAATGAATATTCAATAAATAAGAAACATAGAATGTTACAATGTTCAATTAATATTATTTTTAATGTACATATTTTGTATCTAGTTTTATTTTAAATTTATCTGTCTAACAAAATGTATAGATACTATCCGGAGCAATGGTTTGAAAGTTGGGAACTATTATACACGTTCAGATATTACTTACTATGGCGTCGCCAAAAGATGTTAAGTCTCTTACTAACCACATACATAATTAGAATTTGTTTTTGATTATTTTAACTGCCAAAGTTAAGAAATAGTTATTTATGATATGTGTTAAAAGTGACATTTTATTTTGTGAGAAAGAAGTTTGGAACACGACGCGAAGCGGAGTGGTCCAAACCTTCAAATAAAATAAAATCACTTTTAACACGTGTCATACACTATTTTTTCTACAAACACTATTTTTACCTCTCGCTAAGAGAGGTATTGAATTCATGCTAAAAATCGCATATCCAGATTTTAGTGAATAAGCACGTTTTAAGGTCCCTAGAATCCGATTATAATATTTTTACGATGATGTCCGTATGTGTGTGTGGATGTGTGTGTGTGTGTGTGGATGTGTGGATGTTGGATTCACGATTTCTCAAATACTATAAGGGCCAGTTGCATAAAACGTTGTTAGCTGATCATGTGTTTAACTACACATTGTAACCATGCATACGTATCAAAAATACATTGGAAAAGAAGCCTTGTCAAAGTTTACAACGTGATTAAAGTTAACAATTCTTTATGCAACTGGGCTTAAGAATTAAGACATTTTTAACTACGTATTCCTCAATCTAACAATAATGGGAAGAGTTAATTAAGTTTTGGTAACAATTGGACAACCGGAAGTAGTAGTTACAAGAAAATAATCATCTAAATATTATTTATCGAAAATTTATGTAAATACTTATATTAAAGAACGTTAAATTCTTTATTCGATAAATATAAATTCATTATTATATCTTCTATAGATTTAGAGATAAAGAAATGCATATAAAATAATTTGATGTAAAAATTCTCAGATCAAACTACTTCAAGTCATGAAATTTAAATGTTTGTAAGTGACACATAAATGTCACTGTCAAAAATATTTCTATGCTACTGTCAAAAATATATGTACATCATTATGAAGATTATGAAAATAAAAAAAGTCAACTACGCAAAAGAATATACCTAAAAAAGAATATAAAAGGAATTTGCGAAAAATGACGAATATAAAGAAAAAGAAAAGGAAAGTAGAAAAAGAAAATTTAAGGATATTGAATATAAAAAAAATGTATGTATTGTACATAATTTATATTAAAATATCCCAGATTTTTCAAATATATGTGAGAATTATTTTGCAGTGAGACAAAATATTTTTCGTTTTATGCGTACAATCAGGTAAAATATCTGGCGAGAGGTTATGTGTTGGCCACATCAGATTTTTTAATTTAAATTTGTATTTCTAATAATTTTTTGACATTCTCTTTTAACACTAGTGTCAAAAGTAACAATGATCTGTCACTTTTAACACTGGTGTCATAAAATGACATTTTTAACGCTAAAAACAAACATTAAAAAGTCTACTTTTCATAGATTTGTAGAAAAAATATTATTTATATTAAATTTACTTTAATTTTATTCTATTATGAATTTTAAACAGTTCAAATAAAGACGATACAAATGCCATGGCAACCTGATAATACACAAAATATTATTTTGAAAAATTAATAACTGGGTTATTTTTAAAACAATACGGTAGTATTTGGTATCACTGTAAAGCTAATTTTAAATACTTTCCGGAAAAAATTAAAATATATGTACCATTCCATTTAAAAAATCGCTTTGTCCGTTACTAACCACATACATAATTAGAATTTGTTTTTGATTATTTTAACTGTCAAACGTTAAGAAAATATTATTTATATTTAATTTACTTTTATTCTATTACGAATTTTGGATGGTTCAAACAAATGCCATGACAACCTGATAATACACAAAATATTATTTTGAAAAATTAATAACTGGATTATTTTTAAAAAAAATATGGAAGTATTTGGTATCACTGTAAAGCTAACTTTAAATGCTTTCCGAACATATTAAAATATATGTACTATTCCATTTAAAAAATCGTTTCCGGCAAAACCGGAAGTAGAATTTAGGGCCTTTACACTCCAAAAAGTGGCAATTAACTTCGCGCACAACTTTGTAATGTAAAATTGAAACTATAGGTAAATAAATAATAAAGAAAATAGCTATTTGTCCCTATTTTTTCAATCACCCTGTATAATTTTTAAACGTAGTGAAAACGATATTTTCCCTAATTTAACATTATGGAAAAAATAGTATTATTAGGTTACAAGTGTCTATATCGGTCTTTTGATTGCAATTTCTTGTAAAAATTTTATTGATTCAGAAATTTAAAAAAAATGTATATTAAGCTTTTTTGCAATTTGTTACAAGTTACATGTATTGTGCATTCGTTAGGTAAATAATTTTACGTTATACTGAATAGTAAACCTCTTAAAACAGAGCTCTATCTCTAGTGGTTAGGCAGGTTTTTACGGGCTATGTCCGTTAGGCTGTTGAAACCATAGAAACACATATACAGTTCTATTTATTCGTTATTTCACCATATGTTTTCAGACTATTTCAATTAAATAATTTAATGTATTGTGGTGTGTTTCAATAATATTTTCAACTTATTTACGATTCAGTATATCATAAAACATTGTACCATGCTCAACCATTACCCGAAATTTACGTGCTCGCACGGATAACAAGCTCGCTTCTCTCGCTCGTTAGGTACCGTGCTCGCCCGTAAAGTTCTAAGTAACGGTCTTGTAATGTAAATTACTATTACTTACTATAAATTAATATCTTACAAGAAATGCTTTATACGGTAATAAAAAATTATATTTACTTTATAGTTGCAAATATATTGTTGTTAATATAATTTATAAACCAAATATAAAACCATATTATAAAATAACTATCCATAAAAATTGTAGGTATATTGCTTAAAAGAGTTTATTACATATTTCATTCAAATTGTTGGTATTCTAATCGTGATATCATCTAAAGTGTGTAATTTTCTGTTCCGAGTCCTAAACGAGAACAAAAGTAACTTAAACATATGTTCTTCCTATATGTGCTTTTTGATTATATCTGCTACGATTGTGGAATAACTTTTCTGAAAGAATCTGTAAGTATAGCTAAGGTTTGGAAGGAGTAAGTATTATTTCTTTTGTTCCTTTTCATATATAATTTAAATAGTAATTTTTCAGGACATTATTCTACAAGCTCTGAAATATTGACGAATGCTGCCATATTCCAAGTAAATTACCATGCAGCAGACGCAAAAAGTACCCAAAGAAGAGATGACAAATTTAGATAGTGTGAGCGCCATGTAAATCTATTCGCTTGAGAGAAATACGCTGAAATTAAAGTCAAATTCCTCAATAATTCACTCACATCAAGCGTTGAGAACTTATAAATAATTAAAATAGTTTCTCAATTCTCCTTTCCTGAATAAAATGTTTGCCATTGTGTTTCCTCAAGTTGAAATTAAATTTCTTTAATCTCTTAACAACTATTATACCCGGAAAAGAATTTTATAGTATTGGGAAAGAATTTTATAGTAAAGGAAAAAAGAATTTTGACAAAAGAACTGATTTCAAGTCCTTAAAAACTCGAATACTCTGAAACGGGGGATAAATTGAATAAGCGTTAGACGTGAAATTCAATTCGGAAACAAATGTTTATTGGAAGCCTGTGCGTATAGAATCTGACTAGAGTTGTCATCTTAAAAGACTACCAAATATTGAACACCAGTAATATTTCTCCTGTAGAGAATAATAATGTCCTTACTTAAAATTTCGCAAATAATTTATAGATTTTCTTTATTTATTACAAACTTTAAATATCCCGATTATTTTGTAACTTCTAAACCAACAGAATTAACAATATTTTGCCTGTCTATAAAAACATACGGCCGATTTCACCACCGATTCCTAAACCGGTGCCTAGCTAGGAATTTCCTAAATTTAAGAATTGCCTAAACTGACACTTATCGATTTTGGATTTCACTAAACAAAGCAATGCCCAGCTAGGAATTACTTATTTTACGTAGGCATCGAAATAGTAATTTTTACCTCTCGCTAAGAGAGGTATTGAATTCATGCTAAAAATCGTATATCCAGATTTTAGTGAATAAGCACGTTTTAAGGTCCCTAGAATCCGATTATAACATTTTTACGCTGATGTCCGTGTGTGTGTGTGTGGATGTGTGTGTGAGAGTGTGGATGTTGGATCCACGATTTCTCAAACACTATAAGATTTAAGACATTTTTAACTACGGATTCCTCAACCTAAAAATAATGGGAAGAGTTGATTAAGTTTTGGTAAAAATTGGACAACCGGAAGTAGTAGTTACAAGAAAAAAATCATCTAAATATTATTTATCGAAAATTTATGTAAATACTTATAATAAAGAACGTTAAATTCTTTATTCGATAAATATAAATTCATTATTATATCTTCTACAGATTTAGAGATAAAGAAATGCATATAAAATAATTTGATGTAAAAAATCTCAGATCAAACTACTTCAGCGCAAGAAATTGAAATGTTTGTAATTGACACATAACTGACACTGTCAAAAATATTTGTATCCCACTGTCAAAAATATTTGTACATCATTATGAAAATAAAGTCAACAATGCAAAAGAATATACGTAAAAAAAATATAGAAGGAATTTGCGAAAAAATGACGAATATAAAGGAAAAGAAAAGGAAAGTAGAAAAAGAAAATTTCAGGATATTGAATATAAAGAAAATGTATGTATTGTACATAATTTATATTACAATATCCCATAGATTTTGTAAATATATATGTGAGAATTACTTTGTAGTGAGACATGAATATATGGATTTGTATTTAAAAATATTTTTTGTTTTATGCGTACAACCAGGTAAAATATCTGGCGCGAGGTTATGTGCTGGCCACATCAGATTTTTGTAATATATTTGTACACTGAAAAAAAATAATCATTTTTATATTTTATGACATATGTCAATTGTATTTGTCAACATTGACATTGAAAATTATGTGGAGATATTATTATTATTACGTCGAGGTAGGTATACAAAATAAAATTTTAAATTAAATATCTTTTACGAGATCTTTTACGATAAATATAATTTTAAAATTTGTATTACAGAAATGGATATTATAAATGAAACAAAGATGAAAATGAACAAGAAGTAAATATAACTGGCAAAAATAGAATAAATAATGAAAAACCAGAAACTGAATCCTCTAATTTCAAATAAAAATTTAAAATTAGACCACCGGAATGCCTATGACACATGACTATTTGGCATTTTTAAAAGAACATATGAATTTAATTATATGTGAATGTAATTTCTCAAAATATAAAATAAAGAAAAATTACGATATACTTATACCTATGTATTTACTAAGTAATTGTATTTCATAAATATAAACCCATATACATATAAAATGATATCTTCTAATCTGAAGTAAATCTTTTTCAAAATCATTTTTCATCACGGAATTTAAAATAATTTGTTCTTTCTTTTCTATTTTGTGGACGTCTTTCTATTTCTTCGTTATAACAACTGTCAAAATATTATTAAACTTGTACAATTTTCATTTTAAAATGTCAGCTGTCAGACGTTAGGAAATGCTTAGCGATTTGGGCATCGGAGAACAGATACCTAGCTAAGTAATTCCTAAATCAAGATGGGCAATGTTTAGCGGGTAATGAAAACGAAATTTTGCTAGGTAATACCTATATGGTGCACGTCGGGTTCATAGGCATTACTTAAATTTTAGGAATCCGTGGTGAAATCGGCCAATAATGTTCTAACCGAGGTTCTAACTAGTTATTCAATGATTCCCTATTACTTTGAAACATACAACCATTAGAAACGAAGTACATTTTTTTGCCTTCTTAACAACACACTATGCGTAAATATGTTCTCTCAATAAACACACATATTTTTTACATTACACTACATTACATTTATGTAGGTAAGTAATTAGATTCAGAATAGTTTATATTTGATCAAAATTTAATATAAAGCACTAAGCAATTAACATGCCAATGACGTTTCCACATTTATATAAAATTTTTAAATATCTTGGCATCATAAAAAAGTAAAATAAACAAACTTTTGTACATGTTAGTTTCGACTATATTACATTGTTGTCGTCTTAAAATGGTTCAAATTTAAATCATAACATTAAGCCTCTAAGTAAAATAAGCAACAATTTTCAAATTTTAGCTATAGGTAGGAATGTGTTTTGTTTTTATCGTTCGTCGTTGATCTATGTTTTTTATTACAATTTAAAATAGAAAACAATTTATGTTTACAAGTTTTTATACTTTTTTCATTCACTGTGTTTATTAATTTATAAACATTTTTATCGCAATGTATATTTCTTGTAATATTTACAGCATTAGGAGACTATTATTATCTATCTAAGCAGGCGGTTTAATTGAAACCCATCTGTCATCACGCATCACAACATTCACGCATCGACACCAGATATTATTTTGGGAAAAACATTTTCTCTACCTTCATTTAAAGAATAATCCCACACTGAATGTCTATGTCAATCGCACATCACCTAGGAGCACTCAACTGTTTATTCACTTGTCACTGTTGTTTCTCGGGCGACTAGATCGCGTGTGTATGGAGCAGGCAAGCAGAGCAGCGTAACCGCTAAGCGCGAAAGCCGGACGAGTACTGAATGCTGCACGGCTGGTAGAGAGAAACAACAGTAGAGGCGGCTGTGGAGGATCCACGGCGCAAGAACTGCGCACGGGGTACCTGAGTATAGGAATTCAAACAGAATGCTTTGGGGGATGCTATTGGTTATTGCTATTTGATGATGGGTTGGATTGGTTTTGTATTTTTTATTAGAAAAGTGTAGGCATCTATTTATATTGGAAGAGAAAGAGAAATAGATGAATATAACTGCGTGTCCAATTTTGAATTGATTAGATTACAAACGTCCTAACATAAAATACAAATAAAAAAATCTTAAGCTCCTCATAGGCAGTCAATAAGTTTACACACACTCCATAGGGATATCGAGAACTATAAGAGATACAAAGTTGGTTAACTTATAGACTTACAAGTTGCTCCAATAATAGACCATTTTAGTGGTTTATCGTTATTTTAGAAAAAAACTACATAGATAACTATTTCATTTCTTTATGTCTTCTGCTCTCCTAATGGGGCAACTTTTATCTTATTTAAGCCAGTAATATAACTCGTCGAGAGCAACAATATTTCTTTATAACTTTTTCTTGAAATCGCATATTTTTTTAGCATTTTTACCACTCCGTAAATTGACGAGTCGTTCCAAATATTTTTGTGATAATTGAATGCAGTAGCAATAGCTATGAAAAAATTTGTTTTAGCAATTGACAGTCCTGTCAATTGTTGCAATTAAATTTTGACAGTAATAAACTTGTTTATAAGGTAAAATTCTGTTAAAATGCGAGTACACAGACATTGTAATTACTTACCCATGGTTTATTTATTTATTTTTTTACTCGTATCTGTAGGTACATTGTACTTGACATCAAGGTTGACATAAATACAGTGTCATCATCACCAAATCATTCTGTTCTTAATATTCGCACATTTGTTAATCTTGTACATCTTTATCACATCACAATACGGAGTGTCACATATGACAATTTAAAAAAAAGCAACGGTTATATCCATAACATGTGCAAAAAGTTCTATGTTTTCAGCACATAACAGACTTCAATTTTGGGAATGGCTCATAATGCCCATTAATGAGACTGAATTTACTTTGGAAGGTGTATTTATTATGCACAATACACATCTCGACAGATGAAAATGCTGTAAAAATTTTCATTAAAAAATGTTTGGGAGGGAACAATAAATGGACGACTAATTATTGGTACTCATGTACCTTGTTTAAATGGACAAAAGTTTGTACTTACATTTTTTGAATAACGTATTTAAACTATTATGATTTGTCGACGATAAATAATCATCTCATAACCTAATAACTATGCTTTTGCTCTTCCTCTCGTTACCTGGTCTCTCCTTGTCTTCCTCTATTCACAGGTGATTAAAAGTCTGTTTTAATACACAACTTTATAATTTTGTTATCCAAAATTTAAATTTATTTATTTTAAAAATTGTACTATTACGTATTAATTAATAATAATGTTATTTCCCTTGATTCGTTTATTAATTACTGTGACTGGAAGTGTAGCCGATAACCGACAATTTTTGAGCTGTTTGTATTCCACTTGAATACAGCAGCAGCCATTTGTTCTCCATGGACGGGTAACGAAATATGCAGCAAATCTTTAAAGAATTTTAACTCAAAATCTAAAAGACTTAGAAAAAAAAGTTATTAAGAAATATTGTTGCTCTCGTCGAGTTACATTACTGGTTAAATTTAATGCACTTATTTCATTTACATCCTATATATATATATATATATATATATATATATATATATATATATATATATATATATATAGATGCGGAAAGTACTCGCGACTGTGTCGAGTAGTTAAGAAAACAAATAGTGGGAATGCAGTCTAGGAGTATATATATATATATATATATATATATATATATATATATATATATATATATATATATATATATATATATATATACATATATATATATATATATATATATATATATATATATATATATATATATATATATATATATATATATATACATATACAGGATCTCTTTGATGGGTATTTCAATGATAACCTGAAGAAAAAAATTCAACTAGTGGTTCTCAAAATATGTATACCAACTTTTTTATTTTAAATGGAAACATATACTTTTTATTTGCTCATTCAATAGAATTCTGAATCCAACGATATATAATTTTCATAACCTTACATAGGTAACAAAATTTTCGAGAATTTTTTTTTATAAAATTTTGATTTAATTCCCCCAAAATATGATATTATTAAGAGTGCCATGACTGAAAAAAAGTGAGTATGTTTAAAAAAGAACTTTTCGCGGTGTGTGAATCGATGCATTTTTATTAAAAATTATATGAAGAAGACAATTTCTCATTTGACATTTTATCTACTTTCCGAAAATATAAAAGTATACATACCAACCAAAGTAGCATTCAAGATCTTTTCACACCAAAATGGCATTTAACTCCGCGCGTAACGTGAAGATGATGATACTACTCTGATGACTGGTGGACGCTTGGATGGGTGGCGTCCAGGACTTCATGAGAAGGAATTAGTGATAAGGACGAACACTTGAGAAGGACGAACACACATACACTACACTTTAACTTTCACTTTATCACGCTATTTACGGCAGGGAACTTATGGACATGAACACTTTTTATGATTTAATAACTTTATTTACAATTAAACTAAACCTAACATGTTACATTCTGTAACCCAGCGGGCGGGCGTCGCCCTAAAACTAAAAGACACTACATTCCGTCAACTAACGTCTTCCCGACGCGACGAACTCATCTAGCCTCTTACATGTTAACTCTCACGAGTATCTAATCCGACTATCTTTAAAAACAAAACGCTATTTTCAGGACAGGATTATCTTAGGGGTACGGGGTACATAGGCTAGGGCATCCATAGTCACGCACGTATACATAATAATTTTTAGACTTAATTATCAACAAATAAACGTCGTGATTTCTAAACTGATTTTTTAATTAAATAGATAAACAGCGTTAAAATATGAATATTGAAACTATAATATAGGAAAGTTTATAAAAAAGTTATTTATCTGTTATTGCGCTTACCCTCGTCTTATTACAATAGCATTCATTCATAGTTAATTGTCATAACATATCTGTATGTATATAATAAGGGTACTTAAACCGAATTATGTCGTTAAAAATAGAACAATATTTATAGAACTCTGAATATTTAGTAATTTTACAAACTTGACTTAAGCAATTTGCGGTAAGGATGCTAATAGATTTCTTCGTAGTTTCGCAGTCCAGGAGCGTTTAATCATTTTATGCCGATCCCTCGAGTTTAACAAACAAACAAACAAACAAATATATCATCACGGCTTATTACCCATTTCTGGGTGTGCCAATATGCTTATATTCGCAGATTTCAGTAAAGCTGTATCTGTACGGGTGATGGCGTTTACTAAGTGTCACCTCACGAGCTCTCAAAGCTGTCGTGGAGAGAGCACCACAAGAGTCACTTTTGCGCTATGTATTTTAAAACAGGTAATAAATTTCAAGTTTGCTCGATTTGAATCGAGCTATACGAATAATTTATTTCTACACACGACCCTTTTCCTTAAACAGAAATTCTACGCACTTGGAAATAGAATACATATAAATTTCTTGACAATTCCACGTCACCTAAAAATTTCTTTCGCGACCTAACGCACACATCCCGGCACCCCTCCGCCAAGCGACATATGCTAGGTTGCATTTAAGTGTCAGCGAAAATTAATAATTTATATTTTAAGTCTCCTCAATGTTCCAAATGACTTTTGTTCATTTTTTCAATCCAAGGCAGGACAATCTGGAGGGCGCTAAAGAATTTCGCGGACAAGGCGTACACAATATTTTTTGTGCAATCGTAAATGCAATTACAAATTTTATTAATTTTAAACAGTTTGATTGTAAATAGAAAGTTAGCTTTCAAGGTGACTATGGGGTTGACATTTGATAAACAAAACTATGTAATTCTCAAGTGTTCTCAAGTGTCAAAGTTATTTTATACCTAATTTCGTGGCCACTACCATGACAAAAGCCGCGAAATTAGGGATACATGATAATTTGATGGCGATAACTTTCAAAATAGGTATTAAAAATAATCACTAAATCAATATTAGTTCTAAAATCTGCAAAAAAATAATGTGTTCAACACTACTCCAAAAAGAATTATTTGCCTACGGAATTTCAACACAGTGATCCTGTTGTTGAATAATATGATACTGCCGCCCCAACTCTGCAAGTTTTTGTCTACTATTCATTTAAAAATTCCTAAAATATAGATTATGAAAATAAGATTGAGTCTCAAAATAAGCATATAATAAACAAATAGCAACTGCTCGAAATATAAGACTTACCATAGAAAAACCGTTACAATAGTATATTAAGTATTAAGAACGGTAAGGACAGTTTACCGATCGAAGACAATGTTTGGGGACTGAGCGAAGCGAAAGTCCAAATTTTGTCTGAGATCGGTAATTCCTTAACGTTCGTGATGCTTATACTATTTTTTGCACGATCGACGCACAAAATTTAAAAGAAAAATAAGATTTGAAAATTATTTTGACATATTAAAAATTTTTATTTGTCATTTTTGAAGTAAGCTTTGATTTTTGTTTATATTTATTTAACGTCTCGCCTCGAACAGTAAGTGAAGCCCATCACTTACCGACGTGACTCATATCACTTACCGTTCAGTAATTTGTAAATAAGACCTATCCGATCGTGAAAAAAATATAAAAAATAATTATTAAGCCAGCACTCGCGCAATAGGAATTTTGCTCATAGGTTCTGTACTGGATACCGATTCTTGAAATATGAGAACATTCTCACAAGGTGACATAAAATTTCATCTCACTATCATCTCATTTCATATTTTCTCACTATTTTTACCTCTCGCTAAGAGAGGTATTGTATTCATGCTAAAAATCGCATATGCAGATTTTAGTGAATAAGCACGTTTTATGATCCCTAGAATCCGATTATAACATTTTTACGATGATGTCCGTATGTGTGTGTGGATGTGTGCGTGTGCGTGTGCGTGTGCGTGTGCGTGTGCGTGTGCGTGTGCGTGTGCGTGTGCGTGTGCGTGTGCGTGTGCGTGTGCGTGTGCGTGTGCGTGTGCGTGTGCGTGTGCGTGTGCGTGTGCGTGTGCGTGTGCGTGTGCGTGTGCGTGTGCGTGTGCGTGTGCGTGTACGTGTGCGTGTGCGTGTGCGTGTGCGTGTGCGTGTGCGTGTGCGTGTGCGTGTGCGTGTGCGTGTGCGTGTGCGTGTGCGTGTGCGTGTGCGTGTGCGTGTGCGTGTGCGTGTGCGTGTGCGTGTGCGTGTGCGTGTGCGTGTGCGTGTGCGTGTGCGTGTGCGTGTGCGTGTGCGTGTGCGTGTGCGTGTGCGTGTGCGTGTGTGTGCGTGTGCGTGTGCGTGTGCGTGTGCGTGTGCGTGTGCGTGTGCGTGTGCGTGTGCGTGTGCGTGTGCGTGTGCGTGTGCGTGTGCGTGTGCGTGTGCGTGTGCGTGTGCGTGTGCGTGTGCGTGTGCGTGTGCGTGTGCGTGTGCGTGTGCGTGTGCGTGTGCGTGTGCGTGTGCGTGTGTGTGTGCATGTGCGTGTGCGTGTGCGTGTGCGTGTGCGTGTGCGTGTGCGTGTGCGTGTGCGTGTGCGTGTGCGTGTGCGTGTGCGTGTGCGTGTGCGTGTGCGTGTGCGTGCGCGTGTGCGTGTGCGTGTGCGTGTGCGTGTGCGTGTGCGTGTGCGTGTGCGTGTGCGTGTGCGTGTGCGTGTGCGTGTGCGTGTGCGTGTGCGTGTGCGTGTGCGTGTGCGTGTGCGTGTACGTGTGCGTGTGCGTGTGCGTGTGCGTGTGCGTGTGCGTGTGCGTGTGCGTGTGCGTGTGCGTGTGCGTGTGCGTGTGCGTGTGCGTGTGCGTGTGCGTGTGCGTGTGCGTGTGCGTGTGCGTGTGCGTGTGCGTGTGCGTGTGCGTGTGCGTGTGCGTGTGCGTGTGCGTGTGCGTGTGCGTGTGCGTGTGCGTGTGCGTGTGCGTGTGCGTGTGCGTGTGCGTGTGCGTGTGCGTGTGCGTGTGCGTGTGCGTGTGCGTGTGCGTGTGCGTGTGCGTGTGCGTGTGCGTGTGCGTGTGCGTGTGCGTGTGCGTGTGCGTGTGCGTGTGCGTGTGCGTGTGCGTGTGCGTGTGCGTGTGCGTGTGCGTGTGCGTGTGCGTGTGCGTGTGCGTGTGCGTGTGCGTGTGCGTGTGTGTGTGTAGATGTGTGTGGATGTGTGGATGTTGGATTCACAATTTCTCAAATACTATAAGACTTAAGACATTTTTAACTACGGATTCCGCAATCTAACAATAATGGGAAGGGTTGATTAAGTTTTGGTAACAATTGGACAACCGGAAGTGGTAGTTACAAGAAAAAAATCATCTAAATATTATTTATCAAAAATTTATGTAAATACTTATATTAAAGAATGTTAAATTCTTTATTCGATAAATATAAATTCATTATTATATCTTCTATAGATTTAGAGATAAATAAATGCATATAAAATAATTTGATTCTCAATTTAATTCTCAAATAAAACTACTTCAAGGCAAGAAATTTAAATGTTTGTGATTGACATGTAAATGTCACTGTCAAAAATATATGTATGCCGCTGTCAAAAATATTTGTACATTATTATGAAGATTATGAAAATAAAATAAAATCAACAACGTAAAAGAATACACCTAAAAAAGAATATAAGAGGAATTTGCGAAAAAATGACGAATATAAAGAAAAAGAAAAGGAAATGTAGAAAAAGAAAATTTCAGAATATTGAATATAATGAAAATGTATGTATTGTACATAATTTATATTAAAATAGGTATCCAATAGATTTTGCAAATATATGTGAGAATTATTTTGTAGTGAAACATGAATATAATTATGTATTTGTATTTAAAAATATTTTTCTTTTATGCGTACAACCAGGTAAAATATCTGGCGAGAGGTTATGTGCTGGCCACATCAGATTTTTATTCCCGAAACAAAGTGAGATATATTTCACCTATCTAAATGGCTATGATTTAGCAAGTGAGAAATTTGAAATAGAAATGATTGTTTCTATGGCTTATATTTGTATTTTTGACATTAATAGTACGACATTGCATTCATCTTCAATTACCTTTACTGTCATATTTAACTAAAAAGGAAAAGTAAAAGGCATTGTTAAATTTTATAACAGACCATCCAAAATTATTAAAAAATAAATTCGATTCTTCATTTACTTATCAAGCTAGTCAAAATTTATAGAATGAAATTAGCACTATCCTAAATAGTATGTGTGGGGCAAACAAAAATTCTAAAGAATGGAAAAAGGTAAATATATATATATATATATATATATATATATATATATATATATATATATATATATATAATCCTATTCTATCCGTAGAGTAGGTTGAGGTTGTCTGAGAGCTCAAAATGATTTTGACTGATATTAAATCTTCTCCTCTGTCTATTATTGGCCATTTCTGTTTCTAAATGCATTAAGGCAGCAGCTATTTCTGCTTCGTCAATCATGGTTCTTCTTTTTGAAATTTAAAAATTATATATTTTATTATGTCGGTGAATTCAAATATTGTATGACATTAAACGAGTGTCATTGATTCTGACCACCAAAAAGTTGGGGAGATAATTTTCACCTAGTGAGATGAGATGTGAGGTAGTGAGAAGTGAAAATTATTTCAAGAATTAAAGAAAAATTCTCACTACATGAGATTTAAGTCACTTCTGTCAAATCTCACTGTCATCTCATTTTTCAAGAATTGCCCCCCTCTGGTCTGACAAATGTCTAATAACTATTAACGCACTAATTAATAAACTGTATTTGAGAATCGAAGGAAGTCATACGAGACAGTCAGCTAGATGCAGTTTTTAATTCTGATTTTTTTTATATTTACACTTTAGTTCTAAAATTAATAGGGCAGAACTTACAGCCATATGAAAGTTATACCATTGTACATACATATTTCCTATACCGGGTGTAGAAATGAAAAGTGACCCATAGCGATTTCAACGTTATTTTTTTAATACTGCTATATCTCTTTACTTATTTATTTTAGCGCAAATAAGGTAACAATATAAGTTGTTCAGAAATTAAAAAGCGTCCTATGAAGACAACTTACATAATCATACATATTTCACGAGATATTAATAGAATAAAATTTAATGTTTTTTTTTAGAAAAATTGTTAGTGCCTAATAAAATATTCACTTTATTATTTTTTAATTGTTGTATAATTTCTTTTGGGTATAAACTCAATTTCTTCGGAATTTATACAAATATACAAATGAATATTTGGTTTAGGTTACTTGTTTCATTTTACAAAGCACTCTAACGATTTTTCTAAAAGAACATTAAATTTTATTTAATTAATATTTCGTGAAATAAAAATGATTATGTAAGTAAGTTACCTTTATAGGTTGCCTTTTTAATTTTTTAACAACTTATATTCTGACCCTTTTTGCGCTAAAATGAATAGGTAAAGAGATATAGCAGTATTAAAAAAATAACACCCGGTACGTATACATCCTTTGCAAAGGGAAGCGAGGGGTAAAAATTACATTAGAATAGAAAAGGACTACATGTTTTTGCAACCATAGCATACCGGCTGGTGCTCAATATCCATTACATTGGTCCCATACATAGGCAGTTAACATGGGAAGAAAGTTTTTGCAAAATTTTATGCGGTGCCTTATAAATATAGATTTATAGAAAATTATAAAATTTTGACTGTAATTTTTTTAAATTTATGGTTTAGTATGCATTATTTCAAGATATGAGCATTGATTAATTGTTAAATACTTGCTTTCTTTTAAAAAATTAGTTGATTTGACTTTTTCCTCGACTCTCATTCTTGATCTAATCGCATACTAAAAAGAGTAAAGAGGTGGATTCAATAGATTTGAATCCACCTCTTTACATTAAGTATATTTGGACACCAAAAATTGAGAATTTTATTTTTCTTCTTTAAATCTCTAAACACCGCATAAAATTTTACGGGACAAATACTATTTGAAAATCTGTTTTCCCATGTTAAAATCCTATGTAACATATTTCTAGCGCCACCCGATATACGAATTATGGGCTATTTCCATATAGGTATGTAAGATTCAGTTCAATTATACTTCATTTGAATTAAAAATGGAACATATAAAGCAATAAATCCAAACCATTAATTGGGCAAAATGCAAGCCGGTATTAGTTTAGCGGAAAAATGTCACTAAAGTGAGTTGTCAGATCTTACATGTTCGACATCGTAGAAGTAAAATTGTTAGCATTGACCTAAATTTACGCTAGTTATTGATTCAGTTGTATATTTATTGTTCAGGTCCTATTGCACATTTCACTTAACAAAAAGGTGGAGTACTTTAGTAAAAGTAAACAGGATAACACTGAAAAACGGGCCACTCAAAATAACTTTTTTATTTATAATGTAGGTAACGTTTTTAAGAAATATTAATAGTTAAAATAGATGTTTATTAAACCGATAAATAAATATTAAAATATAATAACAATGACAATTACTATAGTTAAACAAATATTAAATTAATTAATACTAAGGATATAATTAACTAGCTAAACACTAACATTATTTATTTAAACAATTAACACTACTATTTATTTCTACGATATTACTGAATATTTATTTCTACTATTTATGTCACTATTTATTTATATCACATTCAACTGTCCGACCTACTGACCTCCACAGCGTCTATATACTCAACTGACTCAAAAGAGTCTGTATATTCAACTGTCCGGACAGAATTCATTCCTTGCACCTCACTGTCTATTTATGTCTAACTATATAACTGTCCTTCTGACGAACTAACTCTTCCAACTTCCACAGCCTCAATATTACCGACTGTCCGTATGCCACAACTCAACACCACTACTGAGTATCCACTTCCACTCGCCGTTACTGTTCTGACAACGCGAGGGTAAGAGCAATAATAGATAAATAACTTTTTATAAACTTTTTTAAATTATAATTTCAATATTCATATTTTAACTGTTTATCTATTTAAGTCAAAATTCAGTTTAAAAATTCATATTGTATTATGATAGTCACGACATTTATTTTTTTATCATTAGTCTAGAAATTATTATGTATACGTGCGTGACTTTGAATGCCCTAGCCTATGCACCCCGTACCCCTCAGATCATACTGTTTTGAAGATAGTTTTGTTTTAGATAGTCGAATTTAGTTACTCATGGAGTAAACATGTAGAAGAGTCTAGATGAGTTCGTCACGTCGGGAAGACGTTAGTTGATGGAATATAGTGTTTTAGTTTTTGGGCGCTTGTGCAGAACGTCCGCCCGCAAGGTTACAGAATGTAACATGTCAGGCTATTATTAATTAATAATAATGTAATCATTAAGTTAAAAGTTTAGTTATTAAAACCCAAGTAGTGTCCATGTCCGCAGTGTTCATAAAGTGTAAGTGAAGTGTATGTGTGTTCTGTCCTTTCCACGAAGTCGTGGACGCCAATCATCCGAGGCGTTCACTAGTCAGTTAGAGAGTCATCGCTGGAATAAGAAGCAGTAGTATCATCATCCAGATCAGCAGCCCCCTCGTGTTACAGTGGCGCAGTCAACGGGTAGGATAATGAGAGTAATGTTTTACTCTTATTCATCCGAAAAGTTCCTACATTAGTTTCAGTATTATTAGTTTGTGACCGAGGAGAGGGTGCTTGGTGTACAATATGTACACATTTGCGACCACGACGCCAGCGATGATACAGCAACCCAGGCCATTGCTTGCAATAAATACGTTCTATGGTGATGGCAGCGTGGAAGAATATATCCACAACATGATAGCAGCCAGCAGAAGATACGGCTGGGATGAAGTTTTCTTCGGTTGTGCAATATGTTTAGGCTCAGTGGTAAGGCAAGGGAATTGTATTTTGCAATTCCATTGTATAAGCGGTCTACCACTGGCACAGATATGGTGCGTTGGTTAGAAATAATCTATGCAGGACGCACCATATTACCACCATCGTTTTTTCCTGCTTGTACGCCAAGTTTTTATGGTCCAGCATGGACGTACCACGTTTACGCACCGCAGGCGCCGTTAGATTCGTTGTCTCCAAGGCATCCGTCGGTGGCACACGGCCACGCTTCTTTTGCCATGCCTGGAATGCACGAGTTGCCAGTAGGGAGGATCAGTTTAGAAGAAATTGAGTCCTTGCTGGCAATAGAGGATCGTTTTGCGGTGGTAGACATACCACGACTAGAAAATTCGACAATAGCCGTCACAGCGAGTGACAAGGGCGTACAGGAAGGAAAAATGGATAAAGAGAATTGCCTGCCGGAGACAACAGAGAATTTTGAGACTGAGGAAGAACACAGCGAAGTAGCTGATGAACACGACATGGACTCAGTATATGTTGACAACAGCAACGAAATGGATCTGCAAATGGTCAACGAAGAGAACATCGTGAATGGCGACTTGGGAGTGGACATCGGAGAGGACAACTTGGCATGCCCACCTGTGCACGATTTACGCCGCGAGCACGCCACTGGTGATATCGTCTTGCATTCCAGGATCGACGTTATCGCTTACAGCCACAGTGTTCATAAAGCGTAAGTGAAGTGTACGTGTGTTCTTCCTTCTCACGAAGTCTTTATCACCAGTCAGTCAGTATATCATCGTTGGAGTAATTAGTATTAGTATCATTAGCATCATCCAGATCCGCACTCCCCCTCCGTGTTACACTGTTCCCGTATACCTAGCTTCCCAATACTACTGAGTATTTACTCCCACAGCTATTCCAGTATACAAGTAACTTCACGAGTACTGCACTCGATACTAAACTGCATACGCGCACCACGATACTACTGTGCTACTCACTGACTCCTTATTTCTTACTAACTCTGTAACTGTCCTTTTGACGGACTATCTCTGTCTGCGACGGTCCCTCTACACACAATTACGTTGCTTATATAATTGCTGTAATATTTTTCCGGAACAGTCTCGAACAACATAACAATGCGCCAATCGCGCGCTGCACTATGTTATCCGCCTATTCCCTCACTATTAAACTCTAGAACTTCTATCATAGGCGTCGGCTCACAGGCGCTGGCTGGCGGCTCGCGGACTAAGTGTTGTTACAGACAATTTTACTCAAGTGAGCTCTATTGTTCTTAATTCAGAAATGGTCGCGTAAGGATTAAAATGACTTCATATAAATAAATAAATAAATAATAATAAAATTACGAATTCAACGTAGTGAATTTTCATTGAAAAAATAAATTACAAAAACGTAAGAAAAAATTATGTATAATTAACCTGGTAAGCCATATCAGGTAGGCTGCGATAACAAATTGATCATTTTTACTTCCTTGTACGAAGTAAAAGGAAGTATTGTAATCGCGAAAAATTTCGGTTTTGAGATTTCAACGGAAATATCCATTTTGATCATCCCTGAATCCATACTGACTAATTTCGTCGTGACGTCTGTACGTACGTATCTCGCATAACTCAAAAACGGCAAGCCGAAAGTTAAAATTTTGTATTTAGGACTTCTATAACATCTAGTTGTGAACCTTCCTTTTTGGTCAGTACATAATTTCCAGAAATGGTACTTTATTTGAAGCCTATAATGGATTTTAATGAAAAACTATATTAAAATATAATCCAAAACGTTTCAAATTTGGTATGTAAGACTTTTATATCAATTGGAATAACATAGCAGATTTCGGTTAAAACAGGCTAACCGGAAGTGATATATTACCTGAAGTAGTTAACAGTTTTTCTTGAATAAAATGGTTTCATTTTAATTTTAGAAATAAATGCTTCAAATAAGAGTTTTAGAGAATTAATTTCTGCGTCTAGCACATCAAGTATTATTAAATTATCCCTTTGTATAAGCGAGATATGTAAATTTAAAACGTACATACTTTTTGGTTTTTGTAATGAAGCTTGCTACGGATTAGGACAAAAAATAACAAAAAAATAATAAAATAAATGTTAATGTCAAATTACGTCAAACACGTGCAATTTTATAATTAGGTCTATACTTCATCTTCATACTGGTCTTGCGTACAAGAAAGTTGTGTGGTGTCCACATCAGATTTTTTTTGTAACAAAATATAGAAACTTACAAAAAAAAATACTTTTAAAGCAATTAACTTAAATATTACTCAATATTATCTTACCTGTTTCCACAGCCTGCCTGATATCATGGCTTAGCAGGTGATTTATTTATAATTTGCACGTTTTTGTAATTTAATTCTTCATTAAAAATGCACTTCAAGAATATCCTTGAATTCGTAATTTTACGTAGATTCCGAATATATAAAAATATAAAGTATAAAATATGAAAGTTGTGTCACTTCCTATTAATCCGGAAACGCTACCAATATGCCAAATACCATTAGTTGTGAGCCCCTAAGCTTACTTTACAAATATATCAATAAATATTAAAAATTATTATAAATAAAAAAGTTATTTTGAGTGGCCGTTATTCAGTGTCAACTTGTAAACTATTATTCACGAAAGCTGACTATTCAAGGTCATTTGTGAACCATCTGATATAATATTATTTGCAGATAACTTCATTGCATTTCGTTTGCATAGGCGTGTAACATGAAATATTTATGGACACATTTTAACTGAAAAAATGAGAATAATTCATTTGAAAATTATGTTTTTTTCTAAATAATGCCTTTCTGGAAGATTTATGTTCTTCACTTATGTTTTTGCAAAATACAAAAACATAGACAAACCAAGGAATAATAATTTGATTTAAACGTCAACGCCACTGGGTAAATATTAGCACAGAGGGCAGTGTAGTAGATAATTAGGTATCTGTAATTCTACGACATATGTCATTATTATTTATAGTGTGTTAGAAAGTAATGTCACTATTTACGTATATCTGTTACACCACATAAATTAAATAGACATAGGTCAAATAATATTTCTCTTTCTAATACAGAATGTTGCTAAGCTACTGCTATAAAGAGATGTGTATTCTTTCTTCGAACAAATGACCTTGAATAGTCTTCTTTCGTGAATAATAGTGTATACTACCTGCGTCCCATAACAGTTGTTTTATCACATTTGTAAATAAATAACAAACTCATGGCAAACAATTAAATTTAGTAATGAGAATTATATATTTCAATAATAATTATAATTAATTTAAGTAATATTAAAAAAAAATTATCTTTGACAATACCTACCTGTTTTATTTTCTCACATTTGGAAAGATGTAACCAAAATATTATAAAACAGCATCCCGAAAATCATTTGTCAATTTGCGTTTATATTATTTATGTTCTATTTTTCATCCATTGTTTGAATTTTTTTGTGAAACACTCCACAACATGATATTATTTTAATTGCTGTGGCTGTTCGGAAATAAAAATTTTGAAACAATTAATATAAACAATAGATTGGAGTGATTTTTATACAGTTAATTAGAAATTTGAACAATTATTCCCAATAATTGGAACAAAAATAGTTAAATGTGACAACTATTATGAGACAGAGGAAGTATTTATTATGTAAATTTAGCTCTAAAATTACTGTTAGAAAAGGAAAGGTTGTTTATTTCAAATAATAAAATACGAATAACTTATAAAACTTTCCTTTACATGGAAATAGCCAATTATTTGTAAATGTTGTAATTTGAAAGAAACAGTTATTTTTAAATGATATTGCATGTGCAAGTAGCTTCATCTTTAAGATATTTTAATTTTATATGAATTCATTATAATAAATTTGTTGCTGCAATAATAAGGCTTTGATTTACATTTACATTAGCGTCGGTTTCACCACTCAGTATACGTGGCATTTACATTAGGCGTTCCGATTATGATACAATACAATTTTTATATACAGGCTGTTCATTTTATTTTGTCTATTATTGCTATTTCGAGAACTACAAGAGCAACGAGATCGGATAAATTAGCAAACAATTTCAATATTACGAGGCTATTTTAATGAGCGTAATTTTTTTTTCACCCAGTAGTTTTCAAACTGTTGGGACCAATTTTGTTACTATAAAGGGGATCGTATATTTTTTATTTACTTATTAGATATAGAATTTTATTCAAAATTAAGTGATATATTTCCATACCTTCACTTAACGGTTTTTTGAGAAATATTTATATAAAGTTTTATATTAATATATTTAAAATATACCTAACTATAATAATAGCATGCAGTTGCACGAGTTGTAACTACAACTAGTACCGAGCATGACGGGATTGCCTGCACTGAGTGCAAACCTAAATATACAGTGCGTCCCATTTAGAGCTGCTACCATTAGGATCTCGAGAACTATAAGATATACAATGTTGTGCACCTATAGGGGGACATGTCAGATGTGCTTTTGTTTTTCAAAAATTCTCATAGGGCATTAGATGACGAAAAACTGAATTTGGTCGATTTTTTTATTTTGAAATTACTTCTTAAGTATCAGTGTAATCGAGAAAAATGTTTAAAATACAAAAGTTAGATATTTTCATTGTCTATCCAGTGGCGTCCGAAAATATTATTTATCGCTAAAATTCCAAGATGTAACACAAATATACATTTTTTTAAATGGAACCCATATTTGATTTTTACTTTAAGGAAATACTTTTATTCTTTTTCGAATGATATAAGGCCTATTGTATTTTAAATAACTTTTACCTGGTGTCCCTACTTATGATAACTTAAAAATATAGAATTAAAATTAATTTATGAAGCAAGGTAGGTATGCAATAAGTTACTTAAGTAAAATAAAATACTATTTTGAAAAACTAATGAAAATCTTGACAAAAAATAAGAAAATTCATGAAAAATATAGAAAAATCTAAGATTTGAAGGGCAAAACAAATTTAAAATACAATAACTTTTATAACAATCGAACAAATGTGCGAATATTAGGAACGTATGATTTGGAAACGCTCGGTCTAAATGCGTTGGCAACTTTATAACACTATTTTTATATCAACCACAAATTAAAATGTAGTAAATATACAAATAAATAAACCATAGGTAAGTAATTACAATGTCTGTGTACTGGTTATTTGTAATCGTAAGCATTTTGACACAATTTTACCCTATAAACAAGTTTATTACTAATGTCAAAATTTAATTGCAACAATTGACAGGACTGTCAATTGCTAAAACAAAATTTTCCAGAGCTATTGCGACTGCATTCATTATTAGAAAAATACTTGAACGACTCGTCAATTTACGGGGTTGTAAAAATGATAAAAAAATATGCGATTTCGAGAAAAAGTTATTAAGAAATATTGTTGCTCTCGACGAGTTATATTAGTGGTTAAATTTAATGTACTTATATCATTTACACCCTGTATATATATATATATATATATATATATATATATATATATATATATATATATATATATATATATATATATATAGGATGTTTCTGGGATACGGGACACTTCGATTATTTTCTTTATTATTGGAAATAGAAGAAAATCATTCATAAAATTAAATTTTTGTAAATGGGATGGTATATATCGATAGAGTATTTAGAGCATATATATATATATATATATATATATATATATATATATATATATATATATATATAATTATAACTTTTGTAGGATTTCAGTGAAAGGGCATGAAAGTAGAGCTCGTTTCTTGATTATTTCATCTAGCTTTCGGATTTATTTAATCCTTCATCAGGATGCTGTAAAATTATACATGAATGTAACAAATAGTAGTTAACATTTAGGTATGCAAACTTACAATAATGTGAAGTTTAGTTATAACATAGCTTCATTGAAAAATATGACAATATATAGGTACAATTTTTTGGTCTGCTGGAAGCACAAGTTTTACTACGGAGTTCTTCTCTCAACAGGTAGGGGGTTGCAGTTTGCAGATGTTACTGTGGTGGGGGAATGGCGCTGAATTCAAAACGAAGAAGTTGGGAATAGCAAATAGATGTCACGATCAAGAACTTGTTTGGGTATTATTATTTTGTTGTTGAGTATTATTGTTTTTTATTATATCAAATAGGTTTGTGTATATAGCGCTCAAGCCATCTATGTCTGTTTTTTTATTAATTGTGTGGGGTGTATTCAGCGCCATTCCCCCACCACAGTAACATCTGCAACCCCCTACCTGTTGAGAGAAGAACTCCGTAGTAAAACTTGTGCTTCCAGCAGACCAAAAAATTGTACCTATATATTGTCATATTTTTCAATGAAGCTATGTTATAACTAAACTTCACATTATTGTAAGTTTGCATACCTAAATGTTAACTACTATTTGTTACATTCATGTATAATTTTACAGCATCCTGATGAAGGATTAAATAAATCCGAAAGCTAGATGAAATAATCAAGAAACGAGCTCTACTTTCATGCCCTTTCACTGAAATCCTACAAAAGTTATAATTATATTTAAAACAGTGACGAATTCTCAATACGTATATATATATATATATATATATATATATATATATATATATATATATATAAATAATTTAAATCCCGGAGCCTACGCTCCTTGGTTACCCAATTCATATCACAAATGTATGTAACTGACAGATAAATGTCACTATCAAAAAACTAATCATTTATTCATCTATTGAAAGGAATTTAGTTGCCATGCCAGCTTATGTAAATAGGTAGGTATGTAAATTAATAAAAATTAAATTTGTGGCACTCTTATTATAGTCATATTTTAATCATATTAATATAAAATTTAATATGCATATTTTTTTAAAAAAAGATCGTGATATAAGGGGTATGAAAATATTATATCTCTAAATAAAATGATCTATTTAATAAGTAAATAAAAAAAAATATAATCTCATTTAAAATAACAAAGTTGGTCCCCACTGTTTGAAAAACAATAGTTAAAAAAAAATTACGCTCATTAAAATAATCTAGAAAATAGAAATTGTTTGCTAATTTAACCGACCTTGTAGCTCTTACAGTTCTCGAGCTAGCAATAGTGGACAAAGGGCCGTATTCTGTAACTCGGTAGTTCATTTGTAACCACGGGTTAAAATTATTATCCGATAATGATTTGACAACTAAAAATCTCTTTTTTGTTATATGTCAACATACTTGATTGGTTAAAAATTTAACCAGTAGTTAAAAATTAACCACTTAGATACAGAGTAGGCCCCAAAATAAATTAACAACCTGTATACTTATTGTAATTGTTTGTAGTACATTTTTTACGTTTTCGTCATAAGCAGAGAACAGAGAACTCTCATTATCACTCTTTAAAGTTCAATTATTTCTATTTCTCTCCCTAATTCATTTCAACTATTTCTTACAGGGACATTTTAAAATTAAAACTGACATGATAATTATTTTTTTTTTCAACAAAATCAAAGTGTAACTGCATCGTGATTTTTTCGTCATGGTATTGTTAATGTATCGAGAACGTATGGATGTAAATGGAGTCCATTAAAAAAACATTAAAGCAAGAAATATCGTATCGTGATCGTACCGTTATCATATGGCTAATTTAAATCAATCCTAAAACTGTCCATTGATTTTCTACACTCACTTTTTTTTATAAATGGATGAAACGCTAATCTTGAAAATGTTTAAAATAAAATTTGATTGCGGAAATTGCTCATAAGTATTGAAAAATATAAATAAATTGCAGTATCGAACATATAAAGCTTATAATTTGCTCACGTACATGATTTACAATTTCATCTGATTAAAACCGATATTTCAAATTACAATAAATCAAACGCCGCAACACAAATAACAAAACCAGAATTGAAATTCTGAATTATTATTTCGTACTTAGCAAATGTTTACTCGGTAGAATCGCGCCAACTGATTGCTAGCGTTTTGTTTCTCGCTTCCCGTATGGATTCCAGTATGATTATCGTAATGTTATTGGTTCATTTTACTGGTTTTACAGACCTCTATATTAGTAGCTGTCAAAATAATCTTCAACGAAACAATTACGATAATAATAACTAATGTAACAGTTAAATATCCTATTACAATGTTGTACATTTTGACGTACAAATAATAAATTAACTAATAAAATTTCCACCTTACCATCCGCCAAATATGTTTTATAATCCTGTAAATACTAAGTAGGTACATTTGTATTTTTTGCACATTATTGTCCGAATTTTCAATGTAATACTAATATTGTAACGTTTTTTAAATGAATTTAGGTGAAGTATAAATATTAGACAATTATTAATAATTAAAATTTAATATTAAAAGATTATTAAATATAACTATTACTAATAATTACCAATTATTAAAAACTAATTATGACTAAAACTATAATTAACAAGATAACACTAACAATATTTATTTATTTAACCATTTAACACTACTATTTATTTCCACGATATTAATAATTATTTCACTACGCGTTCCAATCTTAGACTACCGGTCTGTTGCAGACTCTTGTAGACTGTTTACGCGATATTTATATCAGTATATACGTATATCACGTTCAACTGTCCGCCTACCGACCTCCACAGTGTCTATATTCTCAACTGACTCAACAGCGTTTGTATACTTAACTGCTCGGACAGGGCCCTGTTTCATAAAAATTACTAGCTGACAAGTTACTAGTTACAAGTGACAAGTGACAAGTTCTAGTAATTTCTGTTTCAAGAATAATTTTTGACTATTTGTCAGTTTTCCATACTAGTGTATTTTTACAAGTTGACAAGTTTGAAACCATGGTTTCATAGTAAGTATTATATGCAGCCACCTTTGCATTAAATATATATTTTTTAATAACATTAAAAACTATGCGTTTTAAAATAATTGAATTTAATTTTGTCCACATTTTGTCATTCAACCCTTTGCAATCAATGAAAGTGAAGCTGATGAAATTATAATTAATTGTAATTATATTTAATATGGCAAAAAATGCTATTAAATTGGCGTTTCTTCGGGATAATAATGAACATAAAGACATTCTATTTGGCACTTTTTCCACAAATTTAACAAAAAATATGAAATGCGAAAAATGGAAATTAATCCATGAATTAGCTGCTTCGCAGGCATTAATTTCAAATGAGGAGGACTGGCAATATTGACCGGATACATTGTGGCCATATTTAGGAAAAGGGCACTGGTAAATGCTATTGTTATAGTCTCACTTCGCAGTATAATAACTATTTTCTCCATTTATTTAAATATAAACTCATTTTCGCATTTTCTTTTAAAATTTTAATTCGATTAAACATTATTTTTAATATTGGAATAATTGCTCCCTTTTAAATATTACTATCGAAAAGTAGTAAATTATTAAATGCTCTGAATCACTGGGCCACATTTTTTTAAATTACAAAAGACATTTGCTATAATTAATTGTCATAAAGAATTCAATGGTCTACTTATAATTTTCAAGTGACCAATCTTTCATTCATGGTTACTGTTCACTTGTAAAAGACTAGTAGTAAAAACCAGTAAATATTTTTATTCACAATCGGTTAGTAATATGACGATTTCCGACTTTTAAAAAGTTGGGAAGTTAGTTATTGTTAACCTCATATTCCAAGAGGTTGGAAAGTATAACGTGAAGATAGGTGGGGTTGGAAAGTTGACAGTTTCCAACCTCAGCTATACTCACGCTATACTTTCCAACCTCGAGGCGGGAAATAGCTGCCCCCCGCTTTGAGAGATCAATGCGTATCAATGATGGGTATTTACATATAAACAAAGCATCTTTACAATTTATATGATAAAAATATGGAATAAACTTGTAAATAATACAAGTAATGAATGAAATCAATATTTAAGGTTAGAAATCAAAGTGACAGTTCATGTGACAAATGAACAATCTCAGACCATTCGTTTATTTATGTTAGGTTATTATTATTTAAATATCAAATATTAATTTATTTCAGATTGTGAATAAAATAGTATACAAACCTCGGTGAAAAGTTTCATTGTCTCGGGCTATAGTTAACCTCGGCGCTTCGCGCCTTGGTTAACTATCTTCGCCCTCGACAATGAAACACTTTCCACCTCGGTTAGTAATATACTATTTGAAACGCTACACTTGTAAACTGCAAAAATACACTTGTAGAAACGGACTAGTTTACTTGTCACTTGTAATTTACACTTGTAGGTTTTTGAAACAGAAACTTGTCAAATTATTAGTTTGACAAGTTCTACAGTGGTAATTTACAAGTGTAAAAGTTTTATGAAACAGGGCCCAGAAGTCACACTTTTCATCTCACTATCTGTCTATTTATGTAACTTTCTCTCTCTTCCACAGACTCAGTATCACCGACTGTCCGTATGCCATAATTCTTCAACATCACTGCCGAGTATCTACTTCCACTTGCCGGTACTGTTCCTGTGTACCTAGCTTCCCAATATTCTTCAACACTACAGAGTATTCACGTCCACAGTTATCCCGGTATACCAGTAACTTCCCGACTCGCCGTTACTGTTCTTGTACACTATAGCTTTCCAATACTCGTCAACACTACCGAGTATTCACATCCACAGCTATCCTAGTTAACCAGTAACTTCCCGAGTCCTCCACTCGACACTATACTTCATGCGCTCATCACGATACTGCTGTGCTTCACTAACACTCTATGTGCATATCTCTATATGTCTCTCCATGTAACTAACTAACTAACTCCCGAGTATAGCTGCATCCCTTTTATACAGCGGCCATTAACTTGCAGAGAGCTGTAGAATGTTCGAGAGCATAATAACAATGAACACAAAAGGTTCAGGCGACCGGAAGTAATTAAACTCGTCGCGGCTTGTTTGTTACGTAGCCCGGCTGCTAGCGCGATTGCGTCATCGCTATACTTAGACGCTTGTTCAGCGTAGCAGCGGGGATCACACGTTACAATATTGCAACGTTTTCATTTATTTAGGTAGAGTGTAAAAATCAAAGAATTATTATTAATTAAAATAGATGTTTATTAAACGATAGATAAATATTAAAAGATAATAAAAGTGATGTTCGGAATTTGGAGGAATATTTAGATTTTTTATTAACTGTCGTGGTTGTAGAAAAAATAGCGTGCAATACATGTGCTGAAAGCTCTATGCCACACTGATTGCAGCAACTTCACATTCGTGTGGCAAACTAAAGCTTTCGTCTCCTGTATTACAATATACTATTTTCTATTTCGGTGTTCTTATGAGTCTATAAAAGCACTGTTTACCACTGAAAAAAAATTATAAACGTACTGTTTCTGGCGCCTTTCGTATATTCTAGAGGTGGTAGTCATGACAGATGAATTACATATTACCTCAAAATGGTAAGTTGTTTATGTTGAAATATTACTTCTAATCAGTGTTGTGACAGATCAATTTATAAAGGATCTAGACCAAGATCAAGATCTTTACAATTATAATATGTACTAGATCAGATCATACGTCAATTTCTGCGACCGGATTTTGTTTTTCAGATCAAATCAGAAATTTGGGATCTATTTTTCTTAGACCATAAAAAAGATCAGTAACGATTTTCAACTGTTTTTTTTTATATTAAATAGGAATACAATAAATAAATGAATTACAAACAATATACAGTGTATTAAACAAATCCTCACTCGGAGTAGGCTATGAACAATTTTTAAATTGAATAATAATCAGACATACGCTTCGCTGTTCATAACCTACCCCAAGTTAGGATTTTTTCTGAACAAACTGTACTTAGCCTTATACCTTACTCATGGAAGAAAAATTAGATACATACTTAGTTTTATTAATACTAATTTAGTGAACAAAGTAGAAACAGAAACAAAAATAATAATTTTAAGCAGAATTGTTAAAATGTTAATAAATTAAGACATGACATAAATTTTCGTTTTCTCCAATTTTATTCAAGTTTCCCGTCAAAAATATCAAATATTAAAATTTACTGTCACTTAAATTGCATCTTCTAGGAACTAATATTTGACAGCCAATACTGATTTTCACTAAGCTTCAATGCTGCAGATGACGGTAGGGTCATTCGAACTAATTAATTCTAAGGCATGTATTTTATTTTATTTCATCTTTTTTTTAAGATCATATATTATAGTTTTTAGATCTAGATCCAGATCAAAATCTGAATACCTACATAAAATGATCTAGATCAAATCAAAAATCATAATAAATGAACTAGATCAGTGATTTAGATCAATTGATCTAGATCAGTCACAACACTGCTTCTAATTAATGAGTTTTATCTTTTCTCCAGGTGATAGGACTAGAAAGAAAAGGAATTTATAGCTATATCTGTGTTAGTTCAAAAAGAAAAATCTGTGAAGTTAAAATCCTTCAACTAAATAATTATTAAACAAGAAACAATGCGCTCAGATTTACTTTGTCGAAACAATTTAAACGGTAAATTTTATTTATTACAATTTAATTTTATGGTAATATTTCAATTTTCAGCTGACTGTATTGTTATATCTGGCAGGTTTTGAAATGGATAGTGCACGTTACTTGAAATGTTGACACTGTCAGCTCAATTTGTGGCTACTTGCAAGCAAATATGAAAATTTTACGATCCATGCAAATATAAAAATTTTAAATATGATTTAGACATAAGTGCCATAGGTATACAAATACAACATATGTTTTGTATTGAAGAATGTAAGAACAGCTGTTGCTGTTATGACTGCAACTGAGCAGTGGATGTGTTGACAAAATGGTGGAATGTAAAAATGTAGATTAATAAATTGTGCATTAAAGTATTTCATTATTTAAAGACTTTTATTTATGATAATAACCTACACGAAGCAGCGATCCCGATTCGTTATCTGATAAATTTACCTTTATTACAAGAAATGTCAAATCAGGTGGTTCATTAATAAACCGGTGGAGTACATTGTAAGTATTGGTTTTCCTCTTCCATAATTATATAATGCTTGATACAATGTTTTAATGTAAACAATCAGTCAGAATCACACAATACACAAACTGTTAAAATGTGAAGTTTAGCGGGAAGCGCTACCAACATAACTGACAAAAAAACATTAAGTCATATTTTTGACAAGTCCTTTTAAAAAAAATCTAATTGTAAAATTACTACAATAGAAAAAATAGTATAAAAAACATGTATCATAAGTCCTCGTCTTTTGTAAAATTCGCCTAGCTGCTCGTTTTCCAAACTTGGACTCGTACGTCAACAGATTGTCTTTTGATACTTGTTTTAATGTACTATTGTCTCCTTGGAAAATTTATTTTATGAAGAAAATAAAAAATTGCAATGTGATTATTTTAATTAAGATAATTTTCTTGCTATTTTTGTTTTTTTGTAAAGACTGCAGCACGGCAATATCTCGACCCTACGTACTTTTGCCGACTTGAGCGCTGGTATGTAATTCCTTGTACGGTTTTATTAAATTTAAAATAAATTGGATTACGTGAAATAGCAGTTACCTACCTACTTGGATCTTTAGAAGCCCTTCAGAATTAGGTTAGCAAGTAAGGATGAAAGTTACACGAGTATTTCTTTCAACTTAAAAATTTACTTTCTTCAACGAACGAGTTAGATTTAATTTAAATGTTTAGACATCTTTAGCGTTCTAACTTTTTATCAAATAGGAAACTTGCTTTTGAAATTATCACTGAGATTGAGATTATAATTAATGTCATAACAATTTTATGAAAAAATGAAGAATATTTGCTCATTTACTTATTTGCAATTTATGTTAACGTTTATTATTTTGTAGAATAATTATTTTTCTTTGTCCATAATAAAATGCAAATTATCTCCTTTATCTAAAAATTAATTTGGTTATGTTATGATCATAGTTTTGATACAAAATCACAATATAACTGAATAAACAAAACATGTTTGTTTGAATTTTCTGTTAAACCTGCGACGGGCACGCAATCGCAATTTTTCTGTTTTACATATATCACATTCATCTGTATTAATATAACCATTCCTTTCAGGTATTCTCAAATGACACAACTTACTAAAATTGATAATTTTATTTATAATATCAGTTGTGTTTAAAGTGCGACAGACTTAAATTGCGGCACTCTGTGCCGCAGTGCGCCCATACGTGTGTAGGTATAATTTGTTGAAAACCAATTTTGACAAAGTTACATGAATGGTATAACGATAATTTACTATAAAATAAGAGAAAAATGAAAATGCTGAAGACTATACTTTTATTGACACTTGTTTCACTTGCGGTATAAAATTCTTGCGATCTCCGGTTAAAATTTTAACTGCCAATTTTAAACAAAATTGAAACGAAATGAATTGACAAATAATAAATTTATCGTTGTTGTCAATAATATGATTTTATATTATTTATTTATTTCGAAATTAAATTTTAACTTTAATTTGTACAGAGAGATCATAAATGGCTGAAAGTCACGTGGCAAATTAAAATTGTATTTCAACTTTCCGTAATTTATCAAAACTATATTCCATAAATCACAGGTGCATGACATTCTATTACAATTGATGTACGTGGATTCATTTGATATTTGTTTCGCATACCTTCGTAACAAAATCTTTAAGTAATATCATTTCATTATTGCTTTTAAAGAAGCGTGTGACAAATTTTTTCTTGAAGCACATTTTCGTTCGGGTGAACGTAAAGAAGCCGATTCTCAGGATTATTTTTATGACAGCTAGTAAAATTCAAAAGGTACACCCATGGAAATAGTAATGCTGTCATACTAAGTAAGCGGCAAATGTGAAAATCGTATGGAGCGGTACGATTCAGCCATTTTTGATACTAAATTAGTCTTAATATTAACAATGAGTTAACAGTTTGTATATTTGAAATAAATTGTGAAAAACGCAGTGGTAGCTTGGCAACCCCACATCTAATCATGTGACGATTAATAATATCCTCAGCAGTTATACGCCTTTAAAAGTGAAAGTTGTTCAGCCATCGAGAGGAGAGCAGCCAATAGCTTAGTTGGTAAGAGCACTGTCCCGGCAAGATAGGGGTCTCGGGTTCGAATCCCGGTGGCTGACAATTTTTCACAATTTATTTTAAATTAGTCTTGTTTTTACGAAATTCATAAAATGACCCTCGTCGCCAATTATTATATTTTAATGTATAAATACTTTACTGGTTTTGTATATATTTAATTTACAAACATGACAAATATTATATAAAAAATCTGATGTGGCCAGCACATAATCTCTCGCCAGATATTTTACCTTGTACGCATAAAACGAAAAATATTTTTAAATACAAATACATATATTCATGTCTTACTGCAAAATAATTCTCACATATATCTGCAAAATCTATGGGATATTTTAATATAAATTATGTACAATACATACATTTTTTACCTTCCGTCACCTTTAGGTAAGGAAGGTATTGTCTTTGGTCAAAAAATTCGGTGGTGAGTTTTTGACGAATAAGCACGTTTTAGGGTCCCTAGAATACGATTTTACTATTTTTACGATGATGTCTGTATGTGTGTGTGTGTGTATGTATGTGTGTGTGTGTGTGTGTGTGTGTGTGTGTGTCTGTGTGTGACAAAATTTTCTAATGCGATAACTCTAATACTACAATTCCAAAAATTATAATTCTTTCGTATTCCTCTTCGTTACATCCATGTGAAGAGCTGATTAGATTTTGGTTATAATTGGTCAACCGGAAGTACCCTCATTTGAAGATTTTAACAGTTTTTCTTGAAAAAACGATGTTAAATATCATTTTTTCACATTTAATGTTATTATAAATATTAAAGAATTATTTATTCTCTATACGATTTGAATGCATTTTATACTTCATATTAAATGGATATAGAGTTAAAAAATTATAAAGAAATTAAATATCATATATATTAGTCAGCTTTGCTATAACTCTGGAAACAGCTGCGATACATTAAGAAAATTCTGATTGAAAGGTGTCAGTGTCAAGTGCAGTTGACAGTATGTTTATGTTATAATTTTACTGGAAATATAGGATCTTTTGTTAGAAACTTTCTGTATGGAATTAGTACAAAATACATACAACTGCCTTAAGGTAATGTACAAGAAATATAATCTTTTGCAAGGAACTTTCTGTATGACATTTATACAAAATACATAAAACTGACGGAAGGTAATGTGCTGGCCACATCAGATTTTTTTATATTCGATATCCTGAAATTTTCTTTTTCTACTTTCCTTTTCTTTATATTCGTCATTTTCTCGCAAACTCCTTTTATATTTTTTTTACGTATATTCTTTTACGTTGTTGCCTTTTTTTTTATTTTCATAATCTTCATAATGATGTACAAATATTTTTGACACTGGTATACATATATATTTTACAAATATTTGAATTTCTTGCCTTGGAGTAGTTTGATCTGAGAATTTTTACATCAAATTATTTTATATGCATTTCTTTATCTCTAAAACTATAGAAGATATAATAATGAATTTATGTTTATCGGATAAAGAATTTAACGTTCTTTAATATAAGTATTTACATAAATTTTCGATAAATAATATTTAGATGTTTTTTTTCTTGTAACTACTACTCCCGGTTGTCCAATTGTTACCAAAACTTAATTGACTCTTCCCATTATTGTTAGATTGAGGAATCCGTAGTTAAAAATGTCTTAAGTCTTATAGTATTTGAGAAATCGTGGATCCAAACGTGCTTATTCACTAAAATCTGGATATGCGATTTTTAGCATGAATTCAATACCTCTCTTAGCGAGAGGTAAAAAACAGACGATATATCTTCAAAGATTGATGCTTGACATTTTGAATAATATTTGTCACAGTCACATGTCATATGATTAAATCATCAAAGATATATTAAATGACACATAACAGTTATATAAATAAAAATAAAATAAATATATCATCACGGCATATTACCTATTGCTGGGTGTGCCAATCTGCTTTGTACACATATTTCGGTAATGATAATGACATATTTGTATCGTGCGGGCGTTTACCAGGCAGCATCTCACGGGCACTCATTGTGGAGTGCACGACATTAGTGAATTTTGTGTCATTTAGAATTTGATATATTTGGAGTCGGTTCCGGAACCCGGTTCTCCAGATTCGCAACCAGACACTCAGGCACGCGGCCACGAGACCCCATAAAAGTTATATCGTTAATAAAAATTAATCATCAACACTGTTATTGTAGTACATACCGGGTGGCACTCGAAATCCATTACATAGGCTTTTAACATGGGAAAACAATTTTTCCTTGCAGGTTGAATCCCAAATTATTTTAGAAAAAAAAAGTTGTAGATCATGAAATTCAGCATTTGAACCAATAAACAAAATTAATTTTGCATGCCATGTCACGGATCATATATACCCTTTATAGATGGCCGACGACCACTACAATAATTGAGACAATGTTGCACGTATCGCCGTCTGGCGCTTGGAAGAAAGTCTAATTGTGAAGTACGCAACCTGACGTGTATATAGGCAATACCAAGGAAAAAGTTTATTTTCTGGTTTCATCAAATTTTTGTTCCATAATGATTGCAATGATTGGTAATAATCATAATACTTTTATCGACGTAGCCCAATTCACCGGAGAGCAGCATATCTGGAGCACATGATATAAATGCATATATTTTGGAAATGTTTATAAATAATAATATAATAACTGAAGAATAATGTTGACAGACGAGCAAAATAGCGTAGGAGCAACATAATCGCAAAGCAAAGATTCCGGGTTTGAATCCCTCTCAAGCATGAATGTTAGTAGTGTAGTGCACAGCCGTAAAATATCTAAAAGAAATATTTAAATTCTTGTATGTTATTGTTATTAAAAACCAATAGTAGCTATTAACATACTTAGGAATGTTATTCTCATCATAACTGCCGCAGATGTAAGTTTGAAATCCGTGCTCGTAAAGCGAGGATTTTAAGACATCTAAGGCTTGTTATGATTAATAACATCCGTGGTTTGTTCAATAGTTTATCGGTTTCAGAAAATTAAGGCATTATTGATAAATATCATTTTTTGAAATTCTCTCATTAATGCTACTTTCAGATTGCTATGGTTAACAGAACAATTATTTTGACATATGTCAATATGACAAATACTCAAATTATGTGCTTTATTTCTCATGTTTATTTCTTTAGAATAAAGTAGACCGTATTTAGAACGTTAGGCTAACGTTATCTGTAGATATGTATTAATGAAAGCATGAAATTTTATTTTATTTTATTTTCATTTTGTGACCGTTGTTGACAAGTCAATATGGTAATAATATTACCATATAGATACAGTTATTACTTAGTTACCAGCCTACTTTTGTACATGTAAACAATGGAATATTATTCTGAAACCGGTAAACATTTTTACGTACCGTTAGCTTTACATAACTGAACAGAAATTAACAATAGTCGTATAAGAAATCGTTAAATATTAGTTTAATCGCTTTACTTTAAGGTAATTTTAAGTCAGATATAAATTTGATATAAATAACTACAACACTTGTCATACAAATTGAAATTCCGCGGCTTTCTATAGATCAATTCGAAATATGTAATTTCTTTATTTTATCGCGTCGGCCATATTGCACCTGGCACCATCTAGCGCTTGGAAGAAAAGTACTATCCATAGACTACTACATGGTCTCAACATTTTACATATGGGTTTCTGTAGTCTGTGCCATGTAATGGCAGAAATTTGACATGAAAATGTCGAAAATCATGTCAAAAATAGAGATATAGCCATGGAATTAAAACAGAAATCACAACAAATGTAATATTTTTTATCTTTCTGAAAAAGTCTCTATATTTGACAGTTTGTCTTTTAGTTTTAATTTCATGGCTAGCGCTAATAAACTAAAATTTTTAGAGTTACTAAACATCCGAGATAAATTTTGTTTATTAATTTATAAGTAGAATTTTATACTTTATCTGAAAAAAAAATTTCTAAAATAATTTGGGGAGCAACGCGCAAGAAAAAACTGTTTTACCATGCTAAATGCCTATGTAACGGATTTCCAGCGCCACCCGCTATATGTTACTATATGAAACAGCCAGTTTTTAATTCTCCTCATAACAGAGAATAATAATTTAATAAGTTTATAATAAATAACAAATGTACCTTGATTAAGTACACTTTTATAGTTATTTGTATATTAAGGCCGCGAAATCATTCTTTAGCGTACCGAGAGAAAAATTGTCGCCGAGGCCGCTTGCGGCCGAGGCAAGACAATCTTGTGGGCGCTGTATTTGTTAAAAACGTTTGTTTTATTGCACCTATTGTATATTATTCCAAATTTTGTGTTTATATAAATGTGCCACAACTATGAAAAGCCACGATTACACACAATAATATCTGTGTATTCTTACATAAGTCTGTACATTGTAATACGTACTTAGAAGAATATCCATATGCTGCCATCAACGCTAAGCTTCTCATTATATGGTAGTAAAGTAAATATATGAATTCGAAAAGAATAATCATCAAGAATTATCAGGTCGAGTATATAAGTCAGTATCATGTGAACTAGATCCAATTGTTGATGCAACCAAATAATTTTTAAGTAATTTTGACTCGCTTTTTTATTTTTGTAGATTTAATAGGTTCAATTTCAATATTGTTATTTTTTAAGCAATTTCAATATCTCTCGTGAGTACAAAAATGCATAGTCAGTTCGCTTTTCTTCCAATATTTTTTTTATTACATCATTAATGATAGTTAAATTCCCTTCTTTGCTTTGAAGGTTCTTTCTTAATATGCTGATAATATTTAATATAACAGTCAATATGAATAGATGTGTCTAAAATGAAATTATTAAAATTTATAGAAATTTTGTTTGGGGGTGCTAATTCAAAATTTGGGGGTGCTAAGCACCCCCAATAACCCCCCGAACTACGCCTATGTTTCCTATTGCTAATTGTAAGATACTTATAGAAGGTTCAGTATTTACATTTATTTGTTTTATTTTATTTAAATTAAAAGTAGAATTATCGATATTCCCATTTTTCTTTTTTTTAGAAATTATGTAGATATGTCTATAATGCCCGGTTGCAGAAACTTTCATCAACACTTTGTTTAATTAATGGATCATCCAAACGAACAAATCAACGCGATGTTTTGACAGCAATAATTTAAGTGTGATAAGAATAAGGAAACTGATTCGAATTTGTTTATTTGAATGGTTCGTTAATTAAACAAAGCGTTGATGAACGATTCTGTAATCGGGTATAAGTCTTTATTAGTTTTAAGAACTTTTAAAAAATTCTAGTGTAATTTTTTTATTGGATTGTAATGTTTTTATTTATTTGTGTGAATTGTAAATATTAGACAATTATTATTAATTAAAATAAAGGTTTATTGAACTATAACTATTAAAAAGATATTAAATAATGACGATTAGTAATATTGAACAATTATTAAAACCAATTAAGACTAAAACTATAATTAACTAGATAACACTAACACTATTTATTTATTTAATACTACTATTTATTTCCACGATATTACTAATTATTTATTTCACTACGCGTTCCAATTTTAGACTGCCGGTCTGTTGCAGACTCTTGTAGACTGTTTACGCGATATTTATATCACTATATTTATGTCACTATATACTTAAATCACGTTCAACTGTCAGCCTAACGACCTACACACGTCTATATATTCAACTGACTCAACAGCGTCTGTATATTCAACTGCTCGGACAGAAGTCACCCCTTTCATCTCACTATCTGTCTATTTATGTAAGTCTCTCACTTCCACAGCCTCACTATCACCGACTGTCCGTGTGCCACAATTCTTCAACACCACCCAATACTGTTCAACACTACAGAGTATTCACTTCCACAGCTATTCCGGTATACCAGTAACAATCAACAATATAACAAATGTAAATAATGTTTTCATATTTATATCTATAATAATTATTAGTAATTTCCAATTTTAAACGACACAAAATTGACACCTGTGGTGCACTCTCCACGCTAGCAATGAGTGCCCGTGAGGTGACGCCTGGTAAGCGCTCTCACGGTGCAAATATATCATCTTTACCGATATCGTTTGATTTTGATATGATGATGTTTGAAAGTAGCGGTAGTGGGGATAAAATACCAGAGAAACCAGGATTATTGGCAAGAGCCAACAAAGTAGCTGACATCTGGTGGCTAAATAAAACATATAGGTCGTAGGGAAAACGTTGTGCTGTCATATAAGGTTATATAGTAAACAAAAGCCAAAAATGACCAGCAAAACGATAAGATATTGTGTTGTACCGCAGTGCAATAATTATGCAAGTAAAGACATATCCGTTCACTATTTCCCAAAAACTGAAATATTAAAAAATCAATACAAAATCGCTTTTAAAATCAAGAACATGTCACCGTTTAATAAAGTTTATTCACAATAATTTTTGCCTAGAAATTAATTCCATGTAAGTATTTATATAAATTTATGCTTCAATACATTATTAGATTGTTTTTATAGTCATTAGAAGAAAAACATTTAAAAAATGCTATTCCATGCCAAAAAATTAACCGGAACCTCTGGTACAGAGAAGAAAAATAGAGAGAAGTTATTTACCTGTAAGTAGTAGTAGTAATTATTATTCTTTAACATTATAACTACATTTATTTTATATTGTCTATAGGAAAGATAGAGAAGAAGAAACGGTAAAAATGCCAGAAATCGAGTCAGCAAGATGAAGACGTGTAAAACAATACATGTAGATGGTTTTTTAATCAAACAAATGTCACAGTGATTATTTTGCGTAAGATTATTTTTATTAAATTTATTATGTTTTGTTTCTAATTAGCTATTTAGGTACGTAACCAATGCTGTTGGATAAGAGCTACATTTAATGATACTGGTATTCACGTATTTTATTTCAGTTTATTTCTAGATTTCAGTGTGAGAACATCGATATTATAGTGATTCAGGTGAGAGAGTTAATCTAGCATGTGTATAATTGTGAATGTGCGTGTGAGCAGTACTGGGTACTGTAGTGGCCGCATCGTGTGAACCCGAGGGTCGCCAGCGTAGCAGCAGGGAAGGCTATAGTGATCCACATCTGGTGTCGCCAACGACAGCAGCAGTTAGGGCTGTAGTGATCTGATCCAGTTGGTTAAGAGGAATGTCTCCGGATCACCACCGAAGCGGCAGTGGTTCCGTAGTGGCCGCTCGTGTGAACCCGAGGGTCGCCAGCGTAGCAGCAGGGAAGGCTGTAGTGACCCGCATCTGTGGTCGCCAACGGTAGCAGCAGTTAGGGCTGTAGTGATCTGATCCAGTTGGTTAAGAGGAATGTCTCCGGATCACCACCGAAGCGGCAGTGGTTCCGTAGTGGCCGCTCGTGTGAACCCGAGGGTCGCCAGCGTAGCAGCAGTTAGGGCTGTAGTGATCTGATCCAGTTGGTTAAGAGGATTGTCTCAGGATCACCACCGAAGCGGCAGAGGGTCCATAGTAACTAGCGGTACTGCCCGTAGTTGCCAACATGTGTGTACGGTGTGTGAATGCCTGAACCTTTTGTAAATGATTGCCTCCTCACTGAGTATTTCTCATGTGTTAATTCTTTTACAGAAATAATCACGCCGTGAAGGAGGATTCCGCGTGACCGGGTTCGGCCAGGCGACGGTCATATAGATTTGTTATTGTGTTTTAGTATTCTTATTTTCAGCGCTAACATTTAATCGTCATTTATAACACAAAATACAATTACCTTTTTAAAAATAATAAAGCAATGATATTTTTTATTTGTAATTTTATTTACAACTTGCCTTAACAATGGTCAACTAGTAAATGTAATACATTTGTAACACATGAGTGACGTAATTATTATCAAGTAATATTTCCTCTTAATTAGAATTTAAACTTTTCTCCTTGTCCTGCTTTACAGCTGCACACACATTTCCACACGATGACATTTGTGTTATTGTTATCACGATAGAGTTAGGTGCCCCATTGTCTTCATATCCGTATAAAATAATGTGTCTATAACTAAGTTAAAATAAATAAGTTTAGAAGCAAGATGACCTCAAATTTATATTTCATTTTACCTTTATACACTGCTTCTCCTTCGGTTATAGGCAGCACAGAACCTTTTAAATAAATATATACATCTGTCATTGTAATAAACATTCTGAATTTAATCAAAAATAACAGAAGATTTCCTAAAAGAAAGCATCAAACTACAACGACTACATGTGTAAAATTCAACGTTTTCCCTACAAGTCTGTCTTTAGTGCTGCCATCTGTTGAAAGTGGCTCTCCCGAATTATGTGGTTGCCGTGGTCTGACTTTTTACTCTGCTTTTTGCCAACCTTTTTCAGGGACCGCGTTCCGAATAGAAACCGGTAAATAATTTCAGGACTTACGGAACACTAAACCGTAAACCTGATCGAACCGGTTGCATTACGGAACATACTATAAAATATGACATATGATACAACACGGAAACCATGCGGATGATAAAAGCATTATTGAGTTTTCTATGAAAAAATTGACTTCAGGTAATTTTGCCAATAACCTCTAGGTACATATACATATTCAGATTTTTGTAGATATGCATGATTTGAAGATTCCTGGATCAGATAAAACAAGATTTTCGTTGATGATTTTTACCTGTCTAAATGTTAGTATGTATTTCATATTTTACTTAACGGAAAAGCATGAAATATTAAATTCAGTCCATTCTTATCTTAATTCCATCATCTTTTATGAAACATCGTCTGGAAATGATACATTACTAATGTAATTTTTATGTGTGTTATTGTTTTAAATTATAATTTTATTTATTGATCGACATGCAATTTTATATTTAACCTTAGAAAATTAATATCTCTATTTGATTTTGATAAACATCATCCAACAGGAAGTATTGTTTTACTGTTATCGTTTTTATATACTTTATCTTCAAAGTAAGTTACCTATCATGTGAATATCAAATATCATACGAAGGCCACGCTGGAAATATTGAAAATAAGACACATGAATCATATTTTTTAGTATATCATTTTAAATATGCTCAAAGTAGTTCGCTTCCAAAATAATATAGTTTGCCATTCTTTCCTACCACTTGTTAAAAACTCCTAACCAATTAATTTTAGAATGCGGAATGCTTTAAAAAAAAATGATGAATTGCAGCATCAGTCTCGTCAGGCGAAAACCTTTTTTTATATGCCGTATTTATTTTAAGTTCAAAAAATCTGATGTGGCCAGCACATTACCTTCCATCATTTCATACAGATAGTTCCTTGTAAAAGATTCTATTTCTTTTCGTACATTACATCCGGCAGTTGTATATAATTTATACAAATTCCATACAGAGAGTTTCTAGCAAAAGATCCTATATTTCTAGTAAAATTATAACACAAACATACTATGTCAATTGCAATTGACACTGACACCTTTCAATCAGAATTTTCTTAATGTAGCAGCTGTTTACAAAGTTATAGCATAGCTGGCTAATTTATGGAATTTAATTTCTTTATAATTTTTTTACTCTATATCAATTTAATATGAAGTATAAAATCCAGTCAAATCGAATAGATAATGAAATATTCTTTAATATGTGCATATAATAACATTAAATGTGAAACAATGATATTTAACATCGTTTTTTCAAGAAAAACTGTTAAAATCTTCAAATGAAGGTATATCCGGTTGATCAATTATAACCAAAATCTAATCAAGGTTTGAAATTGTAGTATTAGGGTTATCGCTGGCGAAAATTTTGTCACACACAGATACAGACACACACCACATACACACAACACAAACACACACACACACACACACACACACACACACACACATATATATATACCGTGTGTCTGTCGTAAAGGTGTACATAGGAGATAACATAGGAAATCAGTTTTTTGCAATTTCCTGCTCGCCTAATTATTTTAAGCAAAAATGCGTCAAATTATAGTTTTAGAGCATAAAATGCTGCATCTAAATCAATAAACAGAATTAGCTTTCCATGCATTGTAACGACAGAAATTAAATATGAAAATATCGAAAATTATATTGAAAATATCGAATTGAACAAAAAATAAATAAATGCTTGACGTTTTATCTGTCACAACTACGTCACAACGTAAGTTAACTTCTTTGACGTTTCTGACAATATGATTTTATCTCTAGTTTTATTGTCTGAAATGGTTAAAAAATGAACATTTATATGAATGAAGAGGTAAATTCGTGAGACTGCCCATGTGTCTTCAAAAAATAAACGTGGGCCTCGTAATCAGAATATAGAATGGGCAGAACATGTTTTACTCTAAGAAAAAGTGTTAAGAATGATAAGTGTAAACCCCTTCTGTAGTACTAAGGTAGATTTATTGGAAATGAGTTGAGAGTACATAACAGCATCATACATAATTTTGTTACGCAATGTTGAATTTTTGATATGTTCATATTATTTAAACAAAACTGTATTTTCTTAACTTTATTAATTTTATATTTCTATCAAATCAAATTGTCAGAAACATCAAATGAGTTAGCTTACGTTGTGACAGATAAAACGTCAAGCATTTATTTATTTTTTGTTCAATTTCATGGCTGTCGATATTTTCAACGTAATTTTCGATATTTTCATATTTAATTTCTGTCGTTACAATGCATGGAAAGCTAATTCTGTTTATTGATTTAAATGTAGAATTTTATGGTCTAAAACTTTTATTTGACGCATTTTTGCTTAAAATAATTAGGCGAGCAAGAAATTGCAAAAAACTGATTTCCCATGTTAATATCGTATGTACACCTTTAAAATAGACTCACGGTAATCGTATTCTAGAGAACTTAAAACGAGCTTATTCATTAAAAACTCACCACCGAATTTTTTGACCACAGACAATACCTTCCTTACGTAAAGGGGACGGAAGGTAAAAATATCCAAAATTGCACATTGACAAAACAGGTGAGTTGGTGAGTATACCGGAAATTCTATTGAATTTCTTTTCGCCTGAAACACAAGAAAATGCCTCCTAGTTAGTCACATAAATATTTTCACTAACAACGGTTCTTCAACAAATTGATTAACTTAGTTATAACTAACTTATGTTTCGCAACTTAATTTCAAATAACAGGTAAATAACAGTTTAAAATGATTTTGTTTTCCATGGCCTTCCTGATTTTCTTATTTTTAATAATTCTAACGTGACCATGGCATTTATACGTGAAAATTAGAGATTATTATTTTTGTCTTTATAATATCATGTAGTGTAGTCTAGTTCGAAATCTATGAATTTTTTAGCCTCATTAGAATGTTTTTAGTTTAATAACAGCTTTTGCAACTTGGAAATATAAAACAAAGTTGAAGAGTAGGAGAAATTTAATCGCAGTTTAATAATTCAACCAACACGTCATCGTTAAACGTTTGAATTATTTCTGCATTGGAGAACTACAAATTATAGCATGGAACTTTAACCAGTAAACTCCAATAATCAACTGCTTCAGTTCGCTATTCCACCTGCTCTTATAAACTTCAAGTAAACCTACCATTACTATAGGTTTCCAACTATTTATATTGTAATAGCATGTAATATTTTTCAATAATTCAACTTGCAATATAATCTAATCATTCACATATCATTAGTGAAAATAGATAATTAATAATATTTTTTTATCTTTATATGTGCAGACTCTTCTGTTTATTATTATTTATTACCAGTGAGTATATAACGTATATACTCACTGTTATTACTCAAATTCTAAATTGTAGGGAAATTTTCTGTGTTGGTAACATCAGAATATTTTAATTTCAAATTAATGAATTTTATAAATATATTACATTGTACACATTATTTAAGTCAACATAATACATTTCTTTGTACGTTTCACGGCATTTCATTCCTATATCATAACCTGAAAAATCAACTTAATTTTATTTGGATTTCTCACTGCAAATTTAATTATAATTACTTACAATTATGTTCAGAACCTATAAATATTCCATTTTCTTGTATTAAAAATACTCAACTATAGATTTTTTATAATATTTTTACGACAGTGAGTGACTCATTTCAATTCAGTTTGCAGTACTCTGACAGTTCCTGAATGATTTTGACGCTTAAAATTTGACAGAAGCGCGAAAAACAATTTTAAACCGCAAGATTATAACAAAAGTGAAAACTTATTGTTTACACCTCCGGAAATTGTCGAACCAGCTGATATGACCTCACTTTCATTATTACCTGAAAAATCTAATTAAATTAAAAATAATTATAAATAAGAAAGTTATTTACAGCGGACCATTGTTTAGTGTCAGCCGGTATAATTTGATTTTAATTGCAGGTGTAGATAAAATATTGTATTCTACTCGCGTATAATGGGTATTATTCACTCATATGAATTACCACACTCGCCTACGGCTCGTGTTCTAAAATCATCCTCGTGATTAATAGCCATCATAATACGCTCGTTGAATAATATACTATTTCTACAACTGCCAAAAGAGTTTATATTTGTGCATTGATGTCAGCAGGGCTGGCCCGAGCTATAGGCGCACTAGACAATCGCCTAGGGCGCCAAAATTTAGGGGCGCTACAACCAGCACTTCGACATATTTTAAATACGTAATACTTTTTATCTTTAATGGTTGCGAAATTTTGAATGAAAAGTTGGAAATGAGTTGATGAGATGTTCAGAATATTAGCTTATACTTTTTTGTACAAAAAATGACACCCTTCAATTTTGATCTCTTATAAAATTTCGATACGAGCTGTTTTCGAGAAAATGACGAAAAACCAAAATAAATTCCCGTCGAACATTGACTTTTGATATGTTAATAATGTATCTATTAATCTGTACAGGATTCCGTAAAAAAAACTTTTGTTGCAATTTTTTAATTTTGGTAGTATTTTTCCAATAATAAATCAAATTTTCGCTCATCAGTGGTCCAAGAACGACTTGTGAACTAGGTATTAATTTCAATCGAACATGATAAACAATAGTTTAAAAGTAAAAGATATTGTTACAATTCGCCAGAAAAAAAGCTCATAAAATAAAATATAAATAAGAAAATTGATTTTGATTTCAATTGTGAATAATTATATTGTTTTTTGAATTTTATAAATATTTTGCAGTTTTTAATCTTCCTAGGGCGCCAAAAATTCTTGTTCCAATAATTAGAATAGTCTGTAATACCAAATTTTGGATTATATTTTATTATGTTTTTCCTCGAAAATCTGTTAAGAGCTCTAAATTAAGTACCACTTCCGGTTTATCATATAGGTATACTCAAAATATAATGTTGTTTCAAATTATACACGAGTTATAAATACCAAATTTGAGAACTTTTGAATCATGTTTTAATATATATTTCAAGAAAACCTGTTTATAGCTTCCTGTAACATAGTACTTCCGGTTTATCAATTTTAGAAAACATTTAGTATGTCGTTCTCATTAATAAAAAAGTCTTAAATACCAAATTTGAAAAGTTTTGGATTGTATCAATTTATTTTTCACGAAAATCAGTTCAGAGCTTCAAATACAGTATTTCTTCCGGTTTATCAATTTTAGCCAAAATCTAATATGTTGCTTCCCTTTATATAAAAGTCTTAAATACTAAATTTTACAAGTTTTGGAATATATCATAATATATTTTTCACAAAAATCTAGATCTTGAAGTAAAGTATCACTTCCGGTTTATCAATTTTAGAAAAAATCTATGTCTTTTTCATTAATACAGAAATCTTAAATACCAAATTTGAAAAGTTTTGGAGTATATTATAATATATTTTTCACGAAAATCTGTTCAGAGCTACAAGTAAAATATCACTTCTTGTTTATTAATTTTAGCCAAAATCTAATATGTTGTTTCCCTTAATATAAAAGTCTAAAATACTAAAATTGAAATGTTTTGGATTATATTTTAATACAGTTTATTATTAAAACCTGTTATGGGCTTCAAGTAAAGAGTCACTTCCGGTTGTCCAATTTTACCCAGAATCTAATCAACTCTTTATTTGAATGTAGGAAGCTTAAATACGGAACTTAGAAATATTTGAAAGTTTGATATGAGTTATCGTGGACGAAAAAATCGTCACACACACACACACACACACACACACATACACATACACACACACACCACACACACACCTACACACATACATACACACACACACGCACGCGCGCACGCACACACACACACTAACACATCATCGTAAAAATAGTAAAAACGTGTTGTGGGGACACTAATTCGTGCTTAGTTACTGAAAACTTACCATCGAACTATTGGACAGATAACATTACCTCCCGTACCTACGGTATGACGGGAGGTAAAAACATATACGCAAGAAATGTAAATCCAATACTGCTGTCATCGAAGCTGTGCATTTGTGGCTGAAACAACAACTAAAACCTTTTATGAAAAGGGTATCAGAAAGATAGCGGAAAGATGTCGAAAAATAAAATTTAAACTTGTTACGTTATTATTTTGTTTTTCTTAATAAAATAAAAATTCCGGCTATGAGTTCAACATCTCTAGTAATTAAAATAATTTGTAAATATTTCCCTTTAACTGGTGTTGCCTGTGGTGCCACTAAATTTTGGCGCCATAGGCGACTGACTGCCTAGTCCGATGGACTATACAACAATCGGTTGGAACGGTATTTTTAAATGCGCATACGTCTGACATACATATGACAGTTCGGACTAGCTGTAGAAACAAACCTTGTAGCTCGGGCCGGACCTGTATGTATGTAATGAAGATAGGTAAGTAAAGAGTACAGTAGGTGTAAATAAGTAAAGAGAATATAACAAGAGTTAGTTATTAATTAAGTGACTATTATATAATTATTTAGTGTTACGTACTTGCAAGTAAGTAGACAATTACGTATTGATATATACTTCATGTGAAAACAGCCAAGTTCTTTGTATTTCTAAAACGATTATCACTCATTTATACGTCTATAATTTTGAATTAGTAATGAATTCATATGAAGTAGTACAGTTCATTAAAATTTGATCATTTCCACAGATAATGAGTATCAGTGAAACAGAAATAATTGCTTTCCATGGTTCGCAGAAGTGCAAAGAGAATCACATATACCTACTTAACATCACATAACAGTATTCATATTCTCATTAATATTTCTATGGAATCCTTGCAAATTGGAGATAATTCTATCAACTGTACCATCCCTATGCTTTGTATCGTATCTCGTATCCTATCAATGTCCATTGCAATGGTGCAGTGTTCAATGTACGTATGTCCCCCAGAACAACCCGTTACCCGTTCATATTTTATGCATCGGTACACGTGTACATGTTCCCGTCCTCCATGTCCCATGTGCGATGCGTTCCGCCCACGAAAGCGATAAATAAGTCAGCGAGGCATTATGCGATCAAACACAGTGTGATTTTTCTCTTCCGACCCGGCCAGTTCACTGTTTGTCTAGTATGGACGTGAGCGTAAGGCCCCAACGTTTAACACAATTCAAAGGGTGCGTGGATTACTTTACGGGAAATTTACGGAGTTTTTCAAATAGGTTTTGTAACCTAAAAGAAGTTAAAGTCTAAATGTTGTGTAGTGGTTAGATAAATGGGACATTATGGGCAAAGGCAAGGTTTTATATGTGGATTGGGTGAATGTTTAATCTACTTCGACAGATATCAACTAAAATTCCTATGTACTTAAGGTGGTTCTATCATTATAAGCATTTACGATAGCTTTTAATGAAATTTAATTATGTTATTTTTCATGAGTTTCTACACATGTATAAGTCCAGTCAATATACAGAAAAAGAATCTCAATAAATAGAAAAGTCTGTAATACTAAATTTTGGATTATATTTGATTGTTTTTCTTCGAAAATCTGTTAAGAGCTCCAAATTAAGTACCACTTCCGGTTTATCATATAGGTGTAGTCAAAATCAAATGTTTCAAATTTTACACGAGTTTTTAATACCAAATTTGAGAAGATTTGAATCATGCTTCCTGGAAAGTAGTACTTCTGGTTTATCAATTTTAGAAAACATCTAGTATGTCGTTCTCATTAATATAAAAGTCTTAAATACCAAATTTGAAAAGTTTTGGATTATATCAATTTATTTTTCACGAAAATCTGTTCATAGTTGCAAATAAAATATCACTTCCGGTTTATTAATTTTAGCCAAAATCTAATATGTTGCTTCTTTTGATATAAAAGTCTTAAATACTAAATTTTTGGAATATATCAATATATTTTTCACAAAAATATGTTCAGAGCTTCAAGTAAAATAGTACTTCTGGTTTATTAATTTTAGCCAAAATCTAATGTGTTGTTCTCATTGATATAAAAGACTTAAATACTAAAATTGAAATGTTTTGAATTATATTTCAATATAATTTTTCATTAAAAACTGTTATAGGTTTCAAGTAAAGTTTCACTTCCGGTTATCCAATTTTACCTAAAATCTAATCAACTCTTTATATAAATGCAAAACGCTTAAATACGGAAAATGGAAATATTTGGAAGTTTGTTATAATAGTTACTCACACGCACACACGCACGCACGCACGCACGCACGCACACACACACACACACACACACACACACACACACAGACAGAGTCATCATCGTGAAAATAGTAAAAACGTGTTGTGGGGACCTTAATTCGTGCTTATTCATTGAAAACTCACCATCGAATTTTTGGACCGATATCATTACCTTTCTTACCTACGGTATAACGGGAGGTAAAAAAAAATGAAATGTCAAAAGTCCTCATCTTCATATTAGTTCTTTTGAATTATATAAAAATATATAATCTTACAAGCCTAAAAGAGCAAAATAAAAGCATCGGAACTATTTTAATAATATAATATTCGTGAGTATGAGAATTTCTCGGCCTTGGTTGAGTGGTGAGGCGAACACAGTATGGCTGGGTAACACGCTGGCTGGCTGGCACGCTGTACTGTACAGCGTCTAGCCTGCCATTCCTGTTTCGCCGGATTGATTTAATGAATACTATGTTTTTATTTTCGTACATTTACAATAGGTATAATATAATATAATAGCCTTACCACCCGTTAGGGTATCGGCCTCTTCTAACAATACATATATGGCTTAACTATTAATATCTATAGTGATTAATTTTAATATATAGTACATAAACTTATATTTAATTGCTTATTTAAGTTATTTTAAAGTTATTGTATTAGTATTTTTTATTCTAATCCCCTTATTAGATATCGTTAATTATGTTATGCCCAAATTTTCCTGTAATAATTTAATTTAACTAACTTCATAGTATTTACTTTGTTGTATTAGAGTATATAGATTCGTATAGGTAAATATTATTAGTTTTAACCATTTAACTTTCACTTTGTTTAGCACCTCACTACACTGGATTGGATTTAGCATTGTCCTTCTTTTAGTGTGGTTGGAATGACTCTTGGTTGACGAACTTTCCATCTAGTTTCTTCCATTCTTCTCGGTTTCGAGCCCTTCGCTGCCAGCAAGGTCCCTCGATTTTGGTTAATTCGTCTCTCCATCTAATTGGTTGACGCCCTCTTCTTCTTTTGTTTTGTAAAGGAGTCCAATTTGTTGTTTTAGTGGTCCACCTTTCATCTTGCATTCTTGCAATATGTCCAGCCCATTTCCATTTCAATTCCTTACAGGTAGCTATTGCGTCTGTTATTTTGGTTTATAGGTATAGGTAATATCTAATTGTGTGTTAAATGTTTATGTAGCGCTTAATTTTTTTTTAATACTTGGCCTCACCTCACTCTAAGTTCACGCATCGCCATATTACATTCGTTTTCGTACAAAATTTTTTAAAAAAATATTTGTTTAGTCTAATATTTTTATGACCAAAACATGTTATGAAAACGCTAAATACTCAAAGAAAATTACAAAACTATTTTAATCTAACAAAGCAAATTCGGGTAGTACTGAAAAATTTAGAAACTCTGTATATACCAGAACGCCAGGCTTCGACACATTTTGTAGAGTAAGTATACATAGTGTTTCGAAATTGTTCTGTACACTCCGTGTTTGCTCCACTTCAGTAATTTTTATTGAGTATTTAACACTAAAAATCCCTTTTCATAAAATATTTTAATTACGAAAACATGTTGTTGCAAGATCAACTCGCCATAATGAATTGTTAGTTGTCAGTCCTAGCTAAGCGGCATTCAAATAAAATGAAACAGCGCAAGAAAAGCAAACGCTTTAAAGAAAATTAGTGACAAAACAAAATGATGCCCTTATAAGAAAATCTTGTATATAGGACCAATTTTTCTACAAACAAATTTAACCGTTAATAAATATTTAATGAAATACATAAAATATAGTGTAATTTATGATACAATTTTCTATTTTGCTAATTAAAATTGTTCCTTTACTACGTAAATTGAAATTTTAATAAATGATTAAATTATATTTCTTTATTTGTTTATTACCTCATATCCGATTTATATAATTATGCACATGTCAATTATATGATGCGATTTTTTAATTTATCTGGCAGTTAAATTAACTGACAATTTACAAGGAGATTGAAGTACCGGCCCTAAGTCGAATGAATAGTTTGTCGTTGCTATGTAAACTAGAGTGCTTCTATGAAGAAAAGTGTTGCCAAGTAGAGAAGTGAAAAGTATAGCTAAGTAGGAAGTACCTCACCTCTTTTCTTTATTGTTTATTTTAGATAATACTAACATATTAAAGAACGAATGTCATAATTGTCATTTTATTTTATGAAAAGGAAGTTCGGGTCACGACGCGAAGCGGAGTAGCCCAAACATTTGAACAAAATAATCGACTATTATGAATTGAGTTCTTTATACTATATTTCTATTTTGCGGCTTTTGTGTCATTTTTAAGTAAATAATCTTAGTTTTAAAATTTAGGGAATTTGATACTAATGTGAAGATGAAAAATTTAATATCGCCAAAAGAATTTCTTTTCCACTTACTATACAAAAACGTTATTTTATATTAAGACTACATATTTCTACGAGCACTTTTGAATCTAAAATTACTGACTTCCTATATTATAAAAATATCTTGCAATTTGTGTAATTTAAAGTACATGTTCCATAGCATTTATAGTATTCGCCTATCACATTCCCAATATCTAAAATTTTAATCCAGGTTGTCGATAGCTGGCAATGCGGGTACGAGACCTGCACCTCTCTCCTATCGTATCGGCTGAGCCGTGCTGTGCTGTGCTGCCCTATACTAGGCAGCTAGGCACTTGAATAGCACAATTATCGGGCGGGCGACGCTGTTATCAATATCCAGTGCGAAGCGGGCTCCCTGGATATCCGACGCCATTGTGTCCGACAGTTATACAGGTAATCATGTTTAATGCACAAATGATAGGTTGTGCCATCCGACTAAGCAGGAACGGAGTCAGGCTGGATTTTTAAAGGAAAACGTTTGGGGTAGCCGTATATCCAATCTTCTTTACGGAGCGAAATTCTAAAAAGATGTACAATATTAAACAAGATTAGAAATGAATAACGCTGCTGTAAGACCAATTATGATCTAATTGGCTAATATAAGACTAAGTACATAAAAAATAAAAATACTACTTGAAACACATAACATATATCTATTAATTTCCTTAGCAACCTATCTTAAAGTGATATAATGTGATTTGTTGATTACTGAGCATAATCTCTTAATTTTTTGCAATATTTTCATCTGCGATTGATATGCTTGGATGCTCGGCACTTTTGTCATCTTCCATGTCGGAATTGCCCTTCTGAAAACGTTTGTACTATTAATAAACCTTTTTCAGCTCCCTAGGGCTCTTCCGATATTGTTTTATGATAGACTATACGTACATTCAATTTGTAGATACACTTTAAATCCAAAGTGCCAACGCTAACAGTCTTCTAAAGTATTTTTTATCCTATCTACCCAAACTGTCCACGCAACATGCCCACTCAAATTGCCCACGCAACCGGCCCACACAACCTGCTGACCCAAACTGCCCACGCAACCTGCCACTCAATATTACTAAAAATATTTACAATACAGACTTCGTAATTTTTAATTGGCTTTATTGTTAATTATATTAAACTGCAAAGTTTTTTCATTTACATTTATCGGTTTGTTTCAATTCTGTCATTGTACACCAACATAAAACTTTACTTTTTTTTGGTGTTTTAAACTATCGCCACTGAAGTTAAGAGAGGTGCACGGAGCCTGCTAAAAATAACATATTGAGATTTTAGTGAATTAACACGTTTTGACAAAGTTTATAAAATCTATTTACAAAATATTTATCATTTCAAAGGAAGACGTTCATAATTTGTCATTAACATTGACATATCAAATGTAACAGATGACAACGCGTATCTTTCTAATTTTGTACATGTATTCTTTATCTATTGTGATGTTCATTATTTTTTTCTTCAATATTATATTATTTAAATATTTTTAGCATTTACAAGGATAACGGATACGACATGCATAAATTGTCATTAACATAATCAAATGTGACAGATGACTACGTATATCTTTTTAATTTTGTAAATATCCTTTCGATCGATTTCGTCGTGTTTCCTTAGACATTCTCTAAAATTCTATTTACAAAATAAAATATACAAATTAACAATGAACATGGCTTAAAATCATTACATATACCTACCTTGTTTAATTTGCAATGTGTTCTTCAATTTATTTCAAAATTTATTAGTTATTATCAACATTGACATGCCAAATGTGACACATGACAGCGTTCATCTTTTTAAATTTTTACATGTACTTTTCGATCTATTATTTCAATGTCCTAATTTTCAACGTTTAATAATTTTTACACAAAAACATACATCCTTCAGAATTTTGACCCATTACGAGAGCACTCCAGACAAATATTTCCTATGACTTGGTACACGTTTCACGAAACTCGCTCGCACCATTTAGGCTGTAAAGGTGTTCAATATTCGGATATTTGAAGTTAATTTGAAGAAAAAAAATTTAAGTACATAGCACTTATTATCATTGTGTATGAGTGAAATCTAAGTATTTGTTTTCACATATTCGTGAACGAACCTGCAGACTATATTACATTACTTTTAAACATTTAAACAAAATATTGTAATTTTATTATTTTGACAATGCCCAAATTTAATTTATGGTCGAAATTCCTGGACTATGTTTGTTTTTGAAATTTTATATCTTATTCTCATACCTATATTATATCACACGTATGTTCAGGTGTTATCAGATAATATGTTGATCAACACAATATATTCCGAAAATATAATATATTTGGAGAATAAAGTTAAGAATACCGGAAATGATTAGGCAACATTCTATGATGATTAATATTGTTATAATAGTAATTAATAGTTTCTTAATTAATTAGAGTCTGATTGTATTGTAAGGATTATTTAAAAACCAGACGTATTACCGCAGCACAGGACAGTGTTTGTTGCGTAGTGTTCGGGTTAACGTCAGCATCGATGTATCAGGGTTGATCTTTGATAAAATTATTGCTTTTTTTTGTGTGTGTGATTCTTGTTGTTTTTAACATCAGAAGTGGGATTCGCTGTTTGTTTTGTTGGTAAATTATAGAGTGACGTACGTGGTCAAGTAGAGTGGAATTACTTTAAGAATGTGATAGTGACGTCATTGTGCAGTAGATACATTTTTGATGTCGGCTATGGCTTCGCTGGTTGAGCACCTGGTAATACAGTGTGGTTTGTTCGGATTTCTTCACAGCCAAGGGCGAGAATAAATATACAACATAAATTTAAACATTGACATAATTCCTCTAAAATTAATTGATACGCCCTTGGACGTACCTGTGAGTTGAAATTGATACCCTACGTCATGAGCTTCGCGCAGCTGTTTTGACGTCAGTGTCACTTTCTTAAAGTAATTCCACTCTAGATTGAGATGAAGAGCCGTCTAGCATTTTGCAGAAAAGTAGTTATGTAATTATTAAGGTTGGTTAAGCAGAACTGTGGGCAATGACTATTGAATGTAAGTTAAGCGGGCTCCCAATACTAGTAAGAGATTTTTATTACAAAGCGCAAGATATCGTTGCGAGCAATGTTGTTTGCAATTAGGTTACTGTTTGTAATAAAGGCAATTTGGTCCGTTACTTGTTGAATTTGTATGACGTAATAAATCGAGAGTGTCAACCAGTTTACGATTTAGTTAGTTATTGGTGAAATAACAAACGAACTAATACAAATTTCTTAAAGCGTCTTCGGTATGTCTAGAAAGGTTGTAAAATGTTTTCATTGTACATACCACAAGTTTTCGCAAAGTAACAGATACGTAGAGTACATTGCCACCTGGAATTACTGATATAGCGTTGCTTATTTTTTATCCAAGTTATGACCGATGCGGGTGCAGAACAATGGTGTACCGAAATAGAAATTTCTCTGAAAACCTTTAGTTAGATAGTTAAAGGTGGGAACATATGACGAAACTATGCTTAAGATTAGTATAATTCGTGACACCCAGAAGTAAAAGATTGTGTGAGTTTCTATATCACACTCATTGACTTATTTCCTATAGTAAGGAATCTTAGTGATAGGCTAAGGAAAGCAATTATTCTGAAACCTGATGGTTTCTATTTTTGTGAATACGCAAGGGAAGAGATTTATAAGGGAAACAGCAAATAAAATTTACTGAGTTACAAATTGTAGATTTTATTATAGGTGATATAATTATTGTCATTATTCGATTGATGGTAACGTGGTCTGGACTTATATATCTGGAGGCAACTCCAAATTATCATGAAGCAAGTTTTTGCTCCCAAAGCCAATTTTCTAGTCTCATTTGCCGTGAGATGCCTTTTGTCTTGATGGGTAATTCTACTTTCGGCCACAGCTTATCATTTTAAAGAACAATGACTAGTAAAAATACTTGTCATAATTTGAAGGCCCTTTTGTTGAGAGCTAATAGCCCCTTAATGTTTATCGTCTAGGGTGAAATAAATATCCTCGTTTGACTGAGGAGTGTTTCTCCAGGCTATGAAACTATGGCTTTTCAATTGTCCATAAGAAGTGCCTGAGACTCACACACTGCTCAAAAAATATTATTAATATTATTAAGGATAATAATGACGTTACAATATTATATGGATTCTTTAACCTGACACAAATACAAACATCGTACTTGATACTGCATGTGAACTTGTTTTCAAGACTGAAGATTCTGTGATCCTTTGTAGGTAATGGTAATGTGTGTGTTCACTTGAAAATGTTTTTTCTGACTCTAGTTTTGTACCATCCGTAAACCAGGACATGGAGTTTTTTGAGATTGTGGTCTTATTACTGCCCACCGAATGCGATTACCAATATCTGTTTTCTACGGCTGGTATAGTTGTATCTCATCGTCATTGTATCAGAAACTAACATTGTTATTTCATCTAGGTCTAGGTGTATCTCTTTTAGAAGTCCTAGGTGGCCTATTAGGTCTCAAGACTTGAAGTGTTTTGTCTTGCAGACTGCAAAGGCGTTGGCCCAAGAATCAATTTTATTACTGTAGTTGGACAGGTATTCATGGCGCCTGTTGTCTGTAGTATTAAGATGGGCTGTTGTTCTTCCGTAAACAACACTTGTGCTGTATTTTGTTAGACTTTTGGCCGCCGTACTAACGATGCGTGAGTGGTCATTTAGTCCAGTAAATGAAGGATTTTACCCTACAAAAGGTCGGGTAGTTCTGAATTTTTGATATGTTGTATAGGATGGTTGGGTAATGAAAAATCCAAATTTCCACAAATCCCCTGCCTCCGCTTCCTCCGTCATCTTGTAAAAAGTACCATAAATCGGCGATTTTTTCAGTTTTTCACCTATAACTTCTATCTGGTAAATTTTAGCGAAAAAAAAGTTATTTTCCGACTTGTAGAGGATGAAATTTCCTAAAAATTTGTTACGAAAAGTTTTTTTCCACGATTCATAGCAACGGAGCTATGAAGCTCCCAAAAAAGGCAACAATTGCGCACTTGGCAAAATTTTGAGTTTCTTTCCAATTTACATCGCAATAACTCCGTAACACTTCATTTTAGCGTAATAGTCCTCATAATGAGTCTTGTAGAGAATTAATTACCTACAAAACGCATTTATCAATTTCTTTTTACGACCAATGCAACAGAGTAGGGATAAATTTACAAAAAAATGAAAAACTGTTTTTTCAAAGTTTAGTGCAGCAACAGTCTTTGGCTCATAATTTCTAATTATACAACTATTATTTCAAACAGAATATTCTATATTGATGCAAAATAAACGTAATTATGTGTTGGTGAACGTCAGTGAAGTCTTGTGGGACTACTAGAAAAAACTTTTATAAAACAGCACTTACTTCTTTTATTTGCCTGCGAGTTCTCTCTAGTGCTCTTAACTCGACATGGGACATTAGCCGTATATTATATATACAAGTATAGTGTCAAAAATCGGATTTCATCCTCTGCAAGTCGGCAAATAACTTTTTTTTCGCTAAAATTTACCAGATAGAAGTTATAGCTGAAAAACTGAAAAAAGCGCCGATTTATGGTAGTTTTTACAAGATGACGGAGGAAGCGGAGGAAGGGGATTTGTGGAAATTTGGATTTTTCATTAACCAACCATCCTATACAACATATGAAAAATTCAGAACTACCCGAACTTTTGTAAGGTAATCCCCTTTATCGACCTCTGTTTACTGGACTAATTGGTCTAAATGCGTTGATGTATGGCCAGTGGGTTGTTTTTGCTTGCAGTTCCCAGTTTTTGGTAGGAGGATGGCGGCATGTGTTCCAGGCTGCTGCAGGATTTGATTTGATGATTTTGTTAATCTGTGAATTCCAAGTGGGCTTTTGAGTGTTCATGTGTCAGGTTCCTGCGTTAATATTAAGGATAATGTGATTGAAGTGGGATCTTTGAACAGAAAAGTTTCTACTAGTGAAACAGGGCTGTCTCGCATAAATGACACTCACAGAGCTGAGGGTTTTTATAAGGGTTGAACCTGTGCCGCGAATTAAAGGATTTGTGCTGTGTATACCAAATGTGAGATAGGTGCATCCGATCAGTAATCGTACGATGGTGTTATTTGGGAAAACTATTGGTGGCAGCGGGAGGATAGCCGTAATTATGAACGAAGTTTGTATTAGTTAGACTCGAAATAGGAAGTCCGAATGGGAGAACGTCTTGCCCAAGGTAATTGCGAATGGGGCGTTATGTAGTACTGATGGTGAGTTGATATGTAGAAAATGGACCGATGAAAATTATATTTAAAGTTGTTATTATTGAATTATGAGATTTGAATAAACATTGTAAAGTTGAATGACGTTGGTTCATGAAAGAAATGAAATTTATGTGCGAGTATGGTACTGGTTGAAATAGTCCCTGGGTCTGTTTTAAATAATAATAATAATAATAATAATAATAATAATAATAATAATAGCAATAATAACCTTTATTGGCAAAGTTCAGGCTGATCTTACAGTTAACCTTTACAATAAACGAATATGAAAGTATACATTTAATTTGGTATGAACTATAACATGAAGATAGTACAAATACATTTGTTTACATAGGTGCCTGACAAGGATATAAAAACAATCAAAAATCAAAACAATTTATCTATTATATACTTAGCATAGTTAAAGGTATGTATGTGAATGAAATAAGTGTATTGAGTATGAAATCTTAGAATAGAGATGATCATTTCAACACAATTTAGATTTTATTGCGTGTCTAATAAAAGTTTTTTTCTACTCCCACTTGAAAAAGTTATGATTTCTTCACAATCTGCAGAATGGATATGTAGGCAATATTAGTTAACTGAACGGATATAATTTGATATCCATTCTAGGATGGATATGAAATCCACGAATCACAAATCTCGAAGTCGCGTAACTTAGGCAACTGTTTATTCATTTATTACAAGATTAAGAAGACGAACGATACAAATTACAAATGTCATATTTGCCATTTCATTGTTGTCATTTAGATGGAAATATTTTCGGTATAAAAAAAGATTTGAATAATTTAATAACAAATATATAAACGAAAATGACGATTAAATATTAGCGCTGAAAATAAGAATATTAAAACACATTTATCTCCCAAACCAGTATATTCAGTATTAATACAAAAACATAGCAAATCTAGATGACCGTCGCCTGGCCGAACCCGGTCACGAGGAATCCTCCTCCATGCCGTGATTATTTCTGTAAAAGAATTAACACATGAGAAATACTCAGTGAGGAGTCAATCATTCACAAAATACACGCGCATCCACCACAAAGGAATGTATTGCAAAATCACACCATAAATAACACACGTATGCAACAAAGTCCAACAGAACAGGGAAAATGGAATGTCATCTTATGCGAAACGCATACCTGCTACTCCATAGCAGTGTGGCCCCGGACTTACGCGTACATACTCAACTGTACCTGCCATTGCTATCCTGGCCCCGGTCTTACGCGTACGTATACTCAACTGTACCTGCCATTACCACTACTGTGGCCCCGGACTTACGCGCACGTATACTCAACTGTACCTGCCATTGCCAGCCTAAGCGGTGTGGTTTATCCCGGCACTCAAAAATGGTTACACAACCAACCTTGCCATTACCACCCATGGGAATAGGGAGCTACCCAAACCCGAATTCCGCTCAGGTGCTGATGACCCTAGTGGACTTACTTCGGCCTTAGGGGCATAGTTACAAAACCAGGATAAAACTATCCCTGCCGTTCCCACGCGGTCAATCAGCAAAACCCACGAGGCTAGCAATCGTGGACACATAGATCGTATTCCTGGTTACCCTTATCAGCTCTCTCACCACACCTGGAGGCTCTACCGGGCGCGACCGTTCAACAAGGATTAGGATAAAGGACAACACCGTAAAATAAGAGAATAATCATACAAATCCGTATCTGCATTACTCTTGCCATCGTAAACTAAAAGTGTGTGTAAGACTCAACTCACTCACATACACATGCTAGATTAACTCTCTCACCTGAATCACTACACAAATCAATCACTACGATATCGATGTTCTCACACTGAAATCTAGACATAAACTGTAATAAAATACATGAATACCAGTATCATTAAATGTAGCTCTTATCCAACAGCATCGGTTACGTACCTAAATAGCTAATTAGAGACAAAACATAATAAATTTAATAAAAAATAATCTTACGCAAAATAATTACTGTGACAAATAACTGAATTATATTATGAATTAATTGTAAGTATTGAAAAAAAAACGTATAAAAAATGGAAATCAGAACGGTATGAAATATCGCATTGCCAAGTCAAGGTTATCCTTCAGATTTGGCAATAAAAAACCGTAAGTAGTATGTAAAAGTATTGTATAGTTATAAAATAAAATATCATTTTAATAACAAATGTCATTAAGAAAGCCCAGGAATACAAGTACATAAAATGATATTAATTAATAATGTTCAATAAAATTTCAAATTTCTATAGTTCACATTTTCCTTCTTTTCGTTAGTCGTAAAAAAAGTATGCTGTACAACTCGAGTGGAATGTCCATATCGCCATCGTATCCACTCTTGTTGTACAACTTGTACAAACTACTATTTCAATTCAGTACAGAATGTTTGAACTGTCATAATTTTAAGGTTATCAGAAATTTTGTTATAAACAGTGGTACAATTGTAAGTAAATGAAACAATGAAGTGCGATGTCCAGGAATAATTTTACAGAACATACTACAAGTGGTTGAAGTAGTCCCTCTGTTTTTACAGAACATACTAATGACGTTATTGAAGTTCCAATTTTGAGAGTGTTAGAATGGACGAGCGTTAAAATTGATCAATGAGATGAACTTAGTGTTTATTTAGTATGCAACTTTTTCAGAGACAGATTCCGGTAACGATGAGATGGTAGATGATAATCTAAATGAAATAGAACTTCAATTATCCCGAGAGTGGGATACCGAACAACATGGTCTGATACACTATGGAAGGTGACATGCTACTGGGTGCCTCTGTCATGTATGTATTCCGGTACGCTAACTGAATGTCTCCACCGAAGGTAAAATACTACTGGATGCCTTTGTCATTTATGTGTTCTGGTATGCTAACTGGGTGGCCCTACCGAAGATAACATGCTAACTGGGTGCTTTTGTCATATACAGGGTGGAAACGAACTTAATGTCATAAATTTAAGAGTGAGTAGTATGACATGTGTAGATTACGAAACAGAAAGAATTTTTTAAAAATTCGCATATTTAAGGGTAGTTCTCATTAAACTAACATTTTTGGTACCACTGGATCACTGACAACTTCAATACTTAAAATTAATTTAATTAATTTACGTAATGTTTCTGTATAATCAAATCTTAATTATTTCTAAGGTAATTTATTTTGAAAGTTTAATGAACCATATTAAAGATTAATATTAATACTTCGCAAAATTATTTTTATAAAGAAAAAAAGAACAGAATGGATTAACTGATAAATAGCAACAATACTAGGAACTTTTCATGTAACAATATTAATATGAAAAACACAACCTAAAAATCAATTCAAGAATAAACACAAATCTCATAAATATTGTTCAAAATTGTCACCTCCCACAGCTACACACAATGCACTACGTTGAATTAATGAGACACTACATGCCAGGTTCATATGATTTTCTTGTTTAATTATTTCAGCACAGTTTTGAATCCGCATCCTAAATTCTTCAACAGTTTCAGGGGGGTTTTGATTATCATACACCAAGGACTTCAAATGACCCCACAGATAAAAATCTAAGGGATTGAGGTCAGGTGATCTTGGTGGCCATGAGACCCGTATCCTCCACGGCCAATCCACCTGATCCCATAGGTATTATTTAAATGCTGCCGCACATTTCTTGAATAATGAGGTGGAGCACCATCATGCTGAAACCATGCCTGTTGACGATGGAGTAAGGAAACATCTTCTAATAATACTGGTAGAACATTTTGTAAAAATTCCAAATACTGGTCACCATTTAATCTGTTGGGCAGTATGTATGGTCCAAGCAAATTTCCATTTAAGATACCAGCCCAAACATTTAATGAAAATCTGTGTTGCAAACTACTTCTTACTACAACATATGGATTTTCTTGAGCCCAATAATCCATTCTGTGGAAATTATGGACACCGTCACGTGTGAAAATTGCTTCGTCACTAAATATTATAAGTGAAGTAAAATTAAAATTTGCAGCATGTTGCTGCAGAATCCACTGACAAAATATCGTTCTTGCTTGGTGATCAGCAGGCATTAATCCTTGAACACGTTGAAAATGGTATGGATGATAATCATTCTTGTGTAAAATTTTCAAAACACTCGTATGAGATATTTCTCCTACAACACGAGACATTCCTCTGCTACTAATTTCCGGGTTAGCATGCACCAAGTCTAAGACTTCATCTTCAATGTTGTGGTGTAGTCTGCGACCGTTTTGTATTTTTAGCCGAAAACACTGAGGCATCGAGAGATTTAGTCCAAGTATCTAACTTGATAATCGGGGATGCTCATCCATCAGAAAAGCCCATGTTAGAGAATAAAGTTCAGAATGCCGGAAATGATTATAACATTCTATAATGTTTAGAATTGTTATAATCAAATAGTAATTAATAGTTTTTTAATTAATTCGAGTCTAATTGTGATGTAAGGACTATTTAAAAACAAGATGTGTTACCGCAGCACTGGACAGTGTTTGTTGAGTAGTGATGAGGTTAACGTTAATATCGTTGTATCACGGTTGCTCTTTGATAGAATAAACTTATTGTTTTTGAATAGAGTCCTTTTTTGTGTGTGATTCTTGTTGTTTCTAATGATACAATTATTTTATTTTGTCATCAAATGTGTTCAGACACACGAGTGATATACGTTATGATTATATAATAAATAAATTTGATGACAAAAATAAAATCAAATTTTTGACATTTGGATTGCGGTTTATCCAGAATAGTAGAAATTGCAATTTTTTGTTGTAATGTCTTATTTTAGCTAAAATATAATAAGGAAACATAAAATTGGAGCGCGGAAACAGGTATTTATATATTTTATTGGAAAAATAGTTTTTTTTAAAAATCCTGACAAATACAATACCTAACGCACAGTAATGTTTTAAGAAATTAAAATAAAAAATCCTAGCAAAAACAATATCTAACGCACACGTATTTTTAAAGAAATTTTTAAAAAATCCTGACAAAAACTATACTTATCGCACACCAGGTACACACATTCGACATCGCTCGGCTCACTATCTTCATGGTAGTTTACAATAGTTTAACAGATGAACGCAAAATTATAAATAAAAAATATTATAAAACGTAGGATAAGAAGGAAAATAAAACATAATTTTGCAAATTAATTGAAACAGTATTATCCGTATGAAAGCGTAAGTATCTACTTAAATATGGAAATATATGTAGTTTATCTAACCTAATTTTTTTCAGAAAAAATGCCAAAATCTCTATAAATATAACTTTCCGCATCCAATTTTTAGCGGTATTTAGTGTTTTTAATGGTTTACCAAGTATATATAACCATTAATATAAAATTCTTGAATTCTGGATAAACTGCAATTTATCCATAAATAAAACAACGTGTTTACTAGTAGTTACTGTGACTACATTACATTTGTAAACCAGCGAATGTAGAAAAGCGATTAATCCACGTCGTCAAGGGTATATTCGCTTATCAATACATGGTATGGTAACTAAGTAAAATTCTTAAATGGCATTGGCTATTTGAGACTAGCGCTCGCTATCTAGCGGCCAAATTTAAAACTATAATACCATTATTATTTAAAGTTATAGTTGAAACTTTGACTTAAAACAATAACATTTTATTCTCTTGAATAATGTCAAACAATCTTTCAAAAACATAAATACGTAAATACTACCATAAGCCACAAAACAATACGTGACAATACCCTGTCTTAAGGTTAAAATATATTCTTCGTTACAAGCTTAATTACTCGCCCTAGGTTGATCCTTTTCTATTCGATGTCATTATCGAATCGAAGGTTTGACAACACTGTAGAAAAGTGTAGAGCTGGTATATGTGTATACGACAGCAAACAACTCTATGGAGGAGCAGTTCAGTTAGTGAGTTGAGTCAGTTCAGGTCAGTCCAGCCAGTCGAATCAAAATAAATAATTAGTGATATAAATTCATAGTAAAATATACATCTTGCACATAAGTAGTGTATTGTGTTAATTGACTAAATAAATAAATAATGTTAGTGATTAAGCATTATTAAATGCTTAATGTTTAATCTTAAATTAGTGTTTACATTTGTTTATTCATAGTGATTGTTATTTTTATTATATTTTTCTTAATTATTTATTGTTTAATAAGCTTTTTAGGCTAGGCGGCAAAGAGTTTATTGTGGAAATAATTGGTGGCAAGCTAGAGTATATTTTATATTTCTATTGGGACCTCCGAAAAGTCATATTAATTTTGCACCCTCTAGCGACTCAGATTTTACTCCCATTTTGGATCAAAGGCGCAAAAACCAAGTTTTAGGCAATTTTATTGAAAACAGTGGCCCGTATCAAGATTTTATAAGAATACAAAATTAAAGCTCGTAATTTTTAGTACATGAAAAGGTACTTACACTTTTTCCCTAGGATGAACTCTCAACGAGTTATGTTAAAAACAAAAGTTAACCAGGTTAGTAATTTAAGATATAAATTTAAATTACTCAAAACATAAACAATATTAGATATAATAGGTTTTACTATTTATAACAGTTTACATTCGTTGTGGCATCGAAAGAAGTAAATTATTGATGATAATTAAATAAATTTTTTCAACGCTTTCCTACAAATTCATCACAACTCTGACAGAGTTAAAAATAGATAACGCAGTTAAAAAAATTGAAATCATGATGAAATTCTCCTTCATGACATGTATTACTCGATTTTTGCCGATGAGCGATTCGCGAGTTACTGATAACTTCCATGAACATTTTCTAAAATTTAAAAGATCTGCAAACCGACTTAGTTATTATTTTCCATCTAAAATTTTGACACGATTAAAGATAAACAATATTATATAATTAATACGTGTCGAAATTTAAAATAAAAAATAAGATATAAACCGATTTGCAGATGTTTAAAATTTGAGAAGAATTTCATATGAGTTTAAGTTTAACTCGCGAAGCACTCATCGGTAATAATACATGAAATGAAGAAGAATTTCATGCCAAATTCAAATTTTTAAACCGCGTTTTCGTATCTTTAATTGGGTCAGATTTGTGGATGAATTTGAAGGAAAGCGATGCCACAACGAATGTAAATTGTTATATAGTAAAAGTTATTATACTAAGTATTAACTACCTAATAGTGTTTATTTTTTGAGTAATTTAAATTTCTATCATAAATTGTTATTCTGGTTAACTACTTTTTAACATATCTCTTTGATAGTTTATCCTAGGTAAAAAATGTAAGAACCCTTTTATGTACAAAAAATTACGTGATTTAATTTTGTATTATTGTAAAATTTTGATACGGGACACTTTTCAAGATAATAGCCAAAAACTCACTTTTTGCACCTTTGATTTAAGATGGCGGCAAAATCCGGAATCGCTAGAGGAGTTCCCAATAAAGAGAATAACATTTATTCCAGCTTGCCACAATTTCCACAATAGCTTTTTAAACGCTCTGCCGACTGGCCTATTTATTTTAATTGATAATATTTCTCTGGTTCTTACACTTCACCCTTATATAAACGTTGCAATATTGTACATTGTTAAATTTGTATTTCCAATTTTTATGATTAATTATTTAATTTTATCTTATGTAAATTATAATTATTTTGTATCATATTTTATTGAAGTATTGAAGAAGTTATACTTTCATTTCAAATGTAATTATATGGTAATACAGTTTTACTCTGTATTATTTGTAGTTAATACTAAAATATTAATAAATATGACATCTTATTTTGCATTTGTTTTTGCAAGGTTTGAACAAAAAATAGCAGGATTTTTCATCTGTTTCAAAAAGTGATAATTTATTCATTTATTTATTGTCTCCTGCATAGTAATCCTAGATATAATGCACTTCTGCCAACGTTGTTTCCAATTTGCAAAACACTTGTGAAAAGCATTTTGTGGTTATAGCCCTTAGCTTCCTCAGCAATTTTGCCCTTATCTCCTCTATCGTCGCAAAATGTTGTCATTTCAATGACGACAAATAGAGTGATGCCCGACGAGGCGAGAGTACTCTCTCATCTCGTCTCATCTCGTCTCATCTCGTTGTTTTTTGCGAGACGAGAACGAGAGCGCGCTTGCGATTTAAAATTCGAGGCGAGATTGATGTAACAACAGCGAGAAGTGAGAAATCTTGCGAGATTCTCGCAAGCGTCTCGCAATAAAAAGTGTCAGTAACTTTATAGCTTTGATTTGTAAATTTAATGAAAAATGGACTGAAGAACGATTTACTAGGGGTGGAGTCAACGCTAATTCGGGCATAGAATACGTGAATGTGAAAATCATATGAATTCATTATATTTTTTGACTCTAGAGTCGTTTGGTATAGGTTCAGAGTGAGGAAATACAAAGTAAAGAAAAAATCGGTTTTGCATCTAACAGAACTAGTTTTTTTTCCAACATTTCAGCTCCTTTATGTCATAAATGTAACATAAATTCAATAATGAACAAATGTAAAATCGGAATCTCTAGTATTAAACATGTGTGAACTTAAATACCTATAAACTTATGTAATATCTTGTTTTATGTAGTATTTCATGTAGGTAATTCATCAACAAGTATAAAAATAATAGCAATATTTTCTTTTATTATCAAGTGTTTATTTTGTTGTGTGAGAGAGAATCAATCTAAAACCACTCCTGCAGGAGTTAAACCAACATGGCGTGCTCTGTACAGCAACCAGATGCGTCAGTTTCCCGATATTACTAATTCAGTGGCAGACGGACGTACAGACCTCCGTGGCAGACAGAGGACAGAGCTAACATCACAACTTATATCATACCCCTAACGCACACGCACACATCGCATGCGAGAACCGACACTTATACTTATCCTTACAAAAAGGTTACTATTTCAGTACGGAGAGTTTCGAAAAGAAAACCATATTTCGTATTTTTTACAAGAACACAAGAGAAAAAGATGGTCATAATGAAAGAAAGTGGGAAGATCCTCCATGGTATGTAGTTAATCAACATTAAATTATTTTAATGAATAACACTGCTCATTAGTCGAAAATATGTTTCATTATTTCGATTTTTTTAAATATGTGATAGTCTCAAATGGTCTGGTTTATATCCTTATTTTGGTAAGTTAGTCAAACACTGATTTATAACTAATCATATTACTACTTCCTATAAACATTAACGTCTACAGGCTATTAAAATTAACTCACCCATCACCCTGCACCGGGATCTTGAGTACTACGAGATACAAAGTTGGTTGAATTAAAGTAAAGTTGCTCTGTTAGGAGACTATTTATCGTTATTTGGAAAATAAAATGCATGAGTCACTAGGTATAGAAGAAAATGTTATATTTTTGCAAATAAAACCATGGTTACTGTTTATAGGGATACAAGGAGTATTCGACTAATTGATTACAAAGATATATTTATTGCCTATCCAGTGGAGTACGAAAATAATTTTTTTATCGGTAAATTTTCGTTATATGTATAACACAAACTTACACTATTTAAATGGAACTCATATTTGAATTTTACTTTAAGAAAATACTAATTTTTCTCTTTTTCAATTGGTGTAAGGGTTATCGTGTTTTATATATTTTTTAAATCATACCTGGTATACCTACTTACGTTAACTTAAAAATATAGAATTAAAATTAATTTATGAAGCAAGGTAGGTATGGAATAAGTTACTTAAGTAAAATAAAATACTATTTTGAAAAACTAACGAAAGTCATGACAAAAAAAAAATTAGAAAAATTTAAGATTTGAGCTATAAAACAAATTTAAAATACAACTTTTATGCCAATCAAAAGAAAAGAAAAAAAGTACTTTTTAAAGTAAAAAGCAAATATGGGTTCCATTTAAAAAATCTGATATGGCCAGCACGTTACCTTCCGTCAGTTCCAGTCAGTTCTATGTATTTTATATAAATTCCATACAGACAGTTTCTTGCAAAAGATTCTATATTCCTAGTACATTACCTTCCCTCTCTATATGTTTTGTACAAATACAGCAACTTTCTTAGAATTGATTCTATATTTGCAGTAAAATTATAACACAAACATACTTTGTCAATCGCACTTGACATTGACATGTGTCTATCAGAATATCAAATTTTTTAAAATTATATTAGTTGTTTCCAGTGTTATTGCATAGCTGCTTTACGAAATTTAATTTCTTTATAATTTTTTCACTCAATATCTATTGAATATGAAGTGTAAAATGTAATCAAATCGTATAGAGAATAAAATATTCTTTAATATTTATAACATTTAATGTGAAAAAATGACATTTAACAGGGTTTTTTCAAGAAAAACTTTTAAAATCTTCAAATGAGGGTCGACCAATTATAACCAAAATCTAATCATCTCTTCATATGGGTGTATCGAAGAGGAATACGAAAGAATTATAATTTTTAGAATTATAGTGTTGGAGTTATCGACGGAGAAAAAATCGTCACACACACACACACACACACACACACACACACTCACACACTCACACACACACACACACACACACACACACACACACACACACACACACACACACACATACACACACATACACACACATACACACACATACACACACATACACACACATACATACATACATACACACATACACACAGACATACAGACATCATCGCAAAAATAGTAAAATCGTATTCTAGGGACTCTAAAACGTGCTTATTCATTAAAAACACCATATTTTTTTGCATAAAAATAATACATTCTTTACCTGAAGGTATGACGTAAGGTAAAAAGTAAGTTTGTGTTCTCGAAAATTAACTGATAAAAAATTATTTTCGTATGTCACTGAATAGACAATAAATATATGTAACTATTTTATTTGAAATATTTCTCAATTACTGATAGTACAGAAGTAATTTAAAAATGAAAAAATCGACCAAATTCAGTTTTCCACCATTATCTAGTGCCCTATGAGAATTTTTGGAAAAACGAAAGCACATTTTAGATGGCCCCTTAGATGCATAAAAAGTTCCATTTAACTGACATTGTATTTCCTAGTTTTCGAGATCCCAATGGTAGCAGTTCTAAATGGGGCATACTGTACATATAAAATGACACCCATTTTTAGAAATGCTCAACTTTATTTATGCCTATTGTCAATATATATGAATGGAAAATGTCAAATTTTAATATGTTCTAATCATAGGCTTTGTGAATATTACCAAAGTCAATTTTTTTTTATTTATTTGTATTTTGTTGACAACAATAATTAACAAAGTAAAAGTATTAGATCTCAGCTTCTATTAATAATGAAGAATTAAAATGTGGCACGTTGATTCAAATTTTTTATTTGAAATAGATTAATTTTTTATTTTTATTTACTTTTTTTGAACGTGAACGCGTGAATGGCTTCTTTGCCAGTGAAATTGTAATTTTTTAATCTTCTTCTCCTTCCTTGTCCGTAGTACTGCATCTCTGGCGGGGTCGGCATTGTTTCTAACAGATATAAAATGAGACTGAAAAATACTTGAACTGGCGTGTAGTTCCGCCTGATGCCTCAACCCCTCAAGTAAGTCACAAAGCAACAAAATTTGAGGGACAACACCGCCATCAGATGGAATATGGTTTATAAAACCATTGATGCTCATCCACGATTTGCTCTTTACTATTTGCTTACAGCATAATTTTTATTACTAATTCATCAACAAATATCATTAATGTAAATTCGATATCGCATGTCTCACTAGTAAATACCAGGGTGAGTCAAGAGGAAAGTATCAAACTTCGCGAGTGTATTTTAACATAAATATATGACTAATTGGCAATATTACATCGGAATGAAATATCAAATGAATTATTACGCATTGCTGGTAAAATTTTGACTTGCATTGTTTTGTTTAAGAGTCGCTTATAATTTAATCCGCGGCTGGTGCAATTGGGCAGAAAACCTATTATCTGTAATTCGATTTGTTTTTGAGTTAGTGTTTTAAATATTTAATCGGTAATAAATTTTCACACATGTTTACCAGCAGCAACAACGCGTGTTGCTCTTTCAAGTTCACCTTGATGTTCACTTTCCGCAGCATTCAAAATAAAATGAATTTGTGCATCTCGTTTATTTACTTCTGTTTTCTGCACTTGGATATTCAACCAGCATCAAAAACAAAGATCTAATGGAGCGAATTTATATATGGCACTGTTTGTCACTTTTAAACAATAAATTATGAACAATAACAATTAAAATGTGCTACTACAAAAAATAAATTAAAATTGAATTTGAGATTTTTAATTATTAATTTTTATTCACAATCATTAAAGTAATATGTTTATTACTAACCTTTTAGAGGTTGGGAAATACGTCATTCCTAACTGTAATGACAATCTCTTGGGTTAAATAACAGATTCCATTTCCACCCCACTGGTTGGAAATGTTTATGTAGGAATTGCCTAGCAGCATTGTCATAGATCTCTATAACACGGTGTATAAATATAGAAGGTGGGTCAACTCATCAAAAATATCCGTGTTTATGAAGTTGGCATCCGCCAGATGTCTCAGCGTGTAAGGTTAGAATAGGGTACCTTTATAACCAAAGTATGGCCATGGCGTGGCTCACGTTTTGTTCGCCATTACCGGACCTTATATTATATGTGTTATTCTTGCGCAAATTATTATGTGGCTATTTATTTTATTTTCATGAAAAACACATTTAATTATCATTTTAATAAGTATTTAAAGTGTAAGTAATATTTTTATTTTATTTACTTGTGTAGTTGTTAAGATACCCACCACGATTACTGACATATTGAAAACAACCATAAATTACCAATATTAGCACAATCATTTAAATGTTTAAAAAGTAAGTTTAGAATATACAATTATTATGTAAATAAGAACTACAGATATTAAACTAGATGTGATAATAACAACCCATATCATATATTCTACATAACCTCTAAATATATGTCTTAATAATAATTATTGTGTATTTTTTTTTTTTTTGTACATTCACAGTGTGATAATTTAATATTATTTTATAATATAATATCACATTTATTACAAATAAGTAGAGAAATGAATTACCGACAATGTCGGTGATCTTGGACCATGGCTATAGCCTGGTTATAAAGATACCCTAGGTTAGAAATGTTCCCGACACATAGGTAATTGTCATCTGTCAATTTAAATTTAAATTGACATATGTTAATTAATTTTATGTAAATATTCGATAAAATGTACAAATATCGAAAATACTATTTCGCTGAAGGTTGTAGATCAGCAATAACATCCAGTAAAAAAACAATTGCGATTTACCATCTTTCGCAAAACATTGTGAATGCCTGGAGGAAAGTTGTACTCTCTCCAGTTAATAAAATTATTGGTACTTAAGATAGTATTTGCCAAAAGCTTTTTAAAAATGAAGATATTGTAGAAGAATGAAAATGTGGAGATGTACGTATTTTCAATAATTAAATATAACATCATGGCTTATTATCCATTTCTGCGCGTACCAATCTCCTTTTATTTGCAGGTTTCGTTAATGACGATATATGATATAATTGTAGTTGAAAACGTTTACAAAGCGTTACCTCACGGACTCTCAAAGTTGCCATGGGGGTCACTTTTGTGCTATTTGTTTTTTTTGTAATTTCAATTTTGGTGTCTGTCGGAATCGAACCCTGTCCGTCCGAAACACAACCAGTCACCTAACGCACACAGCTACGCGACCCCATTTAAAATTACTAGTAAAATATCTTAATAAGGCAATCCAACATGACGTCATAAGTGGAGGGCAGGTGTGATTTTAACCTCACTTATGAATACTTTTAAAAATGATTTAATTATATATTTGATTATTATTATATAAATCGAGAAATTTTGATACAAATTATTCATAAAATTAAACCATAATTTTTTCCATTGCTCCATCATTGAGTAAAATATGTATGCAATTTATTTTTGACAGCTGCCCTCCACGAAATTCATTTATTATGGATTGATCTATTATATTTGTGATATTTAGATTTTCATTTTGTTTGTCATTTTAGTTCTAGAAAGTTGTGGTAGAGTACTTTGTATAAAGGCGCTACATCGCTACATGTAAGGTTAGAATCTTGGCCTACTGATCGCCTAAATCAATCTGTCAACAAAAATTGATGAGTTGTCACACCTTCTGTATTTATACACCGTGTCTATAATAAAGTGGGCTAAACAAGTTTTATTAGAGTTGTCAAAAATATTAATAAATTTGAAGGTTATAAATCATTAATTTTTTTTTTTTTTTTTTGAAAATTGTTGATATAAATAGAGGATGATTGTGAATAAAATAGTATGTATATCTCGGTGACAGTTTCATCACACCCTCACCTCGGATGTAATATACTATCAATCGTATATGTGCAGCGTATTCGTACACTCCCGATGTTTAGCACTTTCCTCCTGACTCCTGTATATTCTTACATCGTCGTCCTGCCAAAGCCCTTCTCAAATATTTTCCAGGCGTTTCCATCATTTCATTCTTCCATAACTTCACTTTATCCTAGGTCTACCTTACTCAAGCTTGCTTCGCGGGTTCCACTTTAGTGTATATTTTGCGATAGTTTTCACTTTTTAATTAGTGGCCGCTTCATTTTCATATCTCAGTCTTGTTGTTTAGTCAGATTTTCATGGCTACATATATGTACATAAGGGGCTGTCCTTAAATTACGTAACGCTTCAAGGGGGGGGGGTCAAGAATAGCGTTACGCAGCGTTACGAGGGGGTGGGAGAGGGTTAATGTGTGCTTTACGTAACGATAAAATATAAAAAATATTACTAAACTTGCTTTAATAGTTTTGAAACATTCAAATTTCGCGGTGCTAATTCGTATATTATGCAGGCAGTCGTTTGTTTTCAATAACAGTCAACATAATATGTCAGGCACAGTTCAAATTCGGGCCAGTGGTCTTTCATTCGTGCAATGCAATTCATATTAAAACATGAATTCAAGTAGTGTTGATAAGGAAAAACTTTTCAATAGTTTGTTAAAAGCATATGGAAATGCATATGCTTTTAATTTCTGTGCTGTTATTTTTTCATCTTTATGTACATTAATTTAATTAGTTTCTGTTTCAAATTTTAACTGAATATTAAGGAGGCCATATACTTTTATATCCAGTAAAGAAATTGGGGTGACAAGCCGTAGGGCAAGAGTAGTAAATTATTTTTCATCTTCATGTACATTAATTTAAATAGTTTCTGTTCTGTTCTGTTATTTTTCATCTTTATGTACATTAATTTAAATAGTTTCTGTTTCAAATTTTAACTGAATATTAAGGAGGCCGTATACTTTTATATTCAGTAAAAGAATTGGGGGGGGGGTCAAGTACTGCGTACGTAATATATGGGGGGGTTCACGTTTGCGTTACGGGTGCGTTACAAAGGGGGGAGGGGGTATCAAAAATTTCCTAATTTTGCGTTACGTAATTTAAGGACAGCCCCTAACTGCCATAAATTTTCATTGGATATCGTGTTTGGCCATCTAATATTCAGAATTCTTCTTAAGCAGACAACAGTTAAAAAAAACAATGTTGAAAACATTTTGTTGGATGCAATCCTACCCCCAAGTAACAGAGTCAGACACAGAACGACATTATACGATAATACACAGAGTCATATTCAAATAACAACAAATCGCAATACATATACATACATATTCTTCAAATCAATCAGCTATGGATTCATTTACTAAACTTTAATACTCCACACATTTTTACCTCCAGCTACCCTTGGTAAGGGATGAATAGGGATCGTGCTAAAAATCGCATATCGAGATTTTGGTAAATGACAATGTTTCAAGGTGTGTGTGAGCGTGCGTGTGTGCGCGTGCGTGCGTGCGTGTGTGTGTGTGTGCGGATTCTGTTTACGCTCTAACTCGAATACTATTATTCAGAAAATTTTGAAACCGTGTACCTTATTGAAAGAAGCCATTAGATTTTGGTGTAAATCAAATAACCGGAAAAAGCTCAAAATACCTTTAAATGTTACTATAAAAATTAAAGATTATAAAATTTTCTATTGGTTTGCATTAATACTTTTTCTATACATTTTATGCATAAATTTATACAAATTTCTATAATTTAAATCACAGAGTCTGCGCTTTAAACAAACATAGCTACTTGATTAGACAGTTCATACCTCAAATGTATGTTACCGACAGATAAATGTAACTGTCAAAGAACTAATCATTTTATATTAATAATAGTAACGTTTAAAAAAAATAGTAAATAGAGCCATAGTTATATGGAATTGATTTTAATACAGTTTCTAGTAGAACTAAGTATGTATATTTAAATTAATGAAAATTAAATAGCGGAAGGAGTTGTGTTGGCCACATCGGATTTTTCTATTTATAGTTCACACTATCAGATAGTGTTCACAGCTTTGTTGAAATTGCTTTGTAAAAGGGTATCCTCCTTACCTTACATGTATATTCTACACTCGTTCTGTGGTAGGTAATAAAATACTTGGCATTTGTCCGTCATCAAACATTCATAGTAGGTATTATCACCGAGAAAAATTCGGTAGAAGTTTTTTCGATGGATTGGCATTTGAGGAAGGGGTGTTTGAATATTTTATGCCACATCCGCTTTAATCACGCAAAGATTCTCCGTTCATTTATGTTTGATTCAATTTGATGAAATGGGATTGAGTTCGTTGTTCGTGTCTGGGTCTACCAACATCGAGTCACGACACCCGATCATAAATATTGGAGATGAAACTGCTGAATGCGGTCACTTGTATTCAGAACAAGTTTAATAGAATGGTAAATACAACTCCCTTTAAGGTTTCTTTACGTAGTTATCCCTTTTCATCAAAGGTTTACCCTAGAGTTAAATGTTTGTGTAAATAGATTTGAATTATTAAATAGGTATGGATTATTCCAAAACTTTACTGGTCGCTAGAGTATTTTGTGACATACAAAGCATTTACGAGTAGTCAACTAATATAATTTATCTCAATTTAGTGGTATTTTAGAATAAATTTTGGGCCCGTATGACTGACGGTGCTAAGTAATCGGTTATCGTTCGAATTGGCCGGGTTTGAATATCACCGAAGTCAAACTTGAAAAGTAATAAAATGAGGTCGTCACCAATTTATTTTTAATTTTTTTTCTAAAAGTTTGACTTAATATGTATTCTATAGACTTTGTCCGAGTTAAAATGTATATGTAGAAACAGATACACTTAGATCTCCTAATTGATTCCCACGTCATCAATTTCTGATGCTAGAATTACAAAACTTTTATCTAGCATCTTTGTCGCACACACGTAGCATATATGAGACTTTTATTCGCTATCTCATTGTCGTATAAGCTATCATCGTCTAATCAACGGCAAAAAATTAAATAGAAATTGTATTGTAGCCACTGTAACGAGTGCCATTTTCAAATATTTGAATCATTTGAATATTCATGTCATTCTGTCATTCGTGTGATTAAGGCGATTCTGGCATCGATAATAATTTGTGCTTCGTTGTGTGTTAGTAATTTTGTTAATTCTTGGGATTATACATATTGTGGATTTTGCTATTGCAAAGACGGTGTTTTCTAATATTTCAGACAATTATTGCAACATATTGCTTTTGTAAAATAAAAAGAGGTATATTTCATCCATTATACTTATATCGTATTTATTCAATTGGTTTGTTATTTCTAAATAAGTTCGAATTTTGATGAATAACGAGATTGACACAACATAAATAGTTTATACTGTTAGTTTTTGCCAGTTTTGACATTACATCATAATTACTCAATTGCGAAATATGTAAGTGTCACTTCTATTTTTGATGAATAGTATTAAACACACCGTAGGTATATGTTATATTAGCGAACAACAAAATAATTGCAATTAAAATATTGAAAATGTCAAACATCATGAAAAAGTCCTGTCATACTCCACCTTATATCAAAGTAGAAAATGAAATCCCTATAATAAAACCATGGTAACAATATGACGTCATAAATTCCTTCCCGCCCCTGCCGATTTGAACCACTAATGATGACGTGGGGATCGAATCGTGGAAACGGACTTTACATATATTTTTAAAAATTATTTCGATATTTGAAAAATTTTCTGAAGACGTCGTCGGCTATCTTTCTCGTTCTATTATCCCCTGGTAACCGCGTTTCAGGTTTCAAGGGCTTTCTATAGTGTGCAAATGAAACAATTTTTGGAAATTAATTAAAAGTCTTATAAAAATATTTTAATAGATTTTAGGTACCCAGGTAGTTACCTACGTTCTATTATTTAGATGCGAAGCAATTTTTGTATACGAGTACATGGGTTACGGTAAAATTATTTAAAATAAGACGTCATATTTTTTAAAATTCTACTTCAAATATTTTCCTTCCACTTCCCAATAGCTCCTAACCAATTTTCTTTTGGCTTGCTTTTAAACTAATATCTGGAATACTTGAAAACTGTCAAATTACTTGATTTAAAACTATCAATGTGTCATCAAAAATGTTCTCTGGTTAATTTTATAATTTCATTCAAACCAATACTTACTTTAAAATATTGACTAAGTTCTAACAAACTTAACTTTTACAATTTAATTTCAAATAGTAAAATAACTGTTTAAAATGATAGTGCAAATTTTATTTTCCCCGGTGTACCTGAATTCTTATTTTCAATAATTCTAGCGCAACCCTTGTATCATAAAAATGGCGCATGTGGTAAGAGCCCTCAACGGTGATTATTATCGGAAACTTTTTGCACTCTCTTGAGTAAAAGTGCTAGAGCAGTGTTTCTTGACAAAGACTAATATATCATTTTTATTACACTTCCAAAAGACTAAAACGGCATGTTAATTCTTAAAGGACAAAATAAAACAAGGTGTTATGACAACATATACTACGAGGAGCTAAATAATGCGTTAAACGCATAAACGCATATATTTTTTATTGATTTAGTGGATAAGAGGTCTTTCTTGACTTTTTCAATTGCTTTATTTTTAAATGCACAACTTTCTTCGTGACGTTGGTAATGTCAAAATCTTAAAATTTAACCTCTGCTCCTTTTAATTGATGCAATTGTAACTGATCCATTCCAACAGATACAAGAGCCGATTTTAATTTAAATTGTCACGATCAGTTAAGATAAACGACACAATTTAAATTATTTGAGAGTACTAATAAACCTGAATACTAACGTAAGTAACTGCATACCATATCATACTGTGTACTACTCTATGAAAACAAATACATAATGAATTTCTACGTATATTACATGAATTACAATTTTCAATTTTGGTTTCTGTGCAAGGGCATCTGCTATATATAGTGCAAAAATAAACAGATGATCGCTTGACTTTAAGCTGTATGTATTTTGGAGTTACTAGCATATATTTTCAGTTTTGGTGTAGGTTAGATAAATTTCATCTTTTGGAAGCAAATGAGATAAAACTTTTAACTTAGTTACTTCCAGATTTCTTGGATCAGACAGCATAGCTGTTTTTACTATCTGTTATTAATATCTAACTTTTTAAGAATTTATATTCTATCCGTTTCAACTATATAGCGTTGTGAAAATAGGAGTAGTTTGATCTTGTTGTTTGATTGGATTATATCGGTTTATTATACAATCAGAAAACAAGATCAAACTGCTCCTATCTTTGCACCATTATATAGTTAAAATGGGCAGTTTAAATCTAGAAAAGCTGATGTTTACTTTGTTAGTTGATTTAATGAGATCTTGATGTGTTTTGCAATATTTTTTGTTTCATTAAAATTTTTGTTATAGTTTTCGCTGTGAATTTGTAATTAGTTATACAAGTTCCTGTTCTTTATTACTTTGTGCTGTGATTTTATCTCATTCAAAAAAACATTCAATAATTTTTACCACAATCTTTACTTTATTATATCATCCGAGCGAGAAAAATGTAATTTTTGAATTCTGATCATAATATCCTACGACTAGGAATTATATAGTTTCCCTTTTTCAAGCAAATTTGCTCTGAATTTTGGAGGCATCTGAGAAAATAGCTTGGGGGCGATTTTATGCTTAATCCGGACCTATATTCTTTACATTTCCCTAACTACCTTCTTCATCTATGCGATAACCATTGTACTTAGTGATGAATCAATTCCAAATTGAATGATAAAGAAAAAGTCCCGGATACAAACCTTTATAACCAAAGCTGCAAAAAGGATACTTTTATGCAACTAGCACAATAAATCGACACCTAGCCATAGTCATATCATTACATTTAAGACCGATTAATTTTTGATATATTCATATTTTTACTAATAGCGTTTTAGTGAACACGACTGTCTACGCCTGAAAATTGGGTTTATTTGCGACCACACAGAGTATTCCAAGATAAACTACCAAATTAAAAATTAAAATAAAGGATTTAAAAATAAGTGAACAAGTTCGTGTAAGCAAAAGCTCACAAATTCTTCGTTTTAGAGATTTACATGAGAATGTATTCAGAGCGTAACTGGTGCAAATAGTTTTAGTTTTTAGTTATAACTTCCTACAATTAAATATGAATCAATTTTAACATTTTATTGTATATAATTAAATACCATAATAAATTATTACAAAATTTGATCAAAATTATGTCCTTTAATCTAGATGTTCACATTGAAAGTACTTAGCAAAGTTTTCTGCTTAAAACTAACTATAGTAATAAATTTCAGAAAATACTGCAGGTCTGCGAAGTAAAGGCTTTCCCAAACCAAAGAGAAATATTCGCAAGGATAACGACGACGAGAATTTCGCGTTCATTGCGACAACGAAATTCCCGTGCGATTTACACCAAAGCGTTATTTTTATGGCAGCATTTGCAACAATGTACTTCACATCAAACGACGAAGAGATACTTTTATTCATTGCTTTAGATGTCAGGTTTCTATAGACCCGTTTAGTGTGACGTCAAGGCGGTTGCTATGCTAAACCAGAATTTGATGTTTGGCGCTCAAAACCTATAAGTTTGTTTGGTATTGGAATGGCTCTGAAACACGTTGTAAAGTTTTGTTCTGTTGTAAACAAATACTAACATGACTAAGTTTATCCGTATACGTATACTTCAGATTTGGGTCTTTTGAAAATCTAAATAACTTACAAAATTCTTGTTCGCTATAATGATTGAAGTTAGCTGCGAAACAGAACTCAATGGTCAAACAAATTTATATGCACTGTACAACTTAGAAGACGTAACAAGTACTAACAACAATTATATTTCTTTTATCTGCGCCCTTTAAAGAGCCTAAGATTTGAAGAAACGGACATCTCTCACTCCTAGTTTTGCGATCAATTTTAAATAACACAGCAACCGTTACCAAGGCGGCAGCTCTTTTCTTGTTTGGAAACCTGGCCTACGTCATCACTAAACAGATCTATATGTATACCGCGTTAAATCATATTCCTATACCTATATCTATTAATTAATTAATTAATCAGGAGAAAGAAAAGAAAATGTATTTATTCCTAAAATCAAAGCATAAGAATTACGTTGGATTCCCAATTTCGACAATATAAATAATGAAAAATGGAACCAAATTGAGTATTTTATTTCCTTTCCATCATTCCATATACTTTTCTGTAAATATTATAATGAAATCACTAGCAAATAACCAGCGACGGGCGACGGTGACAAAAACAGTGTATGCAGCGCTTGCAAATAAATCGCTGCAGTTTCGCGGACGTTTACGCGATAACTTCACGTCTCTGTGGAGACTGTTACTTGTCGGTGTATACTTTCAGTCGACAATTTGGAAAAGCAAAAATTTCGCTTTCGCTGCGAATATTTCGCGTTGGTTTGGGAGAGCCTTAATAACACCGGTGAAGCAATAAGACAGTCAATGACCGTATTGGCAAGTCTTAGATGTATAACTCAACAACTTAAAGATATAGGCCTGTATTATGAGAGAACTTTTATAATAAAAGAACTTTTATGGAGCACACTCGTAAGAAAATAATGAAAAATATCACTCCATAAAAGTGCATTCGTAATATAGGCAATATGAAGAGTAGAGTGCACTAGTTTTTGTATTACTATTTTCGTGTTTTTACTTTTTATATCATACCTGTGTATATTATGCTATGCTATATTAATTTATATGGTTAGATACGAATAATCATAATTTTGAGCAAATTTTGTAAGAAAATTTTGTGATATTGAATTTTGTACTATCAAATTTTAAAATTGATGCAAATTTTATTGTAATAACACCATTTGTACAGCACCAATTCGCCAGGCTTGTGTGCCTACGCGTAATCTATGATAGATTACTTACATGCATAAACAATGAGTAAACAATGTAAAGAATGATGTCAAATGAAGACAATGCATATTGCACATGCGCACTAGGAATTTATCGAAATACACCTGATTTCTTACATAATCTGAGAGTCCAGTGAGTCAATGATGAAAATGGGAGATAGAAAAACGAATGAATATTTTTAAAAGTTAAATTTACCTGAAATACGAAGCACTATGCATGGTTTGTTTAAAAATGTTAAAATAATAGTGCATCTCGACTAACAGATTATTTCATATTAGCCAATATTTTTTCGATTTTATTTTTCTTGTCTAGGAATACAAAAAATATAAACATCTAAACAATTTTGTAATAGCTACTAAATAAAAATTAATTTTTGTTTATATTTTTACGTACTTATGGTTGATGTATGTCACGTTTTTGTAAAAATTTGTATTATAACAACTAGTGTCATCTATTTGATACAACGTAAAATATTAACTTGCTTTACTATTTCATTAAAATGACGTATACCACTTTCAATGGTTCATTCATATATACGGTATGAATTAATAAGCAATAATAATATATTTTTATCCTATCTTAAACAAACCTAAAATAAAATAATTATAGTCTGCATGCGTGTAGACAATATGCAAATTTTAATCACGTAAACAACATCATTGTCTCGTAGACAAAGACGTATTTTACGTAGCATAGATTACAAGCACAACCCTGCAATTCGCTTTCTCACACGAATAGGTATCTAAATGAATTTTTTCTGCAAAATTTAGATTCCTCCAGAAGGCTGCAGATTCTTCACCTGACCTGGACATATGAAAACGCTCTACACGTGAAAATCGAACAAGTTACTTTGACATACTAATAAATATAATATACTCGTACGAGTAGATCTATAAATAAGTAAATAATTTGTATGTACGTGTATTTGTAAATTGTAATAATGGTAAGCCAAAAAAAATCTACATTTAGATATCAGAATAAATGTATTTGATTCAAATCACCTATTTTCCTTAAAAGTATGATATAGCCAGCACATTACCTTTCGTCAGTTCTATTTATTTTGTACAAATTCTACACAGACAGTTTCTTAAGGTGGCTTTAGACGATCAAATAAATTGAACTTTTTATTTGTCAAATGTTTACAACATAATTTTTGATCAAATGGTTTCATTTTACACGTTCAAATTATATGAACATTTTTTGCTTACAAGTAGGCATACCATAGTAAGAGAATGAAAATGTAGATTGGTAGCACTAGTATTTTTAAATACATATACATAATTTCATGTTTATTTAGGCTAAAAATTTGACATTTGATTTGTGCATTTGACGTGCAAAGATGGAACTTGTCAAAAAAACTTTATGCCAACATTACAAAATACAGCGCATGTAATCTAGGATAATATAATCCCCAGAAGTAACTAAAATTTGAAGTAAATGACCTTGATATTTAGAACATGCCCTAAGTTGGATTTTTTTGATCAAATTTCTTTGAACGTGTAAAGTTTCGGAATCGAATTGAACAATATGAAGTTGAAAAAATTCATGTAAATATTTTGTCTAAAGCCACCTTTACAAAAGATTCCATATTTCCAATATATTATTACCTTCAGTCAATTCTATGTACTTTGTTTCTTGTATATTTCCAGAAAATTATAACACAAACATACTATGTTAATTGCATTTGACACTAACATTTGTCAATCAGAATTGTCTTAATATAAATGTTTCCATGGTTATAGCAGAGCTGACTGCTTTATGAAATTGAATTTTTTTATAATTTTTAACTCTATATCCATTTAATATGATCAAAAACTTATTGAAAATTTTTCTGACAGCTAAAATGACAGTTCAAAATTATAGTGTAGTGTAGTGACATAATGAGCTTGCAAGAATGAAACGATGGGGCAGTGGAGAAGCGGTAAAGCACAAGCGGTTTTGTCGCGACCCTGAAAAAAATTATAATTCCAGCAAGTGATGCATTATGGAGAAATCAGTGAATGTATTTATATTATACACATTCTGTAGCTTTTTATCACTGTGTATACTATGTAGTTTGACTCGAATAAATAATAAAATATGAAGTAATATTCTTTAAAATTTATAATAACATTAAATGTGAAAAAATGATATTTAACAACGTTTGTTCAAGAAAAACTGTTAAAATATTCAAATTCGATTACTTCGAGTCGACCAATTATAACCAAAATATGATCAACTCTCCATATAGATGTAAAGAAAAGAAATACGTAAAAATTATAATTTTTGGAAAAGTGGTATTGGAGTTATCCGATCCGAAAGAATCGTCTTACACACACATACATACATACATCCATCCATACATCCATACATCCATACATCCATACATCCATACATCCCTACATCCATACATCCATACATCCATACATCCATACATCCATACATCCATACATCCATACATCCATACATCCATACATCCATACATCCATACATCCGTACATCCATACATCCATACATCCACACATCCATACATCCATGCATCCATACATCCATACTTCCATACATCCATCCATCCATACATCATTGTAAAAATAGTAAAATCGTATTCTAGGGACCCCAAAACGTGCTTATTCATTAAAAACTTATCATCGAATTTTTTGACCAAAAACAATACCGTCCTTACCTGACGGAAAGTAAACATATTGATAATGATATAAATTAGTCAAGTCTAGATAATATATAAAATGATCAATTTTCATCAAAACATTCTTGAAATTATTTCATGATATTTTAATAAGAAAGATAATATCATCATCATTACCGATATCTGCGTACAAAGCAGACTGGCACAACCAGTAATGGGTAATATGCCGTGATGATATATTTATTTATTTTATATATCGAAAATAAAGTATCTTTTGCGATTATTGGAGCGTTTAGTAATTGCAGTATCTCATATTGTTCCACCTCCATTGAATAAGTGATAAAACGTTTTTCACTCCTCAAGTTTTTGTTATATTCTCATAGGCCGCAACTTGTCATTATGTTGGTAACTCCCCGTGTGTTTTATTCAAAGCACCGACTTCGGCTTCGGCTTGTGTAGCTGCGGAGCGTGTAATTTGACTGGGAGAAATTACAAGTCGGACTGACACGAGTCCTCGCAGCTTTCAGACTTCCACAGGACGCGCTGCACTTCCGTTCTTCAAACTACTTACTTATAATTAGATATTATTTATTCACTACGATATGCTGGAGAAATCGATACCAGCGGCTTGCTACAACGTACCTACCTACAAAATAAAGAAATCCAGAAACGTGCAGATAATAACTAGATTTCGTTCCTATGTGTTTAGTGCAAGAGTCTGTTTCCTAGTTCTAACTATTATTTGATTTGCTACAAAACAACTATAACTTATTTACTTTTTCGTGGCTCAATAAGTGTCTTGAGGTAGGAATTTAACTTAAGTATAGTGGAGAAACTTTGAAATTGGTTTGACAATACCGGGAACTTTAAGGTCTAAAAACTGATCATCAGGGATATATAAAATATCATAAATACAAGGTGTAAATGAAATAAGTGCATTAAATTTAACCAGTAATGTAACTTGACGAGAGCAACAATATTTCTTAATAACTTTTTTTTCTAAGTTTTTTAGATTTTGAGTTAAAATTCTTTAAAGATTTGCTGCATATTTCGTTACCCGCCCATGGAGAACAAATGGCTGCTGCCGTATTCAGGTGGGATACAAACAGCTCAAAAATTGTCGGTTATCGGTTACACTTGCAGTCACAGTAATTAATAAACGAATCAACGGAAATAACATTTATTATTAATTAATTCGTAATAGTACAATTTTTAAAATAAAGAAATTTAAATTTTGGATAACAAAATTATAAAGTTGTGTATTAAACCAGGTTTAATCACCTGTGAATAAAAGAAGACAAGGAGGAACGAGGGGAGGAAGAGCAAAAGCGTAGTTATTAGGTTATGAGATGATTATTTATCGTCGACAAATCATAATAGTTTAAATACGTTATTCAAAAAATGTAAGTACAAACTTTTGTCCATTTAAACGAGGTACATGAGTACCAGTAATTCGTCCCGCTGAAACATTTTTTAATAAAAATTTTACAGCATTTTCGTCTGTTGAAATTTGTATTGTGCATAATAAATACACCTTCCCAAGTAAATTCAGTCTCATTAATGAAAATTATGTGCCATTCTCAAAATCGAAGTCTGCTGAAAACATTGATCTTTTTGCACATGATATGGATACAACTGTTGCTTTATTTAAAATTGTCATATGTGACACTTCGTATTGTGATAAAGATGTACAAGATTAACAAATGTGCGAATATTAGGAACAGTATGATTTGGAAACGCTCCGTCTAAATGCGTTGGCAACTTTATAATACTGTCTATATCAACCACAAATTAAAATGTAGTAAAGATACGAATAAATAAATAAACGATAGGTAAGTAATTACAATATCTGTGTACTCGCTATTTGTAAACGTAATCATTTTGACAGAATTTTGCCTGATAAACAAGTTTATTACTAATGTCAAAATATAATTGCAACAACTGACAAAACTGTGAATTACCAAAACAAAATTTTTCATAGCTATTGCTACTGCATTCAATTATTAGAAAAATACGTGCTACGACTCGTCAATTTACGGGGTGGTAAAAATGCTAAAAAAAATATGCGATTTCGAGAAAAAGTTATAAAGAAATTTTGTTGCTCTCGTCGAGTTACATTACTGGTTAAATTTAATTCACTTATTTCATTTACACCCTGTATATAATATACTATCAAGACAATTTTGTTTATTGCTGGATGTATCCATGGCCGGATTTGAGAATATAGGACATCGGTAACAATACTTGTATTAGAAGGATTCGAGAAAAACGATGATAAAACTTGGGTGACGTCATCTGTGTGAAGTAATACAAGAAATTAAAGCGAAAGAGAGGGTTTGATACCTATTCTTAAGTTCCTTGGTAAATTCTTGCACGTTCAACTTTTTGGAAATTACTGAAATTAGAAATCTGATGTGGTATAGACCGACTGACAACTTTTTTAAATGCATCTTATAGTTTATAATTCTCAATAGCCGAAGATAAAATCTTCAGTTGATGCTCTATTGCCACATAAGTGGCTCCATAGTCTGTATAGATTATTTTCTTAACAGCAGCAAAGTTCTTTTCGGTAACAGCAACAGCTGTAAGAAGACATCCTGCTCCTTTTTGGTGCTGAACATAATTTCATTTTCGTTCAAAAGTTAAAGTCAAAGAAGACGCTTGTTCATTAGAAACTGAATCTAATCTTTCTATACACTTAGAAACACTTAAACTTTTTTTGAAATGCCAACAATTTATTTGTTCAATATATTATTTAAATGAACAGTATTTTAGGCTCAGTATTTTTCATAAGTGTTCAGTGTTAATAATAAATGTTTAATGAAATAATACTATATTCTATTCGTTTTAACAATACAGGGTGTTATTCTTTAATGAACCCATCAAATATCTCGCTTATTTATTAAGTTGGTAATTTCTTTCATATAACATGATTTATACAGCAACATGTAAGCTACTTTATGACGGATATACATTCCTGATACCACTTCCGGTTTATTTGTAATTAATATCTACTTTGAAATTTCAAATGGAACATACTATATTTTTTATAAATTTGAAAATTACATCAAATTTGCTTTACAATCATGTAAAATAATCCATATGTTACATAATTAAAAAGTAAAATGACGGGCACTTTTTTATACACCTAATTGGAAAGAGAATAGTGAGCCATGACTGTGGCTTGATATAAAACAAAACATTTTGTTGTTATTAAGTGTTCCTTATTCTTATTTTCTGTATTATTATGACAAAAAAATATTATTTCGTTTAATAATAATAGTTACAATTGTTTTAGTTAATTGTTTTATTTCAAGCCACAGTCATAACTCACTATTCTCTTTCCAATTAGGTGTATAAAAAAGAGCCCGCCATTTTACTTTTTAATTATGTAACATATGGATTATTTTACATAATTGTGAAGCAAATTTGATGTACTTTTCAAATTTGAAAAAAAATATAGTATGTTCCATTTGAAAGTATATATGAAATACTAATAAACCGGAAGTGGTATCAGGAATGTACATCCGTCATCAAGTAGCTTACATGTTGCTGTATAATCATGTTATATGAAAGAAATTACCAACTTAATAAATAAGCGAGATATTTGCTGGGTCCATTAAAATATAACACCCTGTAGAGTGGTGGAAAGATAGGTTCACTCTGAACTTGTTTGATTGGATAATATCGGGGTATTATCCAATCAGAAAACAAGATTAAACTGCACCTATCTTCCCACCACTCTGTAGTTAAAACGGATAGAGTATAGTTCAATATAAAAAAATCTGCGGCCAGCACATCAGCGCCAGTTTTAAGTAGCCGAAATTACATTGGGTAAACTTGTCTCTTGTCTCCAATTTCACCCAATCAGAGAGTTCAAAACTATGCCCTCTTCTCTACATTACTGAATGGCTTAAATGGAACAAAGTATACGTATTTTGTACAAATTCCATACAGAAAGTTCCTTGGAAAAGATTCTATACATTTTCTTCGGGGAGTTGTATGTATTTTATACAAATACCATAGTTTCTAGCAAAAGATCATATTTCCAGAGAAATTATAACACAAACATACTATGTCAATTGCACTTAACAACTGACATCATTCAAGCAGAATTTTCTTAATATAGTAGCTGTTTTCATAGTTATAGCATAGCTGACTGAAATTTAATTCCTTTATAATTTTTTTAACTGTATATCCATTTAAAATAAGTATAAAATGCAGTGAAATCGTATAGAGAATAAAATATTCTTTAATATTTATAGTAACAATAAAAGTGAAAAAATAATATTTAGGTTATTTAATATGACATGACATCAGTCATTATATTTTGATTTCTACTTTTAAATATTTTAAAATTATCTACAAGTATATACATATAGGTACTATTCTTTATTATTATATTAAGAACTTATACTCCAGAATGGTAATATATTTTTAATAATTTATCCATTCTACATCTAAATTATTAACTAGGGACAAGGAAAGAGCCTCCATAAATAATGGGTGAATGCGCGTACACTCAGGCGTCCCATGGGCAACGGTTCCTTAAACCGGACAATCTTTCGACTACAGGAGCATATGAGAGATGGATAAATCCAGGTTGCAGCATAAAATATGATTAGATGGTATTTCTGAAGTGGGAACTAATGCAATGTGCCGTGGATGAATATGTTATATATTATATGTATTTGTTTTAATAATCTTATATGCTTCGTGTTATGAAATAATAATAATCGTTTCTCGCAAGCAAACTGTTGAAATCTTTACCAGAGGGTACTTCCTGTGGGCCAATTATAACCAAAATCTAATTAGGTCTTCATATGGAAGTAACGAAGATAAATACGAAGTTATCGAAGGTGAAATTTTTGTCTCACTCTCTCTCACTCTCACACACACACGTACGCTCACTCACACGCACACACATACACACACATAAACACACAAACACACACATACACACATACACATACACACACACATATACACATACGCACATACGCACATACGCACATACGCACATACACACATATACACATATACACATATACACATACACACATACACACATACACACATACACACATACACACATACACACATACACACATACACACATACACACATACACACATACACACATACACACATACACACATACACACATACACACATACACACATACACACATACACACATACACACATACACACATACACACATACACACATACACACATACACACATACACACATACACACATACACACATACACACATACACACATACACACATACACACATACACACATACACACATACACACATACACACATACACACATACACACATACACACATACACACATACACACATACACACATACACACATACACACATACACACATACACACATACACACATACACACATACACACATACACACATACACACATACACACATACACACATACACACATACACACATACACAAATACACACATACATACATACACACATACACACATACACACATACACACATACACACATACACACATACACACACACACATACACACATACACACATACACACATACACACACACACATACACACATACACACATACACACATACACACATACACACATACACACATACACACATACACACATACACACATAGACGCATATACACATAGACACATACACACATACACACATACACACATACACACATACACACATACACACATACACACATACACACATAGACGCATATACACATAGACACATACACACATACACACATACACACATACCCACATACCTACATACACACATACACACATACACACATACACACATACACACACACATACACACATACACACATACACACATATACACATACACACATACACACATACACACATACGCACATACACACATACACACATCCACACATACACACATACATATACACATATACACAAATACACACATACACACATACACACATACAAACATAAACACATCGATCGAATCGATCTTTGTGTTTAAGGATTTTTTTGCGCAACCGATGCGAAATAAGCATTTCGCAGCCGCAATACAGACCGCGAAATTCAATTTCGCGACCGTTGTTATACTAGCGGCCGCGAAATTAGGTAAACAACCACTTTGACACTTGAGAATTGCTTGGTTTTGTTTATCAAATGTTAATCCCATAGCCACCTTGAAAGCTAACTTTCTATTTACGTTGAAACTGTTTAAAATTAATACAATTTGTAATTACATATTTTTTACGGTTGCACAAAAAATATTGTGTACACCTTGTCCGGGAAATCATTCTTTAGCGTACCGAGAGAAAAATTGTCGCCTCGAGGGCGCCTTGATATACAAATAACTATTAACATTCAAAGGAAGTTTAGAAATACAATATATAAATATCTTAGAAATAAGCCAGTATCTTTAAAATAAGAAATGTTTTTCTTCGCACGCGTCAAAATTTAGAAAACTCGCTAAAGTGCGAAAGAAAGTCTTATAAAATGAGTTCTTTATACTATTTTTTTATATTTTGCGCCTTCTACAATAACATTTACTTACTCAATTTGTGATTATATTTGTAACCATTTGTACACTTTCAGATAAATAATCTTCCCTAAATAAAAAATAACAATAATAATAATTTCGATATTATATTATTAAAATGAATTGTCAATTAACTAAAAATAAATTAGGTAAAAATGGGATAAAGAAACGTCATCTAGTAGTACCAACCGTAATGACTTCATTATGAACGCAAAATATAAAAAGAACATAAAATAACAAAAAAATAAAAATTATATAAAAAAGAAAAAGGTAAAACTAAATTAAAACCAGAGCTAAGAAACTCCATAGGAATCGGATTCATCTTGCGGAAAATCTGCAACAATATCTATTTGTTTAACTTTTGTAGCTTTATCACTTTTTGTTAGTTTTTCTGACTATATATTAACACGTAAGTAAGTTCAGCAGGATCTTTATAAAATATTATTTTTCATACAATATTTGTACTATGTATAAAATTTATTCCAGAACCCTGAGGATGGCTTATTAGAAACCGAAACGTCGGATTGTTAAATAAATTATAATTTAATAAAATCATTTTTACCAAGACAGCATCTTCAATAATTTTTCCCTAACATCATATCAAACAGTCAAAAAATACCACAAACTAATATTTTTTTCTATCTCCTTTATTTTCTTCTTGTAACCTGATGTTGTTTATCCCGGTAACAAATTTACTGCTCGAGGTAAGATTTATGATATATAAATTTTATATTTATGCGTGGATAATAAAATTCAGAACGCGAAAAATTCAAAGAGCGATGCGTGAAAATATATTTCGAGGGTAAAGTCAAGGTACTGTTATAATTTTTATGGCGTTTGCCTGTGTTCAGTGAGGCGTCAAATACGATAGAATATCTGATGAAAATTTAACGTTCTAAGTAGGAAATGTTTTATTCAAGAATTCCTGATAGTGTAACAGTATTTTTGGCCTATAAACAGTTTTATGATTAGCGATATGATACAGTAGCAAAGTAGATGATGGCTTTGTAAGATACGACCAATGGCTTTTTTATTAACCGTAATAAAGTTATTAACCCAAGGCATCATAATAAACTTGTTAATTTCCCTATTATTTAAATTATCTTCGTGTTCAGGAATTAGTACAACTTTATTTGGATGATACGATATTCGAAACTTTTTCTTATTTTTAACGATGTTTTTATTTTTAGATAAAAAAGAAGTTGAAACATGTGTTTATGTGATGAGTGATATCATACATTTGGAAATAGCGTTTGCTTGAATCAATTTCAATTTAAAATAGATGAGTTCACGGAAACATATCCCGTTTATGACTACGAAAAAATAATAAAAATGAAAAACGAAGGAAAGAAAAACAAACTTCGTTGTTAAAGCAGAGTAAAATACAAGCTCAGAGGTAAATATTCAACAAAAGGATAAAAAAAGTTTGTGTGAATAAATCTGTGGTACTGTGGTCGTGAGGAATACATAGGTAAGTCGAAATATGGTTAAAATGAGTATAGTGGAGTAACATCATCTTTCAAGGCTTTCCCTCAATGTGAAGAAGTGGGTAACTGTAAAATGGAATAATTTCCGACTTATTAGAATATATGTTTTTAGGTAGGTATATCGTAAAATCATTTTTACCTCCCGCTATCTTTGGTAAAGGAGATAGGGATCGTGCTAAAAATCGCATATCGAGATTTTGATAAATGGCCACGTTTTAAGGTCCCTAGAATACAATTTTAACATTTTTACGATGATGTGTGTGTGTATATGTGTGGATTCTTCACTCTAACTCAAATCTATCATTCAGAAAATTTGTATTTCTACCTTATTCTAATATGGGAAGAGACCATTAGATTTGTTATTTTTTTAAGATTTGTGTTATTATAAAAATTACCGATATCTGCGTATAAAAGCAGATTGGCACACCCAGCAATGGGCAATATGCCGTGATGATATATATATTTATTTATTTATTTATTTATTTATTTATAAAAATTAAATATTATTTACCGGTTTCAGGATATTATTCCATTGTTTACATGTACAAAAGTAGGCTGGTAACTAAGTAATAACTGTATCTGTATGGTAATATTATTACCATACTGACTTGTCAACAACAGTCTACAAAATGAAAAATAAATTAAATGAAAATATAATTCTCTTTATTAATACATACAAATAACGATAGCGTATCGTTCTAAATACGGTCTACTTTACTCTAAAGTAATAAATATGAAGAATAAAGCACATAATTTGAATATTTGTCATATTGACATATGTCAAAATAATTGTTCTGTTAACCATAGCATTATGAAAGTAGCGTTAATGAGAAAATTTCAAAAAATAATATTTATCAATAATGTCTTCATTTTCTGAAACCGATAAACTATTGAACAAACCACGGATGTTATGCATCATAACAAGCCTTAGATGTCTTAAAATCCTCGCTCTACGAGCTCGGATTTCAAATCGACATCTGCGGCAGTTAAGATATACATAACATTCCTAGGTATGTTAATAGCTATAAATTTTTCAAAGATTTGTATAAATACTTTTTACTTCCTTGTACAAAGTAATGGAAGTATTTTAATCGCGAAAAAAATCGGTTTTCAGATTTCAACGGAAATCCACTTTGACCATCCCTGAAACCATTTTGACTAATTTCGTCGTGACGTCTGTACGTACGTACGTATCTCGCATAACTCAACAACGGTAAGCCGTAGAAAGTTGAAATTTTGTATTTAGGACTAATATAACATCTAGTTGTGCACCCCCCTTTTTGGACATTACATAATTTCCAGAAATGGTACTTTATTTGAAGCCTATAATAGATTTTAATGAAAAATTATTATAAAATATAATCCAAAACTTTTCAAATTTGGTATATAAGACTTTTATGTCAATTGGAGTAACATAGTAGATTTTGGTTAAAACAGGCTAACCGGAAGTGATATATTACCTGAAGTTGTTAACAGTTTTTCTTGAATAAAATGGTTTCATTTTGATTTTAGAAATAAATGCTTCAAATAAGAGTTTTAGAGAATTAAATTAAATTAAATGAATGTGCTAAAACATTATGATAGTTCCAGAAATCAAACTGTAGAGGCGCGACAGTTCTTAAATTTTAAGAAAATGGATTATGTCACCTTTGAGTTCTAAACATTTTACAATATTTTGTATTGTAAAGACACAAAAGTGACCCCTGTGGTGCACTCTCCACACCAACAATGAGTGCCCGTGAGGTGACGTCTGGTAAATGCCCACACGGTACGAATATGTCATCATCATTGCCGATATCTGTGTACAAAGCAGAATGGCACACCCAGCAATGGGTAATATGCCGTGATGATATAAGTCATCACACATGTCATTAAACGTATGCTTTAACATCTTTAATTATTTGTAATTCAATTGGTAACGGTTTATGGTTTTAGTTATAGTGCCAGTCGGATTAATTTTGTGATTTCTTCAGTTTTGAAGTGTTTTTATTGTGTTTATTTTTTGACGTAATATAGAATTGTAATTCAATAAGGAGATGAACATTCGTTGTGCTGTTTGATGCAGTGCAAAGAAGCAGATAGACGTTTACTTTTATATTTAATGATGAAATGTCGTACCATTTCCAATACCCTTTTATCTTACATATAAACAAATATTAAAATAGAAATGTATATCTGTGTGAGAAGTAATTTTAAATTTATTTAGAAATGAATTTATAGTTATTGTTTTATGATTATTTAAAATATATGTATGTATCTATAATACATTCTCTTATCTCTTTTATTTTCAAAATTTCAATTTATGTATACAATGACATCACCTATGTGACAGATTACCAAGCGGGCCAAGCCATCACAGTGTACAGTTAGTTCATGGAAGCAATCTGTAGATGTCACTAGTTCGTATTTCAAAAAATTCGTTGACTGTCCTATGTAGTTGAGGTGATCCGTGGCCTTGGCGCTTACGTGTTACAAGGGCAAAAGAAATTTGAAAGGTAGTATTACAAACATAAAGTAATCAATAAAAGTCTTGTTCTTTGAATGTCGTTTCTTTATTTCTGACATTCAAAATTAGCTCTATTTACAAATATTGCAAAAGCAAAATAGCTCTAATTTGCAATATTTGTAATTAATTTATTAATGCCATTGAGGACTGCAGGTTTGGAAACACTGTTTTGAATTAATTAAACGTTATATCATATTGTATTCAATCAGATTCGGGTAATAAATATCATCCCCTAAAATATGGTTAGATAGTAATTTAACATAATCACCAACTGATTTCTCGGATCAAATATAGGTGTCCCAAATTTGATTAAAATATTCCGTCAGATAAGCCTTTAATTAATTATTGAACACTTATGAGTTTGAATGATATCATGGATTTAGAAGTAGCATTGGGTTGAATCAATTTCATTTTAAAATAGACGATTTCACGGAATCATAACCTATATCCGGCTGCGTGAAGATTGTGGAATTCAGGAAAGTATTTGATTAATGCCTAAGTAAATTTAAATTCATATTCGTATGAACTAATTTTGCAAGTTTCATGTGTGAATCATCAGCTGAAAAATGTAAAACAAAATGAGGAGAAATTTACAGTTACAGCAAAAAACGTAATCACTATTTATTATTCATGTATCGTATTATTACCGAAGCATCATAAACGCACAGCAAAAAATTTTATATGTTGTGACATTTAATAAAAAAGATGTTATGGGTTCAAATACCTCTGATTACATAGAAATTTTAGATTTGAGCGCACAGGTTAATAGCACCTCCACAAGAAAGTTTAACATAATTCTGGGTTAGATCACGCTGCATTATTATGTGTTATAGAAAATTACTGATCTTTACAATCTAGATAAGTTGATTTTTTTGATAACCCCGTCGAACTTGAACGCAAAAACTGGGAGAGGCTTCATAGAAATTGCCTTTAGGTTAGTGAGAAATTGCAAATGACATGATTCATAATGAAACTAATTATTTACGTAGGTTATTTCTTTGAAATGTAATAATAGCTACCAGCCTTACATAAACCTACGTAATTATTGTAAATAAAAATATACTCAAATGCTCTACTTTCTCACTTCCCTAAAGTAATTAAAATAATGTACTCCGTGATACAAATTATTAAAATATGTAAATTTTTGCCACAATAATAAATCATACAAAATAATGATTTTTACTTTCCGTCACCTTCAGGTACGTTTTAGGATCCCTAGAATACGATTTTGCAATTTTTACGATGATCTGTGTATGTGTAACTAAATTTTCTCCTGCGATAACTCCAATACTACAATTCTAAAAATTATAATTCTTCCGTATTTCACTTCTTTACATCCATATGAAAAGATTTTATTATAATTGGTCGACTGGAAGTACCCTCATTTAATGATTTTATCAGTTTTTCTTGAAAAAACACTATTAAATATCATTTTTTACATTTAATGTTTTGATAAATATTAAATAAAATTAAAGTTAAAAAATCTGATGTGACCAGTACATTACCTTTTGTCAGTTCTATGTATTTTATACAAATTCCATAGAGAAAATTTCTGGCAAAAGATCCTATATTTCCAGTAAAATTATAAGACAAACATACGGTCAATTGCACTTGACACTGACATATTTCAATCACAATTTTCTGAAGATAGTAGCTGTTTCCATAGCTGGCTGCCTTATGAAATTATTTTTTTTAAAATAATTTTTTAACTCTATATCTATTTAATATTAAGTATAAAATGCAGTCAAATCGTATAGAGAATACAGTGTTCTTTAATATTTATAATAACATTAAATGTGAAAAAATGATATTTAACAGTTTTGTCAAGAAAAACTGTTAAAAACTTCAAATGAGGGTACTTTCGGTTGACCAATTGTAACCAAAATCTAATCAGCTCTTCATATGGATGTAACGAAGAATAATACGAAAGAATGATAATTTTTTAAATAGTAGTATAAGAGTTATCGCAGACGAAATTTTTGTTTCACACATACACACACACACACACACACACACACACACACACACACACACACACACACACACACACACACACACACACACACACACACACACACACACACACACACACACACACACACACACACACACACACACACACACACACACACACACACACACACACACACACACACACACACACACACACACACACACACACACACACACACACACACACACACACACACACACACACACACACACACACACACACACACACACACACACACACACACACACACACACACACACACACACACACACACACACACACACACACACACACACACACACACACACACACACACACACACACACACACACACACACACACACACACACACACACACACACACACACACACACACACACACACACACACACACACACACACACACACACACACACACACACACACACACACACACACACACACACACACACACACACACACACACACACACACACACACACACACACACACACACACACACACACACACACACACACACACACACACACACACACACACACACACACACACACACACACACACACACACACACACACACACACACACACACACACACACACACACACACACACACACACACACACACACACACACACACACACACACACACACACACACACACACACACACACACACACACACACACACACACACACACACACACACACACACACACACACACACACACACACACACACACACACACACACACACACACACACACACACACACACACACACACACACACACACACACACACACACACACACACACACACACACACACACACACACACACACACACACACACACACACACACACACACACACACACACACACACACACACACACACACACACACACACACACACACACACACACACACACACACACACACACACACACACACACACACACACACACACACACACACACACACACACACACACACACACACACACACACACACACACACACACACACACACACACACACACACACACACACACACACACACACACACACACACACACACACACACACACACACACACACACACACACACACACACACACACACACACACACACACACACACACACACACACACACACACACACACACACACACACACACACACACACACACACACACACACACACACACACACACACACACACACACACACACACACACACACACACACACACACACACACACACACACACACACACACACACACACACACACACACACACACACACACACACACACACACACACACACACACACACACACACACACACACACACACACACACACACACACACACACACACACACACACACACACACACACACACACACACACACACACACACACACACACACACACACACACACACACACACACACACACACACACACACACACACACACACACACACACACACACACACACACACACACACACACACACACACACACACACACACACACACACACACACACACACACACACACACACACACACACACACACACACACACACACACACACACACACACACACACACACACACACACACACACACACACACACACACACACACACACACACACACACACCCAGTATGTTTGTATTATAATTTTACAGGAAATATAAAAAAAAATTGCATGAAATTTGTACAAAATACAAAGAACTGCACGGAAGGTAGTGTACTGGAAATATAGAATCTTTTGCAATGAACATTCGGTGTCGAATTTGTATAAAATGCATAGAATTGACAGAAGGTATTGTGCTGGCCACATCATATTTTTTCAATATATTAATATGTCTTTGTACTATATTTAAATTTATATTAGTTCCTGTTTAGCTCCTAAATTATAATTAAAGTAATAAAATTTTAATGTGTTATTTCTTTTTAACATATGTATATGGTGTCAGTTAATTGATAAACTGCTTATAATGAATGCTCTCTAAATAGTCTGTTAAAAGCAAGTTTATTACTTACCATAAAACATGTAAATCTTATAAATGAATCATTAAATAAGTTTTTTTTAATCTCACCACAAGATGAGACTACCAGCTATTACAGAATTTGTTAATAATTTCGTCATAGTTTATTAAACATTAAACGAACAAATGATAGTTAAAAAATTAAATTAATCCTTACTTCAAATTAGAAGAATTTATAAATATTATACATACGAGTATTGTATGTATTTCGAAAACTAAGTCCTCATTATCTGTAGAATGAGGTTTTGCAAAAAAATTAAGATATCATTTTTCTTCTGAAATTCGAATAAGTACGTTCTACCATATTATTAAATATGATTTTCTGTTCAAATTTCTGTATATATTAAGCACAGTAGCATTTTAAAAATATACTTTTTGAATTGGCGCCAAATTATACTGCCTGTGACGTCAGAAAGACATTAGCCAATGACTAGAAAGATGATGAAAAAAAAAATAAAACATACATCAACATCAATGATTGCTTTAATGATAACTGTGTGACATAAGGTCTGACTATATAGTGAACCGTGATTTTTGGTTCTTTAGCGTAGTTATTAATTATTCATTATTATATTATAGCGTTATATTTCATAGTTTAATGCCCAGAATTATAAAAGATGGATAAGTAAAGCACTAGCAAAGTAAAGTTTACTCCGGAAGTAAAATAGTTTATTCCAGAAATTTTCGTCAAAACAAGAATAAAAATACTAGGTAAGTAAATCTACAGAATAAATTACTCCACCGATGTTCGAGGAAGTAAATTTTATTCTGTAACATTAATTAAATTAAATTCATTATAAATTTCATCCCATGTATTATTTTTACATTTATTTATCTCCAACATGTTTGCTTTGTCTATTTCTAAGTATTTTTCCCCGTTCTCTCTTTTTTCAATTTTAGTTGACACCTGACACTTTATGACACACACACACACTTTATTTTCTATTTTGACTTTTGGATTTATTTCGTGTAAAACATATATAAAACATATTCCAGCGACACATTGTTTGGAATAGATCCTCTTCAATTAATTGGAGATTGACATTATCGTCAGTAGTGGTCTTAAGAAATACCGTCTAGTAATGTTTTATCCTGGATTTATCAATCTCTCTTATGCTCCAGTAGTGCAAAGATTAGCCGGCATAAGACACCGTAGCCTGATTGTACCATTTTCCAGCTAAAAAATTAAATGTATTCAATAGTTCTTATTTAATTATAAAAATATTTATATTTACATCACAACAACAAAGAAATTTAGATTTTATGTTTTTATCTTTACTTGCCACAACCATTTCATTCTTCTTTCTTCGTTTTGAGGCACTACTGCACAAAACACTTTTTTTCAACCATGTTTGATTATTTTCAAATACAAAAATCAGTAGTAGTTGACAGCTGTCATGACTGTCACTAGTTTAAATTCCGTCGGTGGCAAATGTAAGCCACACTCTCATTGGTTAGGTCCTTTCGAACATCATCAGGCGAAAGGGGAAGCGGAAATTCAAACTTTACAATTTCAGGGACAATTTTCTCATGAATAAAAAATAATACAAAAAAAATAAAAAACAGGGGCTAAATATTTTTTCTTGTTCTTTTGAATAAAGCAAAGAGAAAAACCGTGCAACATCTCATTACGAAAAATTACTATAGTTATAAATAAAAGAAGTTTAGAATATTCAACATATTTACCATGCCATAGGTCCAACCAACTTTTAAAATGAAAAAGGTTAGATTACCTTTAGTTGTTTTATATGGGGATCTCGAAGAGTAGAAGAGATACTTAAAGTCAGATAATTAGATAAAAGTTGCTCAATTAGGAGGCCATTTTCGCAGTGTATTGTGTATACGGAAAAAAATCATGGGTCACTAGATATAGGTTCTTTACATGATAGCATTGAGTGTCTATGAGGTGTCGTCTGGCAAGCGTTCTTCAACTGTACAAATATGTCGTTCCTGAAATTTGCGTAAACAAAGCAGATTGGCACACCCAGAAATAGTTAATAAGCCGTGATGATATATTTATTTTATTTATTTTTGTAAATAATTTCTACTTATTTAATTTGCAATTATTTAGGGCACATTTTGAAACTCTGTACGTTGTTGATATGAGTGTATTTTCTTTAAGTGACTAGTGATAATAGTACACTGTGTTATTAGGAGTAAGAGTGATACTTTGTGTGGCGAGCATGGAAGTTTGCACGACGAACGAAGTGAGACGGACAATTGCATGCCAGGCACACAAAGACACTTTTATTCCGAATGACATATTAAATGTTTCTTTAAACGCACTACTTTTCTTTTTATTCGCTACTTCTATATAGTTTCTATGGATATTTATTTATTTTATTTCTACCTTGTGAATCAAGTCACAAAAAATGTCATTTCTACGACGTTTGAAAAGAAATCTGATGTGGCCAACACATGACCTCCCGTCAATTCCATGTTTGAAATAGCAATGAACTTTAAGTAAAGTATCACTTCCGGTTGATCGTTCGTAAACAAAATCTAATTTGTTGTTCCAATAAATAGAAAAGTCTGTAATACCAATTTTTGGATGTTATTTTATTATGTTTTTCCTCGAAAATCTGTTAAGAGCTCGAAATTAAGTACCACTTCCGGTTTATCATATAGGTATAATCAAAATTTAATGTTGTTTCAAATTATACACGTGTTTTAAAACCAAATTCGGGAAGTTTTGGATCATGTTTTAATATATTTTTTCAAGAAAATCTGTTTATAGCTTCCTGTAAAGTAGTACTTGTAGTTTCGGTTTATCAATTTTAGAATAATAGGTATGTCGTTCTCATTAATATGAAAGTCTTAAATACCAAATTTGAAAAGTTTTGGATTGTAGCAATTTATTTTTCACGAAAATCTGTTCAGAGCTTCAAATAAAGTATCACTTCCGGTTTATCAATTTTAGCCAAAATCTAATATGTTGCTTTCCGTTATATTAAAGTCTTAAATACTAAGTTTGACAAGTTTTGGAATATATCACAATATATTTTTCCCGAAAATCTGTTCAGAGCTTCAAATAAAGTATCACTTTCGGTTTATCTATTGTATGCAAAATCTAATATGTTGTTCCCCTTTATAAAGAAGTCGTAAATACTAAATTTGAATCATAATATATTTTTCACGAGAATCTGTTCAGAGCTTCAAGTAAAGTATCACTTCTGGTTGATTAATTTTAGCGAAAATTTAATATGTTGTTTCCCATGATATAAAAGACTTAAATACTAAAATTGAAGAGTTTTGGATTATATTTTAATATAGTTTTTCATTAAAAACTGTTATGGGTTTCAAGTAAAGTATCACTTCCATTTATCTAATTTTACCCAAAATCTAATCAACTCGTTATATGAATGCAGGCTTACCTACGGTATGACGGGAGGTAAAGAAGAAATTTTTATCAAATATCATCATAAAAATGTTGTTTTAGAAACAAGATTTCAACAAAGACATTGTTTCTTTATATGATAATCTTGTTTTTATTATTACTTGATAAAACGTGTAGCCAAAACTATGTAATTTCGATTTGGATTGAGTTTCTAATAAAGTTATTTTTAATTACCATATGCATCGTGAAATGATAATGAATGAGTATGTGAATAAAAAGATTAGTTTGCAAAACGTCCGCCTAACACCTCTTCATCATTCAATTAATCTAAACCCCACCGTTCCTCGACCTCAGTTTAAAACTAATGCATCACCTACACCCTGTCCCACTCTGTTTATTATCCAAGATTGTCTCAGAGGTAGCATTACCGAGCTCATATCACTTATCATAATTTGCAAGTGGGTTTCACCTACTAACTCTTTGCAAGCACAAGCATTACCATCACAACAAGCCACAACGGCTACATGCAATAAGCCACGACAAACAAAAACTAGTCTACGTCGAAAAAGGCAACTTGATAGTGAAACAATAACGTGGAAGTCCGCTATCTGCTCGCTACACATATGCGGGTTAATGGTAACAATAGATAGCTCCTTTTTTATTTAATGCTTTTACATTTCCTAATCGACTGACACTGACTAGAAGTTTAATAACATGTCGTGGTAGATTTATCAGTTTACAAATAAGAATTTACATGTACGTACATGTGTTGATATAGATACTGGAAAAAGCATTTGAGTTCTTACTCTTATCGTTTGTACCTACGTTTGTTGTGAAATTGTTATTGACAACACAATGTTACTTCATTAAAGGAAATTATATTTTTTATAATAAATAAACATTTAACAATATGCAAGTAATCATGTTTGTTTTATATAATGTTTGGTAAAAATATAACGAGAATGTTTTAGAAAGTAATAATTAATTCTTCTTCTTCTTCTTCTCCTCCATATTCCTGATACCCGCATTGGGATGTGGGATTTCCTTTTCTCAAGGTTAATTTTTATTCCATCACTGCCACTTCTTTTTAATTTTATTCTTTCTGCTATTCTTTTACTACATTTACATTATTATGTGTCTATACCAGGCAAACTACGAGTCCAATATGAATAAAACCTGACATAGACTTCACAGACCGTGGTACCAACCTTTTTACCTCCCGTCAAGCCGTAGGTAAGGGAGGTAATGTTATCGGCCTAAAAATTCGGTGGTGAGTTTTCAGTAAATAAGTACGAATTAGGGTCCCCACAACACATTTTTACTATTTTTACGATGTGCGTGTGCGGGTGCAGGTGTGGGTGCGTAGCGTGTGCGCGTGTGTGTGTGTGACGATTTTTTCGTCCACGATAAAGCCTCAGTTTCATCGAATGTTTTAATGCTTAATGCATAATGATTTATGCGTAATGCTTAATGCATTATAACAATTTACTAGGATACCATTCCCAGCTACTTTGTTTAGTGACTAATTCGACAGAAATGTCACATTTTTTATCCTTTTTATTTTTAACTCTAGCAGACTGTCATTGCAGCAGTAATTCTTTTTTTCTTAGCATGTCATATACATAATTTTTGGCATCTATATCAATATCTAAAAATTAAAAAAACTTAATAATTATAAAATAGACTGACAGTTGACAGTTCAGATTAGAAAATAAAGAAAGACAGATGACATATATGTATTTCCATCTCACAATTACGCTTAGGCATTACGCCTTAAACCTTGGAGTTTGCAAGCTTTTGTTCTTAAGCATTGCTCTTAGTTCTTAAGCATTAAGCCTTATGCATAGCTGGAAATGGTAATAAACGTTGCCATATAATAAACATTTTTGCGCATTGCAATTATAGCTCTTAATCATTAAGACAATCGGTGGAAATGAGACTTAACTCTTATAACAAACTACCAATTATATCTATTTTCCGTATATAAGCTTCCTGTATTTACATAACGAGTTGATTAGATTTTGGGTAAAATTGGATAAATGCAAGTGATACTTTACTTGAAGCCCATAACAGTTTTTAATGAAAAACTATATTAAAATATAATCAAAATTTTTTCAATTTTGGTATTTAAGACTTTAATATCATGGGAAACAACATATTAGATTTTTGGCTAAAATTAATCAACCAGAAGTGATACTTTACTTAAAGCTCCGAACAGATTCTCGTGAAAAATATATTATGATATACTCCAAAACTTGTCATTATTTACGACTTTTATATGAAGGGAAACAACATATTGGATTTTGGTTACAACCGGATACAACCGGAAGTGATACTTTATTTGAAGCTCTGAACAGATTTTCGTGAAAAATATATTGATACAATCGAAAACTTTTCAAATTTGGTATTTAAAACTTTTATATTAATAAGAATGACATGTTAGATTTTTTCTAAAATTGATAAATCGGAAGTGATACTTTACAGGAAGCTATAAACAGATTTTCTTGAAAAAATATATTAAAACATGATCCAAAACTTCTCAAATTTGGTATTTAAAACACGTGTATAATTTGAAACAACATTAGATTTTGACAATACCTATATGATAAATCGGAAGTGGTACTTAATTTGGAGCGCTTAACTGATTTTCGAGGAAAAACATAATAAAATATAATCCAAAATTTGGTATTTTTCTATTTATTGGAACAACAAATTAGATTTTGTTTTCGAACGATCAACCGGAAGTGATACTTTACTTAAAGTTCATAACTATTTCAAACAAGGAATTGACGGGAGGTCAGGTGTTGGCCATATCAGATTTTTTGGTATTTTTCTATTTATTGGAACAACAAATTAGATTTTGTTTTCGAACGATCAACCGGAAGTGATATTTAACTTAAAGTTCATAACTATTTCAAACAAGGAATTGACGGGAGGTCAGGTGTTGGCCATATCAGATTTTTTTAAATACATCTTTACGTTTGAATTTATATACGACTGCAGGAGTCATCTAGTAAATGTGATAGGTAAGTATAACATGTGTAGGGGCAGCTAGCTCGCAGCGGAGGGCCCCCGTTTATAATTTAAAATGATTATAGCTTACATAGTTTTAGTGTAAAAATTTTATATCTAGGGGGTTTGTTCTATTGAGTCTTCGCATGTCATCTTCATTGTTAAGTAGGTTTACTGTGAGTGCGTTGGGATGGTAGTTGAATTTTGGTTCGTATGTAGTGGCGAGTTTTTTTTTATTTGATCTCTAACAGTTTTGATTTTTAGATCATTTTGTTGATGAATGACTCCAGATCAGAATTCATATTATTAACGTCGATAAGGATTTAGGAAAAGAATTCTGAAGTTTTATAAAATGTTTTATTTTATAAAAAGCCACAAAGCATTATTTTATGAAATAAAACATTTTATAAAACTTCAGAATTATTCTTTTCCTAAATTTTATCTACGTTTTTAGATCTTTATGTAGCGTCTGATTGTTTACATACCAGGGTGCGTCGGCGATTGTGTGTGTTTTGGTGTTGAATTTTTTGGCACAGCTCCTTTTGTATAGTAGGATTTTATTTTCTAGTGTGAGTTTGGACCTTCGGCCGATGAGCAAGTACATTTGTCTGACTTTTAAGTCAAGTTGTGGCTACCGAAAATCGGTCACTTTAATATGTTAAGAGTGAGGAAAATGACTAATCACACAATAAATTTATTTTAGTAATTGTTACTACGCCAATCAAGGCTTTAATTTCGAGAATATATGCCTCTTACAATATCCTTTCTATTTATTAAAAAATTCTTAAAGAAAATTTGATTACAACAAAGAAAATTTTTAAATTGTTCCCAATAGGTTAATTAAATTTTCACTTTTATGTGCTGTAAGTCGAAATCTTCTATTAAATTCATATGACATCTCTATATGGCCATAATCAAGCCTCTTCTTAAATATTTTATGTCTTCTTACTACAACAACGTCGTTTTCATCACTAGAGTCGCTTGACAACATTACTTCCAAGTATTTATTTAGAATTATTAATATTTGTTATTTAAAAAAATTATATAAATCAAGGTAAAAAACAAACTCACTTTCAATTCTGTACCTCACTAGACAACTTGTAAGTTAGGGACTCTTTTTTAATTGTAATTAAATATTTTTTACACTATTAAAACTTCAATAATGAAAACCATGTATTTGAAATTGAAATTTTGTATATACGACTATACAACTTATCGGAAAATAGTCCAATCAGATAGATTAATTTTTCTTAGTTACGCGGTATAACATCGCTTATTTGCGTTGCTAAGTTGTGTTTCGCGAAACAACTAGTGGTGTTTCAGTCGTAAGCAAATGAATCATATGTAATCATATCATCCATGGATATAAATGAACAAGTGATATTTTTGACATTTTGTAAACATATAGTTAGTTTATTCATTGTATAGTCTTAAAATATACAACTCGAGCTTCGAAAATCATCTGAATATACAGTTTGCGAACTCGATGTGTTACCTGAAAACACATCTCGTCCTCTCAACTGTATATTCGATTATTTTGAAATCTCTTGTTGCATAACTATTAAGTTTGTACTTATCTATTATTGGTTATAATAATTATTCTTAGAAAAGTAGAAGTAGATAAAAGAATGTATAGAAAATAAGATATAAAAGGAGTAAATTGCAAAGAGAAGTTTTTGAAAATACTGCAATATTTTTGTCTAGAATTTAATAATTGTAGTTGAAAGTTGAATACCGCATTGTAAATGTTCTATACCTGCTTCCATAAATTCAGGAAACTTCGATTGACAGGTATTCAACATATGATTTTTATTGAAATTTCAACCTACTTGTTCTAACTTTGTAAATGAAAATAATTTATTTGTTTAACAAATTTTCTTGTCTACAAAACATATTGTTCTATTTTGTGAAATGTATAATATGTCTTGTCAAGCAAACATGTTATAAATACAAATAAGAAACTGATTTAATTCGATCTGTCCTTGTTCAAATTTAACAACGCTTGATAATTGGTCTCGATTTTAAGTATCTGTTACAAAAGCCACTTGAATTTGTAGCGTGGGTTGTATACAGATCGATCTTTTCGGATAAGTACCACACTGTTTCACGAGAATAAATAATTTGTTAGTGTTAGTTTATTTAAATTAGCTATGAGTGTAACTTAATTCTATGTTGGTCTTATATTGGCGCCACATGTCTCATCTATTCTACTTTCATCTGTCACTCTGGCGATTCTCTTCTGTTTGTTTGTCTGTGTCCTGACCAGAAGATGTAATCTGAGAATATCCTAAAAGGTTCGTTGAAATGTTTTCAACATGTCGTACAATGGCTATTACCAAAATATGCTTAAAAATTGCTTTTACTTTCTTTTCATGACTAACAAAAGGTAAAATATCGGAAAAATAATAAGGACAGTGTTTTCGTAATGTAGGGAATTTCAAGGAAGAATAATGTCAAATATATTTCATATATGACAGGAGATAATAATGGTATGAGATACCAAT